>CM026211.1:12292690-12832690 GCA_014839995.1 Xenentodon cancila | reverse complement strand
TCTATCAACTTGCTTCCATCTTGATTGAGATATTTTTTAACCTCTGTATTGTAAAAGTGTCTTAATTGGAAGTACCTGAATAGGTCAGCCGTAACCAGTTGGAACTCTTCTTTGAGCGTTTCAAAGGACTTAAACAATTTTCTATCTATTATTGTACATACTGCTGTCATTCCCCTGTCTCTCCATTTCTTAAAGGTAGAGTCCATCTGTCCCATTCTAAACCTTTGAGAGTGTGAGGGCCAGATAAGTAGTTTATGGTCCCCACCTAATTTGTATTTGTTAACTGTATCCCACCAAATCTTTAGTGTTGTTTCGACAATAGGATTTTGTTCTGTAGCTTCCACTTGAATAATCTCACCCAGTCTTGCTTGTGGTGGGCATTTATTGTAGGTCAGCTCGATTTGTTTCCATCTGGAGTGATATTCTGTTGAGCACCAATACACTATGTTTCTTAGCTGGGCTGCTCTATAATACTCTCGGAAACTTGGGAGACCCAATCCTCCTCTTTCTTTTTCTAGCTGGAGGATTTTCAATTTCACTCTAGGTTTTTTCCCTTTCCAAATAAACCTCCTCACTTGCCTATCCCATTTTACGAACTGATTCTCTGGGATCTGCACTGGTAATGATAAAAACAGATATAGCAATCTCGGCAGCACATTCATTTTTATAACTTCTATTCTAGAGCTGAGGTCCATGACCAGGTCGGCCCATTTTGCTAGATCGTTTTGTATTGCGTTGTCTATCTTCCTGTAATTGATTTCATAAAGGTTGTTAAGTTTTGCCGTCAGATAGACTCCTAAATATTTAATATTTTCTGCATCCCATTGCAATTTGTATCTTTGTCTTATTGAGTTCGCTGGTGTATAGTTTATACAAAGAATTTGTGTTTTAGAGATATTTAGTTTATATCCAGATTTACTTCCGAAGTGTTTCATAATTGTCAGGAGTTTTGGAAGTGCTATGTCCGGGTTTTGAAGGTATATAATAATATCGTCTGCAAAGAGCCCTATTTTTTGTTCCTCCTTTCCTATCATCACCCCTTTTAGGTCTCCACATTGTCTAATATACTGGGCTATGGGTTCAATGAATAATGCAAAGAGGGCAGGGCTCAAGCAACATCCTTGTCGTGTTCCTCTGAACAGCTCAAATGTATCTGTCAAATTTCCGTTTATTTTAATTCTGGCTGTTGGCCTGTGGTACAATGCTTGTATACATTTAATAAAAGAGGGACTAAAACCCATTCTCCTCAAGACCGCGACCAGGAAGCACCAGCTGACTCTATCAAAGGCCTTCTCAGCATCTAAACTTATTAATGTTGTAGGAGTGTTGAGTTTATTAACCTCATTTATAACATGTAACGTGCGTCTTATGTTGTCCTGTGTCTGGCGTCCTTTTATAAAACCCGTTTGGTCCTCTTCTATCAGGTCAGGGAGGAAAGCCTCCAGTCGTCTTGTTATTATTGATGTGAATATTTTATAGTCCACATTTAATATTGAAATTGGTCTATAGGACTCACAATATTCCTTGTTCTTCCCTTCTTTTGGTAGGACAGAAATGACAGCCTCTTTCCATGAGGGAGGGGTCCTGGCATATTTAAGTGTCCAATTGAGTGAATCTAGTAGTAAAGGAGCTAGATCCTCTTTGAAAACCTTGTACCATTCATTTGGGTAGCCGTCGCTCCCCGGGCTTTTATTATTTTTCAGTCTTCCAATAGCTTTATCCAGTTCTGTTTTTGTGATTGGTGAAGTTAAAGTCTCATTTTGAGTGGTTCCAATAGAGGGCAAATCTAAATTAGCCAAGAAGTCTGCAATTTCTCTTTCATTAACTGGTTCGCTGGCATATAAAGTTTTATAGTAGTCTAGAAATATTTTTTGGATTGTTTCTGGTTCATAGTTTATATTGTTAGTGGCCGGGTCTCTGATTTTATAAATCAAGTTTCTCTTTTGTAGCGACCTTAAACGCTTTGCCAAGATTTTTGTTGCTTTGGGGCCTGCTTCATAGAAAGTTTGTTTTGTGAATCTTAACTTTTTCTGGATCTCTTGTTCTGATATACTGGACAACTGTTCTTTAATTTCTTTTATACTTTTTGACAAATCATCACTCCTGTCCGAGTGTTGTTGTTTTTCTAAGCTTCTTAGCTGTTGTTCTAGTTTATTCTGTGTAGACCTTTTCTTTTTATTGAGGTATGACATCCTTGAAATCAGGTTTCCTCGCATCACGGCCTTGACGGTGTCCCATATTATTATTGGTTCTATCTGATCATCCTTATTGAGGGTGATGCAATCTGCAATTTCTTTTTTAATTTTTTGCACTTCAGATTCATTGTTGAGAATGCTCTTCTGTGGTGATTTAATTTACCACCTCATCCATCCTTCTATCCTCCCTTTTTTTCCAGGTCTGCACATCTTCTGTCTAGGTACCGCCCTCGCTGTCCGATCATTGCCGTCACCAGAACCCCTCAGGTACTTGCTCCCATCCACTAAACAACAGAACTCTGTTTGTCGTGAACAGTGGTGCATTTCTGTCTCTTAAATTATTTCTATTTTAAATATCATCATAAAGACAACATAAGACTTTAAAACACATTAAGTGACTTGAAGTGAGCAGTTTGTGGTTTCATGGGCATTTGCCCTCATTGAGGTCTACAGTAATAGTGAGCTTGTTTTCATCCAACAACTGCTCGCATACAACATATTAATATAATTTATTTTACCAGAATATCTTTATCTGATTTTAGAAGGGCTCTCTGGCATATTTATGAGTAAATGTTAAAGTAAAGTGCAACTTTAGAGCAATGCAAAGTTAATTCAAATGAGAACTCATCAACATACGGTTCACGTGATGGTCAGGGGTCAGGGGTCAGGTTCAAAGGAGACCACCTGGATGCTGATGCTTCACCCTGTTCTGTATTTCTGACATCTGCATTGAATCAGGCCAATAGGTCATCAATATCTTTGTAAGATGCTTTATGCATTATTAATGGACTTGACAAGAGCGTAGTGTGCATAAAATAATGTCGAGATAAATAGTCTTAACAAGAAAAAGCTATGTGGTGTGATGGTGCTATTGTAGCAGTTCCTGTGTCTGGAAACGGATACAAGTCATGAAACTATAACAATCAAAATGTTTAATCCTATTGAGAGCATGAATTTATAATTTAATTAATAGTATTCTTTTCTGTCTTTTTTTATCCTATAAGACAGGCTGATATTTTTGACCTGGTGTCTCAAAAGATATGTTTGTGGAAATGGTTCTAGTATGGGCTTGAAATTCCAGCTTTTTTCTTTTTATAAGATGGTGTCTATTCATTTATTTACAGTGTAAAGTAAATAAATGAAATCTGGCAGTGTGCATAGCCTCTAGTCTGCTTTCTTATTGTTTTCTTTTAAGCCTCTGACGTGAAGAGCATTTTGCTGTTACTGGCTGTATTGCTCCTTCACCTGCTACTAAAGTTACTTTATATCATTGTGATGGCTGTTGTGGGATCGAGCTGCACGTCACTGGGCCTCTGCTGGTTAATGTGATTGTATCTGCGTGTGAGCGGCAGCTGGAAGGACGAGAGACGAGAGGGAGGCAGGCTGCTGACTGAATAGTAAGATTAAACCGAATAGTGGACTTCAGATGATCATTCCAGTTTCTCTTTTTTTATTTTGCCTTATCTACAGTGCTTTTACATCATACCTCCATACCTTTCTAATTAGTTTAGAATGATAAAGAAACATGCATCACCAGTAAGACTACTTCCTTAAACAAGATGTTGACCTTAGTGCTTTTCATAAGGGGTGGGGTCCCATCCACAACTCCCAACCTTATGACGTTTGCGTTTTTTTTTTTTTTTTTTAATGAACCCCTGAAATAAAGGTTTGCTCTATAAAGTTTGCACGTTTTCGATTGCTTCTAAGGAAAGAATTCTATTTCACAGAGTCCAAAAGTGCAGAAAAGCATGTCATGTCCACTTTAATATTTTGATGCATTGTAATCGGTATGGTCGGCTTTGACCATCATGCATTGCGGTACCACTGCCTCAGCCTCTGCCAGGGAGCGGTTGGTAAATATCATCTAAAAACAACAAACCAGCCTGCTCTTGCAGATATCTTGTCACAGTCACGATCTCTTGTTACATCATAACAGATCCAGCCATTCCAGCCAATTCCGTTGAAAGGAATAAATCCTGTTTTCATTCCTCTTTTATGTTTCCTCACTCCGAATCCTGACTTTCTTTAAACCTCATCATCCAGCAAGACACAAATAGTCGTGCTGAAGATCTGTCATTGGTATTCAATTGCATCACCAGGGGGCTCCTGCTGCGTTGTCAATTGGAAATGAAAATGTATTTAATAAATCAAAATCTTTGGGAGCTGCTGCAACACATTAGTCTGGGTGTCTTCATTTGTGCCAAAGTGTGCCAAAGCCAACCACTAGCAAGACGAAATTATAAAAATGAAAGAAACCATTTGTAATTGTTTCAGTGTAAGTGATCAGGCCCCACCCTCTGCTCTCTTACTCAGGTGGCTCGTCAGTCCCAGCTGTTGAGAGGTGTGTTTCCTGTCCTCTTCCACCCTCTTCCTGCTCCCGTCTGGGCCGATGACGTCGACAACAGGGTCAACTTTGGCATGGAGATAGGTCAGTGTGAGTCTGCAGTTTGTCACTTTGTTCACAGTCTGAAAATAAACCTGCATACCTTTTTCCATCCGTGACTGCAGGAAAAGCAAAAGGATTCTTCAAGCCGGGTGACATGGTTATTGTGGTGACAGGGTGGATCCCAGGGTCTGGTCACACCAACATCATGAGGGCAGTAAACGTCCCATAAGCACATCCCTGCACCGGGCTCGAGCTTCACTGAAATTCTGGCCTGCCGCAGAGACTCCTGGATCTTATCAAGGATCAATGTGATGAAATTCCTAGAACCAGCCCTTAAATTTAAACAATAAACTTTGAACTTTGGGGTAATATCAGGAAACATTTGCTGCTGGCTCTATCTCATTCATGTTGAATTTGTGTTTGTTAAAACCAATGACTCCCTTCAAATAAAACTTGAAGCATTAACTCTGGCTGTCCTCTTGTTCTGAATTAATGCTCCATAACTGAGCTTTTCAGTCTTTTCTCATCCTCTCTGATATTGAATAAGACTATTGTCTCTGTGTCTGTCTTTATGTCATATTTTGCACACTTCATAGAATTTTGAGATCAGGTTTGTGTTCCCACACATAGTCCTGACTGTATCTCTTTGACAACACTTTTATTTTTATTTTTAAATGGTGAACAGTGCTAGGAGATGCACAAAAGACAGTAATGTCCACTTACAGTAGATGACCCAGATGCCACAGCTGCATATCTTTCTCAAAACGTAATTATAGGTGTGGAGCTGTCTTTTATAATCCTTTTGTCTCAGCTTTGCCTTTCTTTTGCAGGCCTCTTTCTTTGTCGTGTGTGGTTTTGTGACTTTAACATTTTCTTCCAAAACGTTGCTCACATAATGTTTTGATGCTACTTGCAGTTCAATAGAGTATCATATAAACATACTCAAATAACATTATTGATATGAAACATTCTATTTTCAAATATTTGAAAGTACTTGGGAGTTATGATCAGCAATAAAAAAAAAAAATATATATATATTTATTTATTTATATATGTATATATATATATATATATAATTTGGATTTTGAAGTTGGCTGCTCATTAGGATATTTTTGCTATGTCAATGATTATATACATATATATTATATGTATAAGAACTACAAATGTTTTATTTACCTCCTTGTAAAGTTATTAAAAAGAAAGTTCCCTCTGTGGCACATCATGGTTGGTAACACAACTCTGCCCTTTTTTCTAGATTTAAATTAATTTTCATCATCCATGCATCACGCGCTCCTTCACTGCATTGGTGAGACATGATGACGCGCGACCTGTACCTGCTAGAGATGCGTGCGTCTTCAGCTGGCCGGGCATGCGGCCTTGAGGGCTGGATGATGGGGATGCGGATACCATGGCAACTGGCTGATTGAATCCAGACTTTTCCTAATCTGCACAATTGTTCATTTGATATGAAATTGCTAGCCGCGCCTCTGTAGACGTGCGTCCTCGACCTCTAAGGGTGAGTTGGAGAAAGGAGTGAAGTCGAAAGGTAACGTGTACTTGATCCGCTCGGATCAGTTACACGCTCAACAAGTAGTTTTCTTATTTTTGTTAAAGGAGACTTTTTTGATTCGCTTTATTTTGTAGCAGCTTTTTCCCCCCACCTCAACATTCTGAATGAGATTTCCACGGAGCCATGAGAGCTGGAAACTACAACGCCGGGCACAACTGAAGTGTGGATGTGTGAGAGCACAATATTTCAAACGTCATTCTGTGAACACCAAGTTGACTCGGGCATCAGTTTTGTGAAATTCACCGTTGTAGCGTCTCCTCTGACTGTGTGAGCGCACCAGTCGCTGGTAGACAGTTATTTCTGTGCGCCTTCCGTCATGATGAAAGGAGATTTTCGTTCGGATACTGAAAATGACAGCGTGTCGTGGACTCCGTAAAAGCATGGTTTAGATTTACTGGAATTTTGACTCCCGTCAGCAGCCGTGAGTGTTCATAACGATGTGTTTTTTTTCTGTTTGCATGTTTCTGGATGTTTTGTTAGAATGAATCCGTGCGCCTCGGAGTGCGAGCGCCCGTCTGTGCCTGTAATGTGCGTCCCTTATTTCCACTGACAACGCATACGTTTTTGGCAGAGGATCAAGCGTCCTTGCCATCAATCTTCGGATGAATATTCCCTATTTTACAACCTTACCACCTCCAAACATATCTTACATAAAGACGTGTGCTGAAAAAATGGGAAAATTGGATAGGAGGTCTGGACATGTAGGCAACACAGCAAGACACCGACGGCCAATGAGCGTCGAGCGCTGTTATCTACAATAGACCGGGAAGCCGGTGCCAATATGACCGGCGTCGGAGCTTTGAGGGCGGCTGTGGAGAGGAGAGGGAGGGCCTCGGGCGGAGAGCAACGTTTCAAGGACGAGGAAGGAGGAATGATGCAGAAACATCTGTAAGGGGAAACGACACTCTTAAGGAAAAATAGGGAAAGTGAGGTTGCTGGCGTCACACTGACAAGGTGAAGGATTCAATATCTACGTGGGGCCATTTCCAAGGGCACCGAGGTAAGGATGGCCACATTGCCAGAGAAAGGGAGAAGATGTGAGCTGCCACCTGCAAGACAATGAATAGTCACTCAGGACACTTTTTATTCCCTACTTTTATTTAATAATAAGTCTGACATTGACGTTCAGATTCATCCAGACAGGGTACAATATTAAACAACAGCTCTCCAGGGTTGGGAGTACGCCTACAGGTTTGTCACTCTCCATTCCCTGAATTGGGATGGATGGGGTGGCTGGAGGTGTGGGTACCCCCGGCAGCGGGGGGTCTGGAGGTGACAGCCTGCCAAGACGTAACGGAGGGGACTCGAAGCGGCGCAGTAAAGGCAGCCTGCCCTCCCCAGGCTACAGGCTGTCCCAAGCCTCTCTGGAGGGGGAGAGGGGCTCCTTCGGGGCAGAAAGCACTTCCTCGGGTGGACGCGGTCGTCGCCTCTCCATCATGAGCTCCTCCACCAGGGATGGCCTTACCTTTCGCACAGCTGGCACTCCAACCACCCCGGTGCCCCTGCCACTCCCGCCTCCGCCGTCCTCCTCCTCTGGCTCTGCCCACCCTCCTCCGCGCTCCGTGGGCTTTGCTGCGTCCCGCGCCGCCCTGGCCTCCACGTCCTCCGCCGGGACAGGGGTCATGGTGGTAGCCACCGGCGCGGAGACGACCACCACGACGGCCTGCAACACCACTGCTGCGGGCACACCCGAGATGGTGGGTCATTCTGGGCTCGGCGGGTTTGGCATGGGGCTGGACGGAGAAGACTACAGCAACTCAAACCAGAGCACCTTCATCCAGAGACAGTTCGGGGCAATGCTTCAGCCAGGAGTCAACAAGTTCAGCCTGCGCATGTTTGGATCTCACAAAGCTGTGGCTCTGGAGCAGGAAAGACTGAAATCAGCTGGAGCGTGGATCATACACCCTTACAGTGACTTCAGGTATGGAGCCACACAAACACACAATGCAACGCTAATACTCAACAAATGCCACTTGTAGCATATAAAGGATAGTTAGCTTTAAAGAAAATGGATCAAAACAAGTGAAAATTGCTCATTTTAAATAGTACTCTTGAAGCACGATAATAGACACTTAAGAAGGAGAAATGATGCATTCATGCATTTAGCAGCTTCCTGTGCAGTTAATGGGTGAAATAGGGAGGCGGACAAGCAGGAGGCTGAATGTAGAGACCATTTATATGAAGTTTAGTGTTAGAAGAAAGTGTCTGAAGGATACAGGGTATGTAAGAGCATGAAAAAGTATTTAGGGGGAAACAACAAAACCGAGAAATGTGTTTCTGAGAAGGGCAGTAAAGGAACTGAGCTGGTGAGGAGGCCTCCAGGATAGACAACAATAGCACACTGGCAATAAGGCAACAGATACTGGCTGCATTTTGTTCTAAAAAAAAAAAAAAAAAAAAAAAAAAAAAAAACTTGCACAGGTAACAAAAGCAAGGAAATTCATATTGAAAGAGAAAATTTAGCCAAGAGGTGCAGCACATCTTTCATGTTGATTAAGTGAAATGCTGATAATGTTTTTTCATGCAAGCAGTGCATGAACCCGGCACATCACTCCCTGCTGGGGACTTGTCATTCAGATTTATTTGTTACCTGAGCAGCACGCTTAATGATTCTTGAGTTGAAAACTACTATTAAGCACAGTATTTTTTTTTTTTTTTTTTTGTATTATTTTGTTTCCAGTTCAAAATGAGAGTGCTTTACTGAATTCTCTCGCTTAACATTTTAACATTTATTTTACATGGAGGCAAATACTGGAGAGCGATATACACTCATTTGAATCCCGCACATAACATATGTGTTACCATAAACTGGCTGATAGTTTACACACTCGCATTCACACACATTCTTGACAGTTAGGACTCCCTACTTAATATACACCTCTATAATGTGCAGGTGGCCAGCATAGAGACTGACAGCATTCACAATTTCCAGACAGACTACAGCAACAATGGAGGACTTGATCCCCAAGGCTCTTGGCCCACTTTTGTCTCATCAGCCACACAAGGGCACGCATAGACTGTTCCGCTTTGTATTGTCTGTGGATGCAATGATCACTCCCTATAGTGGTAGTTAAAGGGCAGGTGTAATGATGAATAATGACGGTGATAAACACAAGGATGGATAGATGAAGGAGTATTGCTGCAATTTTGCCACCTTTGAACACCAGTCTTTTCTAAACTTACTTACCCTCATCAAAGGCAAGAAAAAAAGATGTTAATAGTCTTCATTATCCTATTGCAGGATGATAATTTAATTCTTCTAAATTATGTATGGTGTTCAATATTATGCATGTTGAGTATGCATTATGCATAATTCGGTCATCTAACTTTCCAGTTAAGTACCTGTAGTCCTGAGCGACATCTGAAGAGGGCTTTTGTGAGTGCACACAGCAGAGTGGAGGAGACACATTACCTCTAAAATCGCTTTTTGTGTCATTTCCCTGTATCAACCTTGAGCACAAGGGCTTGTTAGCTTATCTTTATGAATCTGTCATCACTAAGTCTGCTGATAAGCTTTCACTCTGTACACCTCATTATAAAATTACTTATATTTGCTGAATCCATAAGGTTAGATTACTTAATGCATACACGTTCATAGGCACAGATAATACAGTAAAATGTAGTTGCGGTTGCTGTTGTGCTTGTTTGTCTGCTCGTCTAGCAGGATGATGAGTGGAAACTTGCAAGGTACTAACATGTGGCCAACTGTGAGCAGGGAACCACTCACAGACTGCTCAGGAGACACTTGGCCTCAATTACAGCAAAATTAGTGTTTGGCTTGACAACAGCTGAGCAGGTAGATGCAGGTCAGTTATCCTGCAGCACCTGTTCATGTTCAATTTGGAATACTGATGAGGCTATAGAGAACAGCTTTGATTGCATTTGCAATTCCTATTTGTGTGTATAGTTAGTGTGTGGACACCTCTCACAAGTGTGCACACTTATACGCCAACATGAGCTGCACATACAGTCCACGGTGTTGTATCAGTTTGGAGATCAGAGACACAGGTCTGTGAGGTATTCAGCTGGACATTATAAATGAAATTTTATTTTGCATGTGATATCTCTTTGTCTGTTTGGCGTCTTTGTTTGCTGGAATCAAGTTTGATTTAGCTGCCACAGCTAAATCAGTCAGAGAGAACAGTAGAGTGGAGTCCACAGAGGCGGATTTAATGCACACCGTCATGCATAATACGTTACCCAGCAAATGAAAATGCTTCAGCTAGAAAGAGAGGAAATCAGAAGTCTCATTCAAAACTCTGCAAATTCTGGCCAGAGGAGAAAATTGCAACCAGGCATATCATTTCTACGGAAAAACAGAAGGAATATAATATAGATAATACATTGCATGCAGATTGAACGAGCTCTCAGTGAACTCTTAATCAGACATTCCAGCTTTACAACACGAAACTTGTGCCATACAAACAAAAATGACTAAATATAAACTAAATTTACTTTTGAAATATATCATGTTAAAATGCACTCATACAAATAGTCAGTGAGGTTTCCTTGGGTTTGTGGGGCAGACACAGCCTGGCTCGTGTCCAGGCGGCACTACACCACCCATGGCTTCCATCTGCTGAACCACATCCACTATGAGGCAACTTCTGCTGGCTCAGAGACCCATCCAGTGACCCGGCGCCTCCTGACCCCTCTGCTGCCCAACATATTGCAGACCACGTTGAGGGACTGATTTGCAAACCCTATGTACCTCCATGGCTTAGCCTTTATTCTTCTTCTTACTGACCTCCTTATGTGTAGTTTATCTCAGGAAAAAAAGTAGAAACTACTTTTTGTAATCACCACTGAGACGGGGCTGCAAAAATCAACCATTTTTATTACCTATGAATTTTGCAATGACTTCATCTATCAAACGACTTATTTCTTTGTTTTAAAATGTGAGTAAACAGAGTAAAATATCCAAGCTGGCATACAGACACAGCTTATTTTGCCCAAGTAACACTCTGAAACCCCAAAACAAACAGAAGTCCTCATGATATTAGCATCCACAGACATGAACAGCAGTGACAGACAGAAAAGCAACCAGGGCAGCACCACAGATTACAGATTTGCTCTTTATAATCACAGTCGCCAAGGCGTGCTGTTGGGGTTAGTGTCTGTTGCCGTAAATAATCACTTTATTTGTTGCCAATGAGTATGAAGTGATATATCTGTCGGTATAAGTGACAACGTCGGGGAGGAGAGTGTGTGTGTGGAGTGATGACTCATGCATGCTTCATCTTCATCAGTCTGGTGGAAGCATCACACCATGAGGTTGTGCTGCTGAATAAGTGTTCAGTAGCAATCAACCACAGAGCTTGACAGTGGTTTCTTGGAGAAAAAGAGACGGGGTACGTATAGACCGAGGCAGAGTCAGAGACAGCAGCAAAGAATAAGGAAGTCAAGGTAAAAGGATGAAGGGATCGGGGATTAGGAGAAAGAGAGAAAGAGAAATGACAGGAATCGTCTCCGGTTGATTGAATCGGCTCCTCCGTCATGCATTAAAATGCTTTTAGAGTCCAAATGACACGAACGATTTCCTGCATTTTTATTACAGCACTACGTCACAGCGTAATGTCCTGAAACTGATGAGGCCTTCCAAGGTTACTCATGATTTGCCTCAGTCTGTCCCCAGACACAATGCAATGTTTAAAATTGAGGAGAGTCTTGCAGATGTACTAAAACTGAATGCATTTTAGTGATGTCTCTTTGTGAAGGTTAAATACATTTGCACAATGTTTCCATAAATAGGATGCTGTCATATTTAAGATAGAACAGACTTTCTACAGCTAATTTGTGTGACAGCATGTGCATGTTAATGCCATTTCAACAAAAAACATTGAAATATTTTCATAATAATAAAATATTATTATTTGTTCTTTCTTCCAAACCTTAATCACCACGATTCACATCCCAGGCATTTCATCTACACTCTTATAGCTGTGACACTTTTAGACTCATTACATTAAAATATACTTAATAATAAAAACCAGGTTAGAATGGCTGTTCAGTATAAATCTTAAATATAAATCTCTGACTGATACATGGCAGCCTCATGAAGCTGGTTATGACATGTCAAACTGTGTGAAAGGAATCCATCACATTTAACGGTGGTTACTTTTAGGAACTGGAATGTCAGGTGCATCCTTCCGTTAAGGAGTGGAAACGCACAATGTCACTGAAATAACTTGAAAGTGACAAAGGTAATCATTAATAATTTCATAAACATTGATTTGTTAAAAATTAGACACTGCTTTTAAATTGTGGTTCAACAGAATCATTAAAAAACACACAATGCAAACTGGCCTTGTCGGAAAGGATGGGACCCTCGTCTTAATGCACAACCTTTTGAGGCAATCGCCGCAATCACGTGATTTCACTCCTGAGTGCCTTGATATCTATTGCTCAATGTTTACAGATGCAAAAGGTAAGCATTCAAAGAGCTGATGCTACTTGACAAAAAGGCTCCAATTTTGTCTCATCTGTCCAAAGGACATCCTCCTAGAAGCTTTGTGCCTTAATAAGCATTTTGACAAATTCAAGGTGAACCCCAAGGTCAAGATTCAAAATTCACCTTGAATCAGTTTGGAAGTTGTTCTGGGCTCTTTGGATTTGTATTATCCGTCTCCGCAATTTGTCAATTGTCAATTTTCCACTTGCAGCCACGTCAGTTTCAAGTTCATTCAGTGATTATTGAGAGCTTTTATTTCCTTAATAGAAGGTTACCAACAATTTACATGTCCGGGTTTGTGTATATATATATATATATATATATATATATATATATATATATTTATGTAGGATTGTACTATCATATACTTATATAAATATATGTAACGGAATTTAAAAAAAAGTTGAATTTAATGTTTTTGATTAGTATTGCACACATTTTTAAACATACAAGAAAATAACATATGGTCATGATATAAAATACATTTCAAAGCATGACTTAGATTTTCATTGTTATGGACTTAAAAGAACTTAAAAGGAAGTGCAGGAGTTGAGTAATTCTCTGTTTTTGTCCTAGATTTTACTGGGACCTGCTGATGTTACTATTGATGATGGGCAACTTGATCATCCTGCCAGTGGGCATCACCTTCTTTCGAGATGAAAACACTCCCTCGTGGATCATCTTCAACGTGGTCTCTGACACGCTCTTCATGGTTGACCTGGTTCTCAACTTCAGGACTGGCATCGTCAAGGAAGACAGCACAGAGATATTGCTTGACCCCAGGTCAGGAGGAGTATTTGTACGTACTTTGATATTGTGGTACTGCGGTTGTGCATGGTCTGGAATACCAGCTCAGTGAGCCCGTTGCCATAAATTTAAATTTTCTCTTCTGGCCATCTGTCAGGTTTCTGTTCATACAAATTCATATGAGGGATGAGAAAAGGTGACATGCCAGAGCTTTGTTTAAGCTCCAGTGTGTTCCAGATGAATATTAATGAGGAGCGTCTCATGCCAGGAAAATGTTCGACTCACTTCCACAAATGAGGCATGTCACTGGTCTTCCATTATCCCCTCACTCAGGGCGATACGCCAGAACTACTTGAAGAGCTGGTTCCTGGTGGACTTTGTGTCATCCATCCCGGTGGATTACATCTTCCTGATGGTGGACAGCCTGGACTCAGAGGTGTACAGGACGGCCAGGGCGCTGCGCATTGTGCGCTTCACCAAAATCCTGAGCCTTCTTCGGCTGCTCCGCCTGTCCAGACTCATCCGTTACATCCACCAGTGGGAGGAGGTGAGCGGCACAGATGAGGGGGAAAAAAGCCTGTTTAAGGCATGACTCATCACAAGGCACTTTCTTCTTACACAGCGTGTTTTGAGGGTTGAGACACCCCTCCTGCTCACCCTTTTTGTTTTATTTAACATGGTGCTTCTAATCTAGAGACTATGGGATGAAACGCCTCACACAAATGTGGTTATATCCTTATTTTTCATTCCACTCCATCCTCTGCACTCCCTTCTTTCTCTCTATCAGATATTCCATATGACATATGACCTCGCCAGTGCCATGGTGAGGATAGTAAACCTGATCGGTATGATGCTGTTACTGTGCCACTGGGACGGCTGTCTCCAGTTTCTTGTCCCAATGCTGCAGGACTTCCCTCCTGATTGCTGGGTTTCCAAGAATTTGATGGTGGTGAGTCTCCATCCAGGAGTCCTAATGCATCTGTGTTGCTCTAACATACACATGAGAACATTGTTTTCTTGCTTGATGAACAAAATGAAACCTTCAAGCTGAGTTAAGTGAATTACGGAAAGCGCTATCAGAGCTTGTTTGAACAGGGTGTAGAATATTTATACCAGATGAGGGCAGAGCGCAGATTCTGAAAGGAGCTGGGGTTTTTTCTGTGCATGTACACAGGGAAGCTGTTTATCAGATATTAAACAGTGTCCTCCTTTTTCTGAATTAATTGGATCATGCAGCAACATGTCCATCTGGAGTAAAACGGACTGTCATCTTTAGGAAAGATAAAGAAGACTGTCTGTCTAATTAAAACCCTCATCAGAGACTGTATAGATGTGTAAATGCACGCGAAGGTGGAAAGCTTGTGCATGTAGACCTACACCCGCGGATGCAGATGTGCAGTTGTATGAACAGCTGAGTCATGTCTGACTGGTTGCTAAGAGTGATGGTTGCTAAGCAGACTGATGCTGGGATATTCCCCAGAGAAAGTCCCCTCATCCTGCAGACCATTAATATCATGTTATAATTGGACTTGCGCGCTAAACAGCAGGCGCACACAGACACACATGTGGTTCTTTGTATTTATAGTCTCTTTCACTGAATGTGTGCTTTTTATGTTCTGCAGTTACAAACTTCTGGAAGGTTTTGGTTGTTCTGAGTTAGGGTCTTGGGGGGGGGGGGGGGTGCTTCTGTAACTTGACAAAATTAACAATATTTAGATATTGAGGTTCCGTTGTGGTTATCACTTTAAACTTGCTTCTGCCTGTGTCCCACTGACAGAACGACACATGGGGCGTGCAGTACTCCTATGCTCTGTTCAAAGCCATGAGCCACATGTTGTGTATTGGGTATGGTGCCCAGGCTCCCGAGGGGATGACTGATGTGTGGCTCACCATGCTCAGTATGATTGTAGGTGCCACCTGCTACGCGATGTTCATTGGCCACGCCACTGCTCTCATACAGTCACTGGACTCCTCACGACGGCAGTACCAGGAGAAGGTGAAATGGGAACTTCATCCATCTGTTGCTACTTGCTTTTTTAACTATATACTGTATGTAATAGTTAAAACATCCTCTATTCAGCCTGTTTATGCATACAGTGTTGTGAAAAAGCATTCGCCCCTCTTACAGATTTATTCTGTTTTTACTTCTTTTTTTAATTTTCACTTCCCTTTTTTTTTGTCCCCTCTCGTTAAATCATGAAGTAACTGTATAAAAAACCACATGTTTTAGAAAGGTGACTAAAATTTTAAAAGCTACACACATGCCTTATTACTGCCAGACATGTCAAAGTAAGAAATCCCTTAAATACAGCCTGTCTGACAACACGACAATGGCTAAAATATCACAAAAAGCAACACATCATGCATGGAACAGCTAAAGCACTGCAGGCTTCACTTTCCTTAGTTAAGGTCAGTGTTCATGATTCAACAATAAGAAAGAGATGCAGCAAAAATGGCATCCATGGAAGACTTTCTAGGCAACAAACAAACACAAAAGCCTGACTTACATATGCCAAAAAAACCACTTTGATGACACCCACGACTTTTGGGAAAAGATTCCATAGAGTGACAAAACAAGTGGAACTTTTTGGAAGGTGCACATCCTGTTACAACTGGCATGAAACTAACAGCATATCAAAAAAAATAAGGTCAAGCCGACAGTAAAACACGATGATGGTAGTGTGATGGTTTAAAGCCGCTTTGCTGCTTCAGGACCAGGACGATAACTGATGAAGCCATGAATCCTGCTCCACCAGAAAACCCTGAATGTCCAGCCATCAGTTTGTGACCTTAAGCTTGACCACAGTGGGGTTACGCAGTAGGACAATGATCCGAGCCACACCAGCAACTCCACCTCTGAATGGCTTAAAAAAATGAAGTCCAAGTCTAGACTTCCAGAGTGGGATGCTGAGGATAAATCTGAAACAGGAAGTTCATTCTCGAAAACCCTCCAATGTGGCTGAATTAATACAATTCTGCATCGAAGAGTTGGTCAAAATTCCTCCACAGCGATGTGAAAGACTCATTGATAACCATCGGACACGCTTGATTTCAGCTGTTTCTGCAAAGGTGGCAAAACCATCAGGGGGCATTTACTTTTTAACATACGTCCAGGTTGGTTTGGATAGCTTTTTTTTCCCTTAATTAATGAAATCATTATTTAAAACTGCATTTTGTATTTACTAAGGTTATCTTTGTCTGATATTATTTTTATTTTTTATTTTTTTATGATTTAAAACACGTCAGTGTGGCAAAGAAAAAAAGAAGAAATCTGTCAGGGGGCAAATACTTTGTCACAGTACTGTGGGTCTGCAACTAACTTTCATTTAATAACTTTATTAAAGAGCTTTACATATTTATTTAATAATCAATCCAGAATCAGTGAGTTTGCAAAGTTTGCAAAGTTATATTTCAGAAAGTTGAAAGGCTAAATCCAAAAACATTTTGGCTTTTTTTCTTTATCATTATTGTTAAAACATTATGAAATACTGTTCGATCAAATAACAACTCTAGTGCTCCCTGAGTGTAGTGGCAGCTACAGCCAGATTTTAGGCTTGATAACTGGTAACTACTTGCCATGTTTTGTTAATTTATTAAACACAGCTGTAGAAAGGTTCTCCCTCCTGTCACCTGCTATGTATTTCTTTAGTTTTTTGTTTATTTTTTTTATTTTTTTACAGTTTCTGTGGAGACAGATATGTCTAAGTAATTATTTGATGCAAATTTAGGTTATAAATTAAATGCAGTGACTCAAAAAACTCCCAGTACAACACAGACCGCCACAAACGGGCTGCGTTACGTCCATCTGGTTGAAAGCTTCGAGTTCCTGGAAGATCTTCATGTGGTTTGAGGGATCAGAGCTAATCAATACTGCCAGGCTAAAATATATTTTAGTCAAAATATAACAATGATGTGACTTAAGTTACTTCATCAGCGGGACATCGACTGCAGCTCGCTCAACTACGGGTCTCAGCAGGTTGTGAGAATTTGAACCATTATCGTGGCATCTTTACAATACTGGCAGGTAGGATTTGACAAAACTTTAACTTTTTTTTATCCAGAGATGGTGAGCTACGGACTGCGCCACTGAGACGAAGTACATTTTGATCAAATATTTTGCAAAACTTAAAAATAGCAGTTATAATCTTAATTACAGATAGGAAGTGAAGGTCTCTCATCATCATCAACGAACATATTTGACCAGGGGACTCATGTGATTCTCAGTATTCAATCAACAATAATGTCGACTTCGTAAGTGACTAAATAAAAATAGTGGCCATAAAAATAGTATTGAAGGTTTGTTTCTGTTAGCTAATTATATCTGTGGAGTTAAATAAAATAATTACACAGCACAGTATTTAATCAAAGTAATTTTATGTTATTTATTTACTTTGTCACTTTGTTCATCATGTTATTGCAGTACAAGCAGGTGGAGCAGTACATGTCCTTCCACAAGCTCCCTGCAGATATGCGGCAGAAGATCCATGAGTACTATGAGCATCGTTTCCAGGGGAAAATGTTTGATGAGGAGAACATCCTGGGAGAACTCAGTGAGCCACTGAAGGAGGTAATACATTCACAAACAGCAGATGTGTTCAAATCCCCAGGAAAGCTCTCCGACCTTCATCCCTTCTCACATATCTGTTTAACCTCTTCCTTTAGGAGATAGTCAGCTTTAACTGCCGGAGCCTGGTGGCCAACATGCCGCTGTTTGCCAATGCTGATCCCAACTTTGTGACTGCTGTGTTGACCAAGCTTCGCTTTGAGGTGTTTCAGCCATCTGACTTCATCATTCGTGAAGGCACTGTTGGACGTAAGATGTATTTCATCCAGCACGGACGAGTAAGTGTGCTTACCCGTGGCAACAAGGAAACCAAGCTGAGCGACGGGTCTTACTTTGGTGGTGAGTGTGTTTTATGGCCCTTTCACTGTTTTTGGAAAAGAAATTAAAGACTGATTGTAGGTGATTCTGTGGTTGCTTTTGTGCAGGTGTACAGTGTGAGTTGATTTCTATGAAAGACTCAGTATCCTTTCTCTGTTATTCTTCTACCGCCGCCTCTCCTCCCATCATCAGAGATCTGTTTGTTGACTCGTGGACGGAGGACGGCCAGCGTCCGTGCAGACACCTATTGCCGTTTGTACTCTCTCAGCGTGGACAGCTTTAATGAAGTTCTGGAGGAACACCCAATGATGCGGCGGGCCTTTGAAACCGTTGCTGTGGACCGTTTGGACCGTATTGGTAAATAGTTGATTTCTGCATTTGTCTTACCATCTTATCTGTGCAGTGTTTAAGAAAAAATGATTAAAGTAACAGCCCAGTCCTGCTGAAGTCCCCTGGATGTCAGCTATGTCAGGACTCATGTTTGAAAACAGAGAGTAAAGGATTAGCGCTGTTCTCAGTGAAGAGCAGAAGGACTTGGAGTCTAAAGCTCCTGCTGTCTGCTTTGTTTATTACCCACCAGACAACTCTAGCTTTGACAAAACCTATTTATTTGTCCTATTTTCTGGTTTTCCTCCTCTACAGGCAGGAAGAACTCCATGCTCCTGCGGAAGTCCTCCCAGGGTGGTTCTTTGGGAGGCAGTGTGGGTCGTGGTGGAGGTCGAGGCGGAGGGGGTCCAGGAGCTGGAGGTGGCCTTACAGCAGGTGGTCTTGGTTCCTGTGATAGCATGCTAGTGCAACAGATTGTCAAACACGATAGCATGCCAGCCATGCAGGATGCCATCGCAGCCGCTGCCGCGGGAAGAAGCGGAGTGATGGGAGGTAGCGGCACGGTATCCCCTCGGCCACGCCCTGTCATCTGGGCACCGCTGGTCCATGCCCCCCTACAGACGGCAGCTGCCACCAGTAACGTAGCCATTGCCCTTATGCACCAGCAACAGCAGCAACAGCAGCAACAGCAGCAGCTACAGCAGCTGCAGCAGCAGCATGCTCTTGGGGGGACTTTTTTCCTGCCTTCCCCAATGATCTCTCCTTCTCCCTCATCCTCTTTCCCTCTTTCTCCTCCTCGTGCTCCTGTGCTTCAGCCCCTGCGCCCCTCTGTGAGCTCTCTCATTGGGATGATGGCAATGGGAGGTATGAGTGGTTTATCTCCAAGGGGAGGATTTCCCATTTCGCCCTCAACTATGTGCCCTCCCGGTGGGGTGACATCACCTCCCACGGCTAAAACCCCACCCACTCCAGCCTCTACTGTTCCATCTTCTGTCCAACAAGGAAGGGCTCTTCATTACGGTCCAAGATTTCAGGCTGACTATCCATCAGTGACTGCTGGAGGACTTGGAACCCCAATGGGAGGAGCACAAACTACACCAATTCACAAAGTGACAGCCACCAACCCAACCGCCTCTTCCAGTGGTCCATCAGATGGCAACGCTTGTCAGCAGGGTGCAAAAGAGGCATTGTTACGTCATGGTGGAAGTAGCTGTCAGGGTCTGCCAGCATTGGGAAGACTCACCCAGGAGGCCAGGCTGCTGTCAGCCTCACAGCCCACTCTGCCTCACCGCTCCTGGGCTGGAGTGCAGCCTCACCCTCCGCTTCATCGCAAGGCTTCTGGTGGTAATTTGTTGGCAGCTCCATTCCTGGCAGGACAGTTGGCCAGGGGAGCAAGTGCAGGCATGCTGACCTCTAACCCTCAAGTACAGCTGATGACAAATATACCATGCAACACACAAGCACAAACCAACTTTCCTGTTCAGTCTATACCAACACCCCCCCCTGCACACATGCCCTCTATGGCTTCTTTGCAGTCTTCCCTCCCTCCAATGCAGACTGTGCTCTCCTCTGCTGCTCCATCACCTACACCCACTCCTTCATCGCCTACAACTATCCTCTCCCAGACCTCTCGCCCAAAACCAATCCCAACAACCCTTTCTGGCTTCTCCTCCCCTCCTCTCTGCTCCACCCCGTCATCAGCGGGAGCAAGCCCACTGTCGACTCCTCGTCCCAAGGCAATTCCTACACCCTCTCCCCGCTCTTCCTCTCCTTCACCATCCTCCACACCACCTCCATCCTCTGCTTCTACCCCAGTTCCTCTACCTCAACCTTGCGGGCCCAAGTCACCACTCATTTCCTCTTCTCCCCCTTCCTCTCTGCTCGCCTCTTCTCCACCAACACATCCTCAGAGCCCCAAAGTCAAGGCATCCAACACACCTCCCTCTGCCTCTCTACTGTCTGGCCCCAGCCCTGCCCTGACTCCAACCCCTTCAGCTCCCACTCAAGCAAGCCGTACCCAACCTTCTACTCCCTCCCAAACTCCTACTCAGACAATCACACCAGTTACTCCTGCCCAGATACTTACTCCTGCATCTTCTCCATCTCCTATCCCAGCATCATCTGGCTCTTCCCTGAGTAAATCCCAGAGTCCAACATCTTGCCTCCAGCCCTCTGCCTCCAGCCCAGCCAGAGGCCCCACCTTAATCCCAAAACCAGTATCTCCTGTAACTCCAATACAAACTTCACTCCCTGCCTCAACACCTGTCAGCACCGGCTCTCCGGCTAAAGTTACGTTCTCAGTTCATCTTGTGAAGCAAACCTCTCCTATTCTAACTCAAAGCCCCATTTCTGGTGCCAGCCATGCAATCCAACAAATCTCACAAACAACCTCATCAACTATACGTCCAAACCAGAGCTCCACTAACCCTTCCTCCCTTTCCATCAGCTCCACCACCACTTCTTGTAGTGTACAGTCTGCCCCTGGTCAATCCCTAAAACAACCCACCACAGCCCATTCCCAAAAACTCAACACAACCTCTACTCCTGTTCAGACCTGTCAGGCATCCACCCCTGAACCCAACCAGACATCATATGCAGCCACCCCTGCCAACTCCGCCTCACCTAAAAATGGCAAAAAGGACCCTCAGCTGCCACTCACAAGAAAAGACTCAGAGGGACTAAGACACAAACTACCTGCCAATATGTAAGAAAGAAGAGGAAGAACATTTTTGCAGGACTTTGATTGCACTCAATGCTGATGAGCAGAGCCATGGATATGCCGACTTGTATCAGAATTGGCACCAAGCAGCCGTTGAGCTCACATGGACAGGTACATCTCGTTTGTATCTAATCTAGGATGTGATTGTCTTAGAACATCAAGTGTTCATGCGTTCATCAGCCGAGCCATTGATCAAGGAGAAAGACTTTATTGGTCTGCTGAGAGGATAGTGTTCTACGGCAGAGTCTAAGTAACATCAAAATGTAAACATGCGTATCTGTGTTAGTGATTGTCGGAGCAAGCAGGGGAGCTGAAGTGGGAATATGCTGCATGATATGAACACAGTAAAACTGGACAAAAGCAACGCCTAGGTCTGTTAATGAAAACAGCAATACTTTGATGCATTTTACTCATTTGCAGCAGGAAATGACAGACATAAATGAGAGAAGATCATAATCTTTTTGCTGTTGTGAAAGTCACTTTGTGATGTCAAAACGCAGGCAACAGAACAGACACCTCCCGGGTTCCAGCTCCAACTCCCCCTTGCCTCCCATTCTTCACCAAAGTGTAATATTTTCTCATCAGAATATCAACAATTATGATATAGCATTTAAAAAAAAAAAACTGTAAAGTTATTAATCATATGAATTTAAATTCTTAGCAACAGTCCATTGGTAGTTTTGTTGTCCCAAGTGTGTGGTGTTTAGTTTATTTAACAATACAGAAATTTGAAGCCAACATGTTCACTCTGACAGTTTCTAAAAATTGTGTTTTGTGTGTGTGTGACTCACAATACCGCTGTGCTGTGCCCTGTGGCTCACATGATTTTATTCCACCCAGGTCCCTGTATTGTAAATAACGTGCCTCTCTGTGGCTCTGTTGTGTGCTTCCTCACCCCTCAGCCGCTTTGCTTTTTATCTCCTTTCTGTCTAGCTGCCTTTCATCTGATTTCACGGCTCTGGTTGCTAACTGTTTCTTTGACGCTTGCAGATTCACTCCCTTTCTCTTGGTTTGCCCAACACCTAGCTCTCTGCTGCCATCAGCTTCGTGCTCAATTGGCTCTCCTCCTCCTGTCATCTCGTGACACTGTTTGAGCACTTTTTCCAGTGATGTTTCATGTTTTCTGTGAGTAGCAACAAGACATTTATTTCTTAACCCTGATACCATGTTGCCTAGACTATATATATATATATAAATATATATAAGGACCAAATGTTTTATTTTTATTTATCACAGCTTTAGCTTTTGGAAGTTAAAAAAAAAAAGACAGTCAAAATGACGATCTTGAGTGTGGCATTGAAGGTAATGGTTATGACTGTAATGATGATGATGATGATGATGATGATGTACATCTGGATGAAAGAATAAAGTAGATTTATACATCAAATGTGTGTCAAGATACAAGCTTATCTGAGGACTTTTCCAGATTGCTTTAGTCGGAAACAGCTTCAGATTAGATGGCATTTTGGGAAAATTTATAATAGGTAACCATAACTTAACATTTCAAGAAATATCCTCTAAAGTAAAGTGCACACTTTTAAAACACCAGTTGTCAGTCAGTGAGGCTAAAAAATGTTTAGATAGATCATTCTGGAACAGAACAGCATAAAGCCAGGGACTGTTTATTTACTGCATGGCTAATAAAGGATTACAACAAGTTTCAGGTGGCAGGAACGGATCAGTGGGGAAATCGACTAAACACAAAACAAATTTGGAGCAGGAAGCAAAAGTAACTGACGCCCACCAGAGGAAAGGTCCTTTCTAAGTAGACAGGATGTAAGCTTCAAGGTGAGTAAAATGGGACAACACAATGTCAAAAATGAAACGAAACCCGAGCGCTGACTGTTCTTCACCAAGACTCATGCCCCATTTTGCAGTTTAAAAGAAGCTGATCCATCTTCTCGACAACTTTTATTGAGCCCCTCCTTTGCCCATCGTGCACCTCTACAGTTTCAGGAGAAAGTAGTGCCTCTGTATTTTTACATAAACACTAAGCAAACTTAATCCAAACTTCAAAATGTAACTTAAAAAAACAATTCATAAAGCAAGGCCAGGAGTTAACTTTCCACTGCGCCGAAAACATTGGTTTTGAAAGACTTGGCTGACTCATGCTCAGCTCTGTGAGCGTGGCAGTCGCCAGGATGTTATGAATACAGAGGTGATGAATACCCTCGACTCACTCCTACGCACCACAGTCGTATCTGGCCAAACCAAACAGATTGTCTCTTGGTTTTTTGGTTGTTTTTTTTTTCATGTAAATGTGCAGCCAGGATTTTTTTTTTCTTCTCTCCCCATCATGGAATGGTCTTATTGATCCATCCAACCATTCTTTGCACTCCAAGAAAGAAAAGGTAATGAAGAGCAAAAATAGCTAAATTACCTCATAATTTATCTAGAAAACAGCATTTGAATGAATGATTCGACTTCCATTATGTCTGTTTTAGCAGTTGCACTAAACTCATCTTGCAGTTTGCGAATTGAATTGGTTATCAGGATAGGTTCTCAGAACAGCAAGTTCCCATTCAGACATGGACGAGGTGCTTGTGGCTCCTACGTCAATTTGTACATGACCTCTGGGGATTAGACGTTTTGTGGCAGAGCTACAAGACTACTATATAACAAAAGAAGTTCGTGCGTGAGTTAATGAGAACTGTCTTCTTCTCATCCCCACCTCTTCTGCTTCTGCTTCTCCTGGATCCCCACCCCTAATCCTGTGCCTCTCAGCAGCAGACAGGCACACTCACATCCAAGGTTAAGCTTGTATTGTGTGGACATTTAAGTCTCTGCTGTTCCTGAAAGGAACTAAATGAATATTTGCATTTATGAGGGCTGATTACAGCTGCCGTGGTTCACCTGTTCTCCCTTCCCCTTCTAGTGCGGTGCTGGCACATTTCTGCGTCCAAGATGACACCTGCACCATGCAGGTGTCAAGGAGAGACTGACTTTGCACATCTAAGAGTTGAGAGGCATTAACTTGTTAGATTTACGCTCATTAGTATTTGCACTGTGTTTCAATAGCAACTGCTGAGTCACACATGACGGCAATAATGTACCTGTAAAAAGATGATTACCATATAGCTGTAAATATGTGAGTGTTTTTACCCCAGAAAAAAAAAAAAACGATGTTGTGCCTTAAACCACTTTCTACTTGCATTTCATAATTACAGCAGTTTTGCTGTTCAGGCCTCAGGTAACCGCTTACCGGAGATTCAGGGTTGTAAATTGCAAATAGGCCACTAGATGGCAATAACACTTTAAAGATATGAGAGTTACACTAAGAGGAGCGGTAATGTGTCGCGATGGAAACCATTATAACGCAGAAATATGCAACTCTGGGTTGAGAATAGGAAAACCGTTAAAGCAACAAGAATTTGTGGAGAGGAGAGATCCCAGTGGAGTCGGGATGCAGTGTGGAAGAAGATGGTGGCAGACCAGCCAGGATGACCAGCCATGAAAAGGGGTGTGTATGTGTGTGTTAGGGGGGGTGGGTGTGTGGAGGGTGGGGGGGTGAACGGGACTTGTAATTACTGTCTGTCACTGTGGCTCTGGAATAGACTCATAGACTCAAAAGGGAAGTCTTTACCCACTGGAAACAAACTAGACCTTCAGGCAGAAACTATATAATGACTATTTTATCCCTCATCAACAGTCACCCAGCCCACAAACAGACTTCAGGATCCTGCATAATATGCTTTAAAACAGTCAATCTGCTCATGACCTCTTATCACAGCAGGTTGCATGTGCTGTTGCACGTTCAACCACAGACTGATGTTAACTCCTCCAGACTCCTACGAGATGTTTTAAGACACTAAAAGTGTACACATTTTACAGTAAAGTGTTGTGGCAGAATTTAGATAATAAATGTATTCAAGTAAAATATTCAAACAAGGTTTCATGTTTTGTCAACTACAGCTACATTTTAGAGGGAGTCACTAAACTAAAGTTTATTTGCATGTAAATTATCATTAGCAAATGGTTAACAAAAAAAAAACAGTAAATAAAATACATTTATCAACTTAGACCAATAATTTCCATCAGATAGTCTCCAACACGCACTCATCCACAATACAGTGACTGTGGTTGATTGTTGAATTGGTGACAATAATTAATTCTACTCAGAAAGGTATGTTGAGGAATTTATTCAAAATAGACTCGAACAGCAGAAAGATAAGGATCCATTTTGGTGGATAAAGCTCAGTATTACCAACAAAAAAAGGGATCAATATTGAATTTGAAGTGTTTGAAGGGTTTCTTATTACTGGAGAAAATACTGAAGGTACAGCCTCAGATAATGTTTCCATGTGTTATTTTAAAACTGGTCCTAGTTTTACAGAAGCAACGGATTTCATTTCCACCAAAACATGTTGTAATATGTTGAGGGGTTAATTAAATATGGAATATGTCCTGTATTGTAATCCAGAATGTATTAGTATACAGTTAAAAAACAAACCAACAAAAAACAAACATGACTGTATATAAATACTGGACTACCAGTTTTGTTTGACTGGTGTTTTACATACATGTATTGATCTGAATAGCCTCAAATTTAGTTTTAAAAATGAAACCTAATTTGTGTCGCAGCAAAATCTTCACTGTGTTTCAGTTGTGTAGAAATTCCCCACCAGTTTAGATAAGAGCGGAAACGTTTTAAAGAATAAAATTATGTCTAATTTCCATATATTCTGTATTTTTAGGATTACTATGACCTGGGACCTTAGAATCTACACAAATTAATTGTTTCTTACTTCCTGACTTGATTTTTTTTGTGACCCCCTCAAAGCTACCTTTTTAGAAAATTGTAACCCCCCCCCCCCCCCCCCCCCCCCCCCCCAGGTTAGGATCCACTGATTTAACACAACCTCACATGGAAATAAACATGCATTTATGACGTATATAGTGTACGAGTAATGTAACTTTTTTTCTATGTAGCAAAACCACAGAACAAGCACAGATTTAAGGTTTCAGGGGGTGGTAATAGGTGGGCTGCCTGAGTTCACCGCAAAATTATATATAGACTTCCTGCTCCCTCACTACAAAACCCACCATCACATACACACAGACACTCCAGGAGCCGCAGTAAGATGAGGATGAGATTCAAGCTTCAAGCGAGCATGGTGATTCCCACACCACTTCAAACAGGAGGCACAGGGGCTTGTGCTCTTCAAAGTTGAGTTTTGCAGATAAGTTGTCTCATGATTTTTTTTTCATCTCTTTTGGAGATGCCAACATTTATTTAGGCCACTGTTTCGTCTCACCAGAATAGGCCCTGTAGTTTTTCTTTTCAGTGATTCACAAAAAGTCTTTTTTAGAAGAAAAAAAAAGTCCCTATTAGGCTACCGTTGCCCTTTTGACGCTACCACATTGGATGTGACACATCATCTGTGTGAGTTTCATTTATCAACACCAGCTTCCGTTCAACGATGATCCGCCGGTCTCTGTCTCCGCCCCTGGTCTGGAGTTCTGCTGCATGACTTCCACTTCTCCATCCATGGTCACCCCCAAATGGCTTTGAGTGGTGGTGGTGGTGTTGTGGTGGGTGTGTTTGGAAGGGCGGGGTTGCTGAATCATGGGGGGGTAGTTCTATGTATTTCCAGTGAAAACAGTTTTGCATCTGACAGGTAAGCAACAGGCAGATATACCTCAATCCGCTTTCACTGCCCGCTGTGCTCTACCCACCTCCGAGGAGAGATGCCCAGTGGACAGAGGAGGAGGAGGAAGGGGGGTCAGGAGGAGGAGGAGCGGGGTCTCCAAACCTGCCCACCTCACGCTCTCCTCCCTCCTCCTCCGGCGACAGACGCCGCCGGCGGCCTATCGGACCACAGTCCGACCCTGTCTCCCTCCCGTGTGCCCTGCCCACCCCGGCGGTCCCCTCTCCTGCCCCGTCGGAGCCAATCCGCGGCCGGGTGTAAGTAGGGCAAGCCGCTTCCTGGTTCTCAGAAAGGAGGAGCCGGGAGTCGGAGTGGGCGAGCGGAGGCTGCTCACGGGGGGTCAGAGCAGCTCAGAGAGCCGGCGGAGGATCGGTAGGAGACACCTGGACATGGTGAATTAAAAAAAAAAAAAAAAAAATCTGTCAAGCTTAAGCGAGGGGAGGCGCACCCCCTCCCCAAGACAAGAAGAGAAGAGCTGGAAAGATAAATAAATGAATTAGTAGAAGAAGTCGTTAGGGTGGGACGGAATAATCCAGGAAGTGCGGTGTCTGCTCAGGTGGGAGGTGACGAGTCGGGACAGGTGACGCACCCGGCACTCAGGTAACTGCTTTTCTCGTCTTCTCTCGAAATGACTCAAAACAATAAACACACGTATGTTCAATGTACTTTAGATGACAAGTGTGCCCGCCGTGACAGCACCGCGCACCTCCCTCCTCCTTCCCTCTGTATTTCACCGGGGTCACGGGAGGGCTATGTACGTCACGGCTATTCGGTAACATTTAGTCAACGCGCGGTGAGCACTGTGGAAGTTCACTTTTCATTCGTACATTGACCGTGTTTCGGTTTCTTTGTGGATGGGAAGTTTTCGACGGGAATGCCGAGACGCTTTTGCAGGCAGGTGAGTGCCGCGCGCGACCGGAGTGGGGTCGGCGGGTACGTTTCTGGCTGCTAATTATAGCCCAGGACACCGGCTGACATCCTAAACCTAACCTGCTCTCACGCATGTCACCTGCCTCTGGTGTGCCCGTGAACGCTCACTTCAGTGAATCTGCTGAATTTAGCCTCTTGCACAGAAATGATGTCCCTCCAGTGGTCTGTTAATCATCATTATCATCACCACCGTCCTCCCCACGGCGCACCCAGTGTTTTATTTTAATCCTGACCCAATCCTGTGTTACGATAGGATGTTCTCAGGCTGTAATGTTAGGTTAAGGCTTCTGCCTGCATCATGGGTGGGGAGGGCTGTCAAGCTATAGTGGGCTGGTGGGTGTGTGTCATTATAGAGGTTGATGTGTTGCTGACTCGCCCCTCTGACAGACCGGCCTGACTAGATCAACTGGCTGGGTTTGGTTTCCCTGTCTTGGCCACAGCTTGTTTGGTTAAATCTTTAGGTGTTTGTGCAGGCTGTTGTCTTCAGGGTTTGTACGGCTTCCTTCTCTGCCTGCCAGGGGCCCAGGGTGGAAGGATGGGAAAGACCATCAATATTGCTTCCAGTTGTGGTGAAACTTGTAACTTGAAGGGTGGGTAAGTGTGGACAGGAGAAATCTTGCTGTTTGTTTTTTTGTTTTTGTCTCTGTGTAGCAGTCACTATCATCATGTGACTGGACATTTCCAGTTCCACTCAAATTTGGACGTTTCCCCACACATGGACGCTCTGTCAGGGTTGTGAAATAAATGCCCTGTCTGCCCTAACTTATCTTTTTTGCAGAACATAATTAGACAGCTGTGCTTCATCCCTTGCTGCCGCTGTCCCGACCTGACCTCCATCCTCCGCTGCAGGCGTGTAGGCCTGCTTCTTGTAGATGATATCTGTTTGTCTCTGACACTTCATCATCACCATGTGTGCATACTGAATCTGCAGCACATGAGCACTTAACCAACTCGCTTATGTATATCTTTTTAACATTTCGTAGAGAGCTGGGGAAATCAGAAAATATACTGTTTCTAATGGCAGTACCTCTGTTTATTATGTAATAATTGTGTTCTCGTGTGTGTGTGTGTGTGTGTGTGTGTGTGTGTGTGTGTGTGTGTGTGTGTGTGTGTGTGTGTGTGTGTGTGTGTGTGTGTGTGTGTGTGTGTGTGTGTGTGTGTGTGTGTGTGTGTGTGTGTGTGTGTGTGTGTGTGTGTCATTGGCTTGCCAGGCCCTTCTTAGTATTGGAGGGCTTCTTTTCCAAAGAAGTCAAAGTAGGAAGCAGTTGGTTTCGATCAGCATTTTTTTTCTTTTGTTCTATAACAATACGCCCCCCCCCCGCCCCCCCCCACACCCACACCCACCATCTCACCCTCCTCCCTTCTATTCTGCATCACGGTGATGCATCATATGATTGCATGTGGTTTTGTCTGTTTAAACATACTTCACAAATCAAAAATGAAACAAGTTATATAGTCAAGACAAGTTCACTATGCCCACAGCGTTCTTCAAACACCGGGATACTGTGAATATAATTGAACTTGGTTCCTTTTCGCTCAGGTTTATGACCTCTGAACTCAGAAAAAAGGACCAAACAGGAGGAGGCGGGAGCGAGAGAGACAGACAGCAGGTACCCATCTTCTCCTGGGTTTATGGACTGGAGGTAGGAATCATACGCCATTTATTATGTGCTTCGCTATGTGTGTAAACATCTGTCTCCCTGTCTTTTTTTTTTTATTAGTTATGGTGCTTTTTCTTCTTGAAAAAAACTGAGCCAAGTTATGTAGAATAGGGCTTCAGAGCTACTCGATGCAAACAGAGCTCAAGTGAAAGGTTTTAAAATGATGCCCTAACCCCCCCAGAAAGCTGTTGTGCTGCACATGATCAGTTATTGAATTTAATTTGTACCCACATCAGAAGTGATAATAAATGTGTTTCCGTCTTCCCTCATTAGTCACAGCAAAGACTGAGACAGCCAACATTTTATATTTAGCTAAGCAAAGGAGCCAAACCCTTTAACTAGGGTGGGACTTGTGAGAGGACTTGTCATAAGATTAACAACACATTATGAACTGTTCCCAACAGTTAAGCCGGTTAGTTATGTTTATAAAACTGTAATTGGTGATCCATAAAATGCTTTACCGTTCTTATACGCTGACTTGTCAGTGATTTAAAATCCCTTCTTCTTCCTGCTGTTCTTTAGTTTGTCCTCTTGAAGACGGTTGACTGAGTTAGTCCAAGTTTACATCTGAGTCATGTATTTTGTTGCGTTCTGGTTGAAATCGAGGCGGGAACAATTAGGATGTTTGAGATATATGCTTACTGAATAAGGCAAATGAGTAGAGGTGTATATGTAAAGACAAAATATTAAGTGTAAAAACATCTAAACCAGTAATTTTGATGGATGCGATATTTCTTTTTCTTTGTTTTTCTAAAGGATTAAACAAAAGCAAGAGAGAAACTTTAAAGAACTCACATTGTGCTTATTTTTAGGTTCACAGTATTACTTTAGGAGTGTACTTGAATATTCAGAAATACATGATTTTTTGTACACCGTAACACCTTTTTTCACTTTGTGTCTGAAACACTCATCTGAGCTTCTTTCTCTTCTCACAACCTTAAAAGCCCGGTCTGCTTCGACATCAGAGCTGATTGGTCAGCGATAAGTAAACGGCAGGAGGCTGTTCATTCATCCCGTATATTTGCTGTGGCAGTGTGGATAATATTACTGTTTCACAAATGTGTTCGACCATGATGTAGTTATGTAATGGAAGAGAAGCCTGGACAACAAAAAAGGTGTTTCAGGGAGTTCAGGAGCAGGGTCTTTTGTGGGAGAGAATAATTCCCATAGGTGCAGGCTTTGGGTATTGTAACTTTGCAGATCTTTAACATGCTCAAAAAGCAACATAACAGGACTGGGGAAAAGCCCAAACAGTGAAAATGTCTAGTTCAATAAGAGCCCCAGATAACCATGCTCGATGATGAAGCAGAGAGCCAGCCAGCGAGAAGTAGACTAAAATTAATAACACAGATGAAGATAATGTTGCATACTTATAGACACAAGCTTTAGAAACGCTTGATGTTGACTCATAAAAGCATTTGTGTGGAAATAAGTGAAGAGCTTGAGATAGAAGTTCCAGCTCTTCTTGTCATGTTGCACCAACAACCATAATTACCTGGTAATATTAAAAGATCTTTGTTTGCTAAGACCTGTTTGAAATCCAAATGTAATATTTTTCTGGTAGAGTAGTTTTCATCTTCAAAAGTGATTAATAGAAAAAGTATTTTGCAGCCCCGCAGGTGTATTGATTGTTCAGATATTTGTGAAAAAAAATAATGATTAGTTTGTTGACAGTGTTTGGTGTTCAAACACATGTCAGGATACAGATGAAGTAGATAAAAGATTGATTTAAAACCGAGTCAATTTCAGCAAGTAAAACAAATATAAACCTCGCATAGTTTCCATATAAACAGAACGTCACGCTCACATTGTCATATAAGAAACCACTTCAATACGACTTCTTGCTAAAAGACTGAGATAATCTGAGATCTGTGTATGCTCATGCGCCAGACTGAGTGACATAAAAATTAGACTTTAGACGGATTTCCTTGATATTGTTTAAGTACATTCACTTCTTTGACACTGTTTAAACCACAAACATCTTGTCGGGGGGGTCAAACCTCTGTAGGCACTTGCCTTGACGGGGTGGGAGGAGTCATTGAAGACATCCCTGTCCTTGGAACAAAATATGAGCTGAATAAAGTGGTCAAGCAGTTGAATATTTTATAAGCAACCTGGAAGTTAACTCCTCTGTGGTTTGTTGGCCGCAGATGCTCTTATAACTCCAACTGGCCTTTTAAAGATGGCCCAGGAAAACCCAACCACTACCACACACACACACACACACACACACACACACACACACACACACACACACACACACACACACACACAAAAGAAGCTGAGGGTATTTGTAGTTTTTTTGTTTTGTTTTCCTTTTGTTGGATAATAAACAAAAAAGTGATTTAAAAAAAAAAAAAATTTTGTGGCGTTTTAAAGCATTTGATAGCAGTGAACAGTAAAAGGTTAAATGAATAACAGCAGCTTCTTCAGCTTCATGCAGTGGTTCACTGACTCATATTAAATGAAACGAGGAAAAGTTTGTAAAGGAACCAGGTAAGATAATTGCCTTAAAGGCTTATAATTTACTTTTAGGCACATAGGAGCCTGACCTGTCAGTAATGGTTACAGACCTCATTATGGGTTTTTAACACATTGTGATTATGGATAGTTATGATTAAAATATAAGGAGAGAACTGAACTCTGACACACGTTTTTGTTTTAGAAAAAGCTCTAAAGATTATCCCAATCACTCACGCCAGCTCTAATGACACAGTCGAAGCGTTTCATGTAGTGTTTCAACACATTCCTTCATACAAACGAGTTTAGTGATGATAATAAATTAATCATAATCTTTAATATGTATGCATAACTCCACCTCTAGATACCTGGAGCTATTGCAAGACAAATGTTTGGTTAGATTGTGCTAAACAGGAAAAAAAAAGGCCCACAAATTCACTCCATATAAATGATACAGAACTACAAACTAGTTTCTAGGCTTCTCATGACGACCAGGAACAATGACGTTAGAATCTGAAAGACTTAAATCATCTGTCAGATGTCTTGTAATTTCTTTTGTGTGTCTGGCCTGTGGATTTGCTTTTATTTGTCTGTGGAGGGAAAACTTGTGTGACCAATCCTGTGACTGTGGCTTTGCCGGACCGGTGACATATGTCTGTAAACTGCTGCATAGAGAGAAGTGACATCGAGTGGTCTGTCAGGCGAGGAACATGCGCACATCCTCAAAGACACACATACATACATGCATGCATGCACACAGTTCCAGGAAATGTTTTAATTAGGGCATGTGAGCCCATATAAATTCCCCCTTTTCAGACATGGGTCTTTCAGTTTCATGCGAACTGAGTGAGTGGGAGGAAGGTGGGAGATATAGAAAGAGAGAACGGAGGAGGGAGACTGGGAGTTGAAAGAAGTGGAGGCTTTTTTCTTTTTTCACCCCCAATATTTGAAGGTGTCTCTCCCCTTTTCTTGATGCCTTTGTTCTCGTTCAACATCAGTTATTCTGAAAAAGGCAAAGGAGGCGCACTTCTTCTCTCAGATTGGTGTGTCATCTTTTACATGAAGATCACGATGCCTCCTTCAATGCAAAAGGCATGACAAGCACGACAAGCTTCTTTTATTTAAAAAATGCGCATCAAACAGCGAGTTTGGAGTCGTGAACAAGCCATGCATTTTCACCATATATGTCGGTTGTTTCTCCATATGAAAGCAGTAATGACCCAATGATGACTACACAAAGTCCCTAATCCAGTCTGCTGCTACAGTTAATTCTTGCCCCCACTTGTTCTGTGTCAATAGAGGAAGTTATGTATCTGCCATTTCCTCTTTTCAGTCATGAGTTTCTGTAGCATTTGACAGCCCTCCCTTACTCTCGACCACCAGCCTCGCAGCCTACGCCACCCCGGCGCTAACCAACTAGCAGGTGGCCATGACTCTTCTTCTTGTAAAGAGACAGAAAAAGAGAAGAGGCATAAAAAAAAAAAAGCTTGAGAAACAAGCTTCAGGCTGAGGGAGTGATAGTGATTCAGCTCTTCTAGTAACGGTGCAATTGTTTCTGTATGAAGTGAGCGGGCGGTTATCATAAATAGGTACAGTGAGACAACGCTTCAGGGAAAGTGAGAATAAACACCCCAACATGAGCAGACAAAGGGACTCATTGCTGCTGAAAGTGACCCCTTTCATAAGTGTCATTCAGAGGGGAAATCCGGCAGCAGACGGAGACTTGTATTCCAAGACTTTCAATCCTTTTGGAGAAGGAAAAATCCCTGTTGATGATGCTTAAAAACATAATCAATTTATAAGAAAGGACACACGGCCCATTAGTCTAATCATATTAGTAAAATATCATTTTTTTTGGACCCACTTTATGAAATAACATTTACATTTCATACGCATGTATTTAACCGAGACTCATCCAGTCACGCTTTGAACAAGAATCGCACTATATATCCACCAGGACAACAAGAATGTGCACATTTTTGCTGATTTGTGCTTGTTGGCCTGTCTGACACCACTGCAGAGGGCGAGGCTGATGTTCGACTTGACTGTGAAGCTCTCCCTAAAGTTGATTTGCTGCATTACATTTATTATAGTTTGCATAAAAAAAACAGATGGTTAAAATGGTTTGTCTCAAACTTGATGTTTTTCTCTCCTCATTGCTTTTATTACTATTTTTCTTGCTTTGCGTTTTTAGCCGAGCTATAAACACTTTTTCTTCTTTTTTTTCATTTTTATTTGATTCATCTTTCTTTGAGCTGTTTTGGCTGTTTTTTACTTTAATCTCTCTATCTGTTCTAGTGGTCGAGCATTTTTACAGAGCACAGGAAGAGGAAATTGATCAGGATCAGTTAGTTTTGCGACATTTCTGTGTGTGGGCCTGTGTGTGTGCACATGTATGTTTGTGTCCAATGCTTTTGCAATATCTTCTTATTTAAGTAGGAGGTCAGAGAACAGCAGCTGCTGAGACCTTCCCAACGATTTAGCAACTTTATGAAGACACAGAAATTATGTTGTCATAACACCTGCAGGCCAAAAAGCTTTATTTTAAAAAAACAAACAAAAAAAAAACATCCTGCATTCAGCATCATATTGTACAAGAAGACGTTGGAAAGAGGATCACAAGACCAGAGAAGTTGTGTCACTTGTCTCATACTTTCGGGAAAATGGATTCTGATTCTTTCACAATTACACCGCTGTTAACCATATGATACCGCTTTAATGAATAATACTAGACTGTTTACATACTGTAAATGTGCGTCCTTTCTTGAACCATTTCCTCTTCAAAACCACCTCACCTACTCCATCACCCCCTCGTCATAACCTTGACTACATGTGCCATAACCTGTTCACACGTACACAATACCAGGAAAAAGAACCTGAATGACCTTTTTACGCATTTATTATACTTATTTTCAGTTCAGCTCAGAGATTATTTTGCAGCAACAGTTTGTGATTTTGTACATTTAGCTGCAGTATGTTGCTGGGTGCTTTGTCCTCAAAATAATCACACTTATATCTATATTTTTTGCAGTCTCACTTATTATATTTTGTACTCCAAAAACAAGAAGAAGATTTTCATTAATATTTTTTGGGGGGAAAAAGTAAAAGATGAGGAGCATGATTTCAGTGATTTGTTTCAGCCCGCTAAAGGCACTGCTTAAAGAGACCTCCTAAAGGTTTTTGTGTTCAGTTTTAGAGGAATTTCTTTGGTCAGTTTTAGATTTCTTGGGTTACGTCAGAATTAATAAATATACTAATAACTGGTAAATAACTGTGATAAAACTACTGTAGGTATGTTTGATGTCGACTTAAAATGATATCATAATATATATTTTTTGGTATTTATTGTGAAAAACAATTTGACTTTTGATTATTTTAATTATATAAATATAGTAGACTTCACCACCATATTTCTGGAAACGGGTGAAGATGTACACAGTCTTTGAAGCTTCAGAAACATAAACATTAGTCTAAAAGTAAAAGGCATAATCTATTATGCCACAGCAATTACATATAAGAAATTAAAAATACTATCACCATCCAATGTAGAAATGAGGAAGGGTTCTTCTGTAAAAGTGCAGATAATATTTAAATAGCGCAGTTGAAAATGTCACACTACAGTAATTCAAATGAAGTTTGAAATCCACATGCAAATTCTGTATTTGGTGACAAAAATTTTGCAAAGAGCAAAAGTAACAACCATAACCATGTCTAAACTTACCGTCAGTTACAAAATTAGAAAGTTATATCAAATCATTTATTTTTATTTCACAACTTGCATATATTTTCAAAATGAATTTAGTTATAACAAAGAAAATGTTCTTAACTTTTTTTCTTAACCAAAGTTGTGTCAACATGACAAGTTTTTATAGCGTGTGCGTGTGCGTGTGTGTGTGTCACATTTTGTATGTAATGTTAAAATGAAGGGCCCACTGGCACCAGTCAAGTTGCATCATCTTGTACCCAGACATAATGACCTTCCCTTCACGTTCCCCCGATGACTCCAGTCTTTATCGTCATTTAAAACGATTGCCGCGTGTACATACATGTCACATCCATTTGTCAACTCAAAGAACATGTTCTCAGAAAATAATCCCAATAAAGAACAGAGCAGGAAATATGATGCCAAGTCTACAGACTTTGTGGATTTCTTTTGTTTTCCTTGTCAGATTTACAGCCCTGTCACATATTTGAATTTTTGGACTACGCTGTCACATAGTTAAATGATAGTCACGAGGAAACATTTAATCTACATTTCATGCATAGATTGCATACAAATATTCAAGCACACCTTTTTCAACTTTGAGGACATTCCACAAAGGGACAAACGTTGGATAAAAGTTGTATGGTGTTATGGTTATGGTTAATGGCAATGAAACAAATCTCTGCCTAATAAGTTGGTACTTGGCTAAACCTCTCTTAAAAAACACGCTGAGGACAAATTACTTTTGAAAAAAAGCAATCTAATATTTGAACATTGTTCCTGTTCTGTGTTTCTCAGATTTACATTAGCTTCGGTTTTCAAGAGGACGCAGATAACTGCGAATATACGACTGAGGTGTAAAATAGGGAATAATTATAAATATATTTGAAAATGTAAATAATATGTGGATTTTAAAGGTTCCTTCAGTGGAGATTTCAACCGTTCTGTAACTGGTCTCAGTGGAAAGTACCAGTAAATACATATTTGATGTCGATATATATTCTCCCATAAATTATAGAATTGAGAATCGCTTGTATTTTTTTTTTTTAAATATTAAATTAGATCCCTTTTAATTGCATAAACAAATGCACCTTAGAGCCCAAAGAGCTGGATGCGCTTCCTTACAGCTACGCCTACAAAGTTGGTTGACTTGCACCACATAGACCCACATGCCAAGCTGCAGAGAGAATGCTCACAAATTACTGCGTTCGTGGGTTCAAAGTAGTTCTATGTTGTAATCTGACTTCATCCATTTAGATGAGCTCATCAGATGTAAAATCACAGGAGAAAGGAAAGACGTCCTTCCCTGCTCATGCTTATTAATTGATTAAACGCGTGCTTCGCCTGCGCACCTTGATTCTCCGGTGTTCACGCACACTCACACAGAGCTCTGGAGTGCAAGGGGAAGAAACTGCTGACCAGATAAAGAGATGACAGAAGGGGGGAGAGTAAAAGCATGAAACCACTCTGTCAGCATGCCTTCTCTCACATCTGTGTGTGTTCTCTGTTTCACAGTGAAATTCCCTTTTGATGATGCTAATCATATAGTCTGCTGCTACCACATCTCTCCTTCAGACATCTGCACACACACACACACACACACACACCACGCACAAACACACCTGCAAGGACTCATGCTACTTCCTGTGGCTGCGTGCATGCTCACCTCTTGCTCGATCGCTCTATTTATCTCCCAGCCGTCATGTCACGGCTCCTCTCCCTTCTCTTTTTCTGCCCCCCCCCCCCCCCCTCTCCCCTTGTAACTTAACTCTCTCGACTCTTGTTTCATGTCTCGTCGCTAACACAGATTGTTCGAGGCTGGGACTAGATTTTCCTGTCTTTACCTCCCCTCTTCTCAGCTTTATCTTTCTGAATCTCTACACCCACTCCACATTCTCTCACTCACTCACTCTCATGTGTTTCTCCTCCCCCGTACTCTCCCTATTTTTATGTGATTTCTAAGAACATGTGTGTTTTTAGAAAACATACCTCACGCATGTTCCTTTTGCTGTCGTCTCTTCTTAAATCTCAGACTGTTTTCCCCTTTCCAGCCTCAAAGTGATTTCCTCTGCTGCTACTGCTACCACTGTCTTTTATTGCAGCAAATCAAGCACAAGTGTCATACTTTGCACTGATTTCAAACAAAAAGAGCTAAAATATCTTCTCTTCTGTTGGTCAGTATTTTTTTAAACTGCTTTTGGGGTAGTGTCGTACTTTATTTACAAAAGAAAAGGTTTCATGTAAAAATAGATTCACACCACACAAACAATTGTAATTCTTTAATTTAAGCAGGTCTTCCTACTTCTGTGTTCATTTATTTTTGATTGAGACTTCTTTGTACGTAAATCAAGGAAATAAAGAGATACTTTCTACTTTAAATGCATCTAGACACAAAGTAATGTCAGACAAGTAAAAGATTTAAAAAGTAATTGCAATTTTTGGAAGTTTACCATCCATAAAAGCAATTGAAAGTGTAAAAAGAACTATTAAGAAAAAGAATTATTAAGTATAGAGATGTGGTATAGCGAGTATAGAGTATGAAATATGTAGAAAGTATAAAGACACAAGCAAATACTTAAAAACAAATACCAGATGATAGTTGGACTCACCAAAATACATGATCATGTTAAAAAACTGCAGAGGAAAAATACTTCTTTTTTCCTTTTAGGCCAATTAAGAGATTGCATTAGGTTAGGTGGAGCCGCAATATCAAATAATATTCTGGTTTTACTTATTTTACTCATTTCAATAGAATTATGACAAATTATTGTAAATATACATGTTAATAAATATTTTCTCTAAAATCAAGTGTTGTTCAGAAATATCGATGCATTATTATTTTAAGCCATTAAGACCTGTGGTGCCGCAATACCCAAGTTTCTTCACATTTAAATGGGTTGAAGGTGGCTATGGGTTATTTATTTGAGATTTCGGATGTTTTTAGTGTTGCCCGGCCCAAAAATATGGTTGTTAGCTGTGGAAACCTTTTATTTGCATTAACTTCAGCTTAGAGGCCGGTTGGTATTATGGAACAGGGCGTATATGTGCACCCAAATGTCTTGCTCCATGTGCTGATAAGCTGATAATCCTCCAGCAGATTCACATGGGTGTCCAGGTCTGGCATGCAAACTGGGTGCTGCTGCAGCTCGCGGTGGAGTGTTGTGGTGTGGGAGGGCGAGGGGATAAGGGCCTCTGCTCTGCCAGCCAAATGAATAATGTAATGTGTTTCTGGAACTAAGACCATACCGCGCGCATGCGTTAAACATTACACACACAGCATAATGCCCCAGTTACAGTAAAGATAGAGGAGGGCTTGGCCCCAGGGGCTTCCTTGAATTAAAGAAAGGGGGAAAAAAAAAAAAAAAAAAACTTCAGCTGAGTTACGTGAAGCAGACTTTTTGTTTTTTCCCTTTTTTGTAATCCATTTTCAGTCCTGTCATTGCAGGATACAGTCGTTGTAGTTATCATGATGTTGCCTCAATTCTTGTGTTTGACAAATTCAAATGGTAATTCAAATTCTCCCTGGTTTTGTCTGTCTTTATATCTTCTGGTGGGATGCAAATGTGCAGTCCGGTGGAAGCTGGCGGGATGCACAGCAGGTGGAGTTTGTGTTTTATGGCCCAGCAGAGATGAGCTGCCTTGTTAGAAGAAGTGCATATGTCAGTTCAGTTCCTGGCTTGTGTTTAAGAAAGGTTTTAGACAGAACTGTAGGGAAAATGTGAAGGTTGCTGAAGATTGTGTGGCAGTGCCATGCTGAGCTGAGATCAGCAGCAGCAGCAGCTTTGGTTTGGCAGGCGCGTGTGCGCTCATCTCTTCTCATCCCCCAGTTTCCTCCTCCCCTACTCTTCCTCAGAGAAGGTGTCCTAGTACTCCACTCACTACCCAAATAAGTGAAGTGTAAAGAGAGTGAAGTTTTTTTTCTTAAGCATAAACATCTGTATGTCACACAGAGAAGAAAAGTGGTGTGAGGAAGGCAAGTGTGTGGAGGAAAAAGGTATGAGCTTCCATCTTACTTTCCATTTCCATATGTTTGGCTCCTTTTTCTTTCTTCAGGGGTAGTGGATGTTTCACAACACGATTTTTTAAGTTGTGGTTAATAATAATTCAAGTATGGACTGATCTGTACGAAAAGCGAGTGTGTGTGTGTAGCTGTACGTGTCGGGCTCCGTGTGTTTGTCACTGTTTTAGCGTAATCGGTGTGTTTTTTTTATAATGCATCTGAGCTTCAGCGGGTGTAAAAATTCTTTTAAGTCTGTTTTAAAAATGTCCAGAGGAAAACGAGAAAAAAAAGACAAGGAACCGTATTCTTGTACGTCAGTTATTTAAGCCTTCACAACACATGTAACCATTCATTCATTCGCACATTAACCAGCACAGATTCACACACACACACACACACACACACACACACACACACACACACACACACACACATGAACAGGCACTTTGGAAAACATCTGACATCATACTTCATAAGAGCATTTCTCTTTCTCCATCTGAGCCACAGTTTTGTGTGAAAAGTATAAAGTCATATTTTCCCCTTTAGTGCTGGAGCCTGATATAATTGAGGTGGGCTGGGAAAACTTACAGCCTTTAATGGAAAGTAGGAGCCATAAAAAATAAAACTAACGGCTCTAGATCCAGTTAACACACTCATGTAGTGTGTGTACTGGGATTTCAAAATATACAACTGATGCTACCATATAATATCCTTTTATTACTGAGATTTATTCTCAGATTAAATCTTTACGTGCACATTCGGTCAATAATACACGTGTATATTTGTGACCGCCGCAGAGTCAATTATTTTTCTTTTGAGAAATTGCTCTGAATCATGGTATTAGTCCACAATGGCGCTTTTAAGTTTCCATTTCCTCCAAAATAAAAGCAAATCCACGGCGGATTCTCTTCTTTGTGTGTTTATTATTTGTTTCTGTGGTTTACTTTTGCAGCTCACTCGAGCAGTTCAGTGTCAGTTTGAGGTTGGCTTGGTTCCTTATGGATGACATGAAAATTATTTCATATTTTTAAATGCCACCAACATTTTTGTGTCTAAAGAAAATATATATATTCCTTTCTTAAAAGAGCGAGAGTGTGCACATAATGAAAGCAGAGGATGAGGAAACCGTAGAGTTGCAGAGGTGATTAATTCCTCCACTGCCGACAAAAAGAGTAGGAGGTGAGTGTAAAAAACAAAGAAAGAGATGAGAGGTAATTGTTGGAAAGATAACGTTTTAACATCTGTAGCATTAAATGCACAACTAAATCGTTACATGACAGCTTGTCAAGTGCTGAAATATTTGTTTTGTTTTATACCCTGCATGATTAAGGCGGCATTAAATTACACATGTAGAGAAAACCGATGTAATCCATTATTTTACTTTGGGATGCGGCGCCACATTAACATGAGTAAACCTATGACAAAGATTAAGAATTATAGTGATGGGTATTTACGAGCAAGCATTATTTCATGTGCAAAACAGTGTGTTTGTGCCGCCTGTCTGTGGGTTGTTTAATATTAGTTGCAGCGTGTTGCAAGATTGAGCAACTTCTGCAGACATGTCCTTGGCAAGCGACAGAAAACAGAAACAAAGTGACGATGAAGGAGAAGGGGGGGATATGAACAGCATGTGTGCTTGTGTACATCATGATGTGTCAGTATTAAGTGACTCATAGACAAATAGAAAATTGATGGGAATCACGGCAGCTTCTCTGCAATCTTATTATTTTCCGAATACGTATGTGTTCTAAGGAATAGCTATGCCTAAAATAACCATGTCGAACCACTAACCACCCATGATGCTTTCTCTCTCTCTGTCTGTCTCTCTCTCTCTCTCTCTGTCTTGCTTTTACTCTCTCCTGGGCCGGAAATTTAACGTGCATTGTTATGTGCTCCTCTTAAACCCTCTTTCTCTCACTTTTCTGCCCTGCTTCATTATTATCTTTTTGGGTTGTTAGTTTTTTGTTTTTTTTGCTTGTTGAGGGTTATTTTGAGTCTGTTATGTCCTTGGTTTTGTATTTATCCACAAAATAAGAATGTGTTTTAGAAGGTTTCCAAGTATTAGTCGTCCTCATTCTGGTCTGTTATCAAGTCTACATACAAAGAAACACAATGCACTCATGCAAGGTCAAGTTATGCATTTACACTTTGCCCCACAGACTTGGGTGTCGAGTTTCCATTGGATTGTTTTCCACTTATGTATTTTTCCGGTATTATTGTATATCTCTAATATGTCACTCTATGGGAAATTATAATTAAGATGATCGATTGCTTAGTCTCTTGTTTAAAGTAATAACGTGTTTATTAATGGTCAGAAAACTGTGAAAAATTACTGCCAAATTTTTTTGGCTCAAATCCTTACATTTACTAAATCTGCAGAAACACTGAGATTATAGATATTCAAAACTTTTGCTGTGCGATGGCAGGTAGGAAAAAAAAAAAGAAGCTTGTGTGTAAGAAACAAAGTAGACGCTTGCTCCTTCACTTCCTCGCTCTCCTCTGTCAGCGCTTACCTCTCACTGTCATTCTTGCTGTCTCAAGTTGAAGATAAAACCATTATGTAAATGCTTTGGCTTGACAAATACCAGATAATATTTGTTATAGAGGATGTGCTTTTATTTTTGACGGCCCTAGGCTTACCACACTTTCAGAGGAAGAACTCCTTGCACCAGTTTCTCAGAGGTGCGTTGTAATATGGTTAAACTCTCATATTGCATCTACCTGAGTGTTTGAATCGGGGTGTAATATGACTCATAATGCCAATATGATTTTGGTTCTTACATGGTTGTTCAACTTTGACATTTTTGGAGTTGACTAAAATATGTTATTTCTTCTGTGTGTTGGTTGCATGTGCTAGTTTCCTTCCTGCTAAGCGGGTACATCTAATTGCGTGGTCTTTGGTTGTTTCGTCAGCATCGTGCTTGGTCCTGCGTTAACCTCGGTTCCGCCGCTATCCATCTACCGATTGGCCCCCTCCTAGGACGGCAACGAGAGCCTGTTTATCGGAAAGTGTTCGGAAAATGGGCCGTTGAGTTTTGGAGAGAGGGGGCGCGTGGGTGCCTTAGGGGGAGGGGTATCTGTGAATGTCTCTTCGTCGAAATGCACCTTCTTTTGATACGACAGGAAGGAGAGTAACAGAATGTGCGCGAGAGGTCGACTTCCCCAAGGATGAACGCTTAACCCCGACTTCAGACGAAGAGATCAGACCTTTTAACCTGTGCGTCTGAGGGAAGAAGGAAATACTTTTAAAAAGAAGAGGTGGTTTTGAGAGATAGCAAGCAGAAAAGTGAACGAGAAGGCTTCCAAAGAGTTAATAAAAATGGATGCCATGAGACAACAGCTGCCTCTTCTCCAGCTGACTGTGCCCATGCCCATGAGAACAGGAAAGGTAGGATGGACATTTTATACCTCTGGGCGCTACGGGCCATCCTCAGGCATGTCTGTAAAGGATGGGAAGAATCTGAAAGTTTACATAAAAGTATTTTTGGGGGGAGCAAATAATGAATCGCTTTACTTTTTCATCGTATGGGTGGAGTACATTTGTGAGAGAGACCGTTGATGAGTTTGTCGCGTAACAGGTTAGATCGAACAATGGTGGGTGGGGGGAGCCACAGATCGAGATCGAGGGTATGTGTAAGCGTACATGTGTTTTGTATATACGTGCGTGAGTGTGTGCTTGCACCTGTGCATGTGTGTTTAATAGGGTGTGTTTTGGAGCAGGTTAGTCAGGCAGACGTACCGTTGTTGTGTAGAGCCCTCTGGGCACTGTGTGAACGCTGTTATTGGACGGCCGGGGGGGCTGCCGGTTGCTATGGGAGGGAGATAAAGAGCAGGGAGCGGGGAATGCAGAGGGTTGTTTGTGGAAAATCTGGTCTGCTCAGGTGTGTGAGAGATATTGTCGACCAGGTACAGTGTGAGGGTGAGGTGCGAGCTTAGGGATCCAAAGAATAGAGTTGTCGGATGTTATTACCGTCAAGCTTCTCAGAGAGGAATAAAGAAAGTCATTGTCCCTCCTTAGCTTGCATGATGAGATTTTGACCCCTTACTAATGTTGAAAAGCTGGCGGGTAAAGATCTTCATATGATCAGGAAAAGATAAAACATGAGGTGTTTATTGCACTTGTAGACATCTGAGTGATAGATTTCAGGCCTCACAGACGTATAAATTCTTCTCTTGCTGTTTCTTTTTCCTTCCTCATTCTTTCAATTGTACTCCCCTTTTACACCCACTCTATTCTGTCACTTCCTTCTCCTCCATCAGTCCCTCTCTGTTCGTCTCCTGGTATTTTAATCAATCGGCTAATGCTATAAAGGTTTCACATAAGAATTAACCTACTGCCCCTTGGCCACAACACCTACAGAGCGTTGCATAACCCCGTCCTTTTCTCATCATCGTTTGTTGCTCTTATATTCTTCCTGCTTCAGTTATTATTTCTACGTTTTCTTGCTTTCATATTTTGCCTCTGCCCTGGCGCTCTTCTTCCAGTGCGCCAACCCCCAACTCATTGGCTCAAATCGCCTCCATCTAATTTAGTAATCTGGAGGGAAAGATCTCAGGATCATTGGGGAGAGTAGTTGTTAAGCCCTGTTTAAATTGTCCCTCACATGAAGGAGAACGCCTTTTGAGAGTCACGCTACTGAAGATTTACTTTTGAAAGAGTTAAATGTGGCTCTCAGAAAGAGGCGCGAGGTAGTGTTTCGTTCCTTGAAGCTACAGAGACATAATATAAAAAGTAATGACATTGATTAGAAAAGTGATAACTGATTAGTTCTTAATAAATGATGGGGTAAAGGTTAGTGTGGGTAATTTGCTCTGCCCCCTCCTCCTCCACATATCTGACCATCCCTATGGTTATTTTAGGTGGCAATGTCTCCAGGAGAGGATGGTCTGATTGGGATCCCCTTCCCGGAGCACAGCAGCGAACTCTTGTCCCACCTCAATGACCAGAGGAGGACAGGACTGTTGTGTGATCTCACCCTGACCTCCCGAGGGGCTCGCTACCCGACACACCGCTCCGTCATGGCTGCCGTCAGTCTCTACTTCCGCCGGTTGTTTGGAGCGGAGGAAGGCGGTGGCGAAGGGGGAGGAGGTTTCAGTGTTTGCCAACTGGACTGCGTGGCACCTGATGCCCTGGACGCCCTCCTTGAGTTTGCCTACACAGCCACTCTGACGATCCCCAGCTCTGGGATGAGAGATGTTCTGCGAGGAGCTCAGCTTCTAGGCATCCAGTGTGTGGCCGATGCCTGCAGGGATATCCTCGGGGAGACAGCCGAGGCAGAAGGGGAGACAGCGGAGGTGCAAAGAACCCAACACACAGCATGTGACAAAATGACGATGAGGGAGAGTCGTGTAGAGAAAGGGTCCAGAAGAAAAACAGACAAAAAGAGGGTGAAGAAAATTTTGTCAGATACCATCAACTCATCCCCTATGAAGCTGATGCCTGCTTCTCCTGCTTCTCACCCTTCCCCTGGATCCGACAGCTATCGCTCCCTGCCCTCCACTCAGCCCCCCAGCCCCGAACAGGAGGAGCTTCACCTCAAACCTGGGCAGAACGGCGACCCCAGGGCAAACAACGAGCCTGGGAGAGGGGCCACTGTAAATGGACGGCTCCATTACTGGCCGCAAGAGCGGCCCCATATTACCCACCTCCCCACATTCCAGTCCTTGAATGACAAGCTGTCTGAAGATGACGACATGGAGGGTTTGGGTGACAATGTAATGCTAGTGGGTAAAAGCTCCACACCTACCTCGGTCGCTGATCAAGGTGCAGCCACGACAGTAGCAGGAGGAGGAAGGAAGAGGAAGTCTCAGACCCCCCAGCAGTGCCCAGTCTGTCAGAAAATCATTCACGGAGCAGGAAAACTGCCGAGACACATGAGAACGCACACTGGAGAGAAACCCTTCCAGTGCCCTGCCTGCGGGGTTCGTTTCACACGGTATGAAAACATCCACCTATGACATACGTCAAAATCCGTTTCAGTTTTTAACTGTATGATTTTGTTCATTTCATCTCATGATTTTTCATCATTTATCTCCTCCTCTCTCTCTGTCTCTCTTTCCTTTAGCAATGATAAGTTAAAGATTCACATGAGGAAACACACAGGCGAGCGCCCGTACCCCTGTCCCCACTGCCCTGCCCGGTTTCTCCATTCATATGACCTCAAAAACCACCTGTCCCTCCACAGCGGGGCACGGCCCTTCGAGTGCCCCCTCTGCCACAAGGCCTTTGCTCGAGAGGACCACCTCCAGCGCCATCGCAAGGGTCAGAGCTGCCTGGAGCTGCGTACACGCCGGCCCCGGCGGGGCCCTGATCTGACAGAGGATGGTAGAGGGGATGAAGGCAGAAGGGAGCAGTCCAGCTCCCTGTCTTTACAGGCCCACTCCTCTGTTTTCCACACCCACCCGATGCTGGAAGGTATGGCTGGGTCCGCCGGTAGCGCTCCAATGATATTTACAAGCGACATTGAGAGGGAGCGGTCTCTTACACTTCAGGCTCTGGCCCAGTTTGGGCATCAAAGGCTGGCCAGCTACTCTGAGCTTTTACTGCAAGGGCTGGACATGCAGGCAGGCAGAAAGATGGTGGGAGAAGATCCTGGAAGAACGCACATGCCAGCTGGACAGCGTGACAGATGGGCAGATCAAGAGGAAGACGAAATTGGAGAGGAGGAAGCAGAAGAAGGGGAATAGTCAAGAGATGCTGAGCTTATGTGGTAAAGTATCCACAATAAAAAAAAAAAGAATAAAAGAATTAAAAAACTCGCTCAGGTGGACTAATAACCTGCTGCTCCCATGCAGAGAGCACTTAAAGAGAAACTAAATAACCAATTTAAACCAGGGAAAACGGGTTTTCTGATATATATTTTAAATGTTTGTCTTCTGGTTGTTGCATTTAATTTCATTTATCTTTCCATTTTGCTGTTTACTTTCAAATATTGTAGGTTGTAGCTGTGTCTGATGATTTGATTTGATTATTTTTCTCGCTGCTGTGTGTTGAGTGTGAGGTGCTTTTTACTATGCATACTATCCAGGGCTGCAGCATGGAGGGATGTTTGAAGATGTATATTTTTATTCCAAGGATTCAGGTGCAATTTAGACATTTTATCACCAAGATCACAAGAATGTTTTATGCCCATTGTCCTCTGGTGGTTATCAGTGGAAATGCAGTTTAATTAATCAAACTTGTTATCAGCGTTGTAAGCAATAATCTTGTCTTTTTTTTTTTTTGTGGTAGAATTTATGCTTTATTTTTTTTGGTACTCAAACCAAAGATCTGCATTCTTTCTTAAAGTTTAAGTTGACAGGAGAGGAGAGAGACGAATTGTAGCCAATTTTGGGTTTGAACGGAAGATTCTTCCCAAATCTTTTGATAGCCATGAGAAAGACTCTGCTTCCGTATCAGAGTGCTTCAGAGCTCTGCAGCTCTGTGTTAAATGCCTGACCAAAAAAGACAAAGTCTGGGTCAATAACTTTGATTAATGTGTAAGACTTTTTTTCTTTTTTTCCCAGAAACTGTGGACCTCAGTCTTCCTACTCACTCATTTGGGTTCTTTGTTGAAACAGATAAAAAATGGGACAAGGTGAGGGAATTATCCAGACGATGTGCCCCTTCCTTTGTATTTATTTATTTATTGATATTTATTATGGCTCTTCTACTTTTGTGAGACCAAGTCCAAGTGTGAACACAGATCACAATCTACTTGTCATCCAAAACTTAAAGAAGCTGCTTTATGTTAAAGATCTTGGCTAAAAATCTCAATATACGTGAACGTCTGATTGTCATGTTTTGGCCATTTTTTATTTTTTCTTGAATGAATCCCACACATATTTAACCCACCAGGTACTGCGATAACACCGGCGAATTCCGTTCTTCCAGGCAGAAAGAAGGCGTTTAATGTAACTTGAACACAAAATACCTTTGCAGCAAGCTTCTCTGCTGTTAATTCAACATTAATTGTACTGTATAATATGATGTTGTATGGCAGTTCTGATAGATCACCCACCACTGTGACTAAAGGGGCCATTATCTTTTGATTATATCCATTTCTGACCAAAAACCGTTGAATTTCATTATAATTTACGTGGCACTATAGAAGGGTGTAATGTAACAATTTATGTTTTTAAATGGCAGCAGTTGTACTTTGATTTTCATTCCTCTTAAAATCCATGTAGCTTGTGTGCTGGTCTGTTCTGGTGTGCATCATTATGCACTCTTCGTCGTTTAGCAAATCTTTCTTCATTTCCTTTTTTTATTTGCACTATGAGATTTGAGAACTTTGAGCTTTTTTTTCCTCTGAACTTCAATATCATCTATAAACTCATTCTGTGCTATTTAAATGACTGATTTGAAATAGTACTTCTGTAAAACTCTCATACATACTCTTCTTTTTGCATACTAGTGTAGAGTTCTAGTCAAATATAATATATATCGAATGAAGTTGCCTTAGTTTGTTTTGTTTTTTTTTTCCTTTTTTTGTGCTGCAACTATTCTCAGGAAATCTTGAGCAATGCACTAAGTGATTATACAAAATGAAAAATGGGAAGAAACTGGTGCTGTAGGGCGATTGACACCCTCCATGCACGTGTAATGCCAGTAGTTTTTAAAATCTAAAATTTTATATATTTTGTATTATAAAAATTGAATCAAGTTAACCAATATTCTAGTAACGAAAGCGGACTACTGGCATTGCAGGAACCTGTCTTACTGGAAAGGCAGTATGACAGTTGGTCCTGTGCGTGAAGGGTGTTGGTACTCCCGATTCAGAGCTTTGTGAGTGAATGACGGTTAACTGATGCCAGCTGTGAAGTGTTTCCATGTGAGCTGTTTGTCTTCTTGGCTTCGGTGAAGGGAAATGGGGTATGGTCTAATAGAGACCCCGCTATCAGGGATTTTTGTCTTTCATTTTTTTAGAGGACCTTCTCAGAGATATGAATTCATTTCCCATGATTTGTTTTAGTTTATGTAAAGAAAATAAAGGCATCTAAGCTTAAGTTTTCTGTCTTGATTCATTATTTTACTTTCATTCTTGATGTACTTTTGTTACATTTTCTTCAGGAATATACTATAGTCAGTCCAGATTTTTTTTTAAAAATATAGTCAAAAAATGACTAATATTAACCATTAGTTTTGAAAATGAACCATGTCATAAGCCAATTTTATGAAGAGCTCCCAAGAGTTGCGGCCAAGAAAACCGGGGATCTTATAGTTGAGGAAACGGCGCCACCTGCTGGACAAACTGTACACTCTTAAGTAAGTTTCCTGCATTCTTTCTGCATTTTTATTAACGTTAATCCCCCTGTACTGTCCTATAAGTTAATGTTTTATTTTCACAAGATTTATAATTTTTTTCTAATATAATTTAGACATGATTTTTTTTTAAAGATTATTGTAGACATTGTTTGACACTTATGTCTTTTACACGGATATACTCTAAGAAGAGTGGAGTTAAGTTTTGAGGTCATTGTTTTGAGTGTTTTCTCTGTCAGGACCTACAAAAAAAGTGAAAGTGAGCTTTTTTTAAAGAAATCCTTATAGACTATTTAGGTGTCCGGAGCAAGCACGGCCTGTAACCTAATCAATAACTGCTGTGAGGGTTATTTCAGTTGATCCATCATCAGCTGCATGAAGATGATCAAACGCCCTGTCACCAGTCCCACTTCCATCTGCACATATGCGCATGCGTAAAAAGCCTGGATACCTGTCCCTGCATCCTGCATGCACGCGCAGCTGGGACAGGACGTGACGTACGTCCTCTTTAATCTTCTTAGTTTAATTAATCTGAACCAGCAGACCCGCTCTTGGACTCGTTCAACAGCAGGGCTTTTGAATATGGTCTGGATCGTGTGAGGAGTCAAACGGAGAGCCTGTTTGGAAGAGTTCTGAAGCTGAAGTCAGTTTAGAGAATTAGGTGGGTGTGTGGGGCCCTGCAGGATGCTGCTGCTTCCTTCGCGAATGCTGTTGGCCCCTGTGACGCGACAGGTCGCTCCGCGCGTGACCTACAGCTCTGCGGCACTGCCACAGGTGGGCGTACACACACACACACACACACACACACACACACACACACACACACACACACACACACACACACACACACACACACACACACACACACACACACACACACACACACACACACACACACACACACACACACACACACACACACACACACACACACACACACACACAGGCAGCAGGTTGTCAGACGTCATTGGGCTTTATTTTGCTTCAGGAGTGACACTTTTTTTTTTTAAATATAGCACTTTTATATAAAGTTGCACTCTTTGATCTTAACCTAAATTGTATTTAAAAAAATTATAATTATGTACAGGCATAGCTTTAAAACTTTTACCAACTTTAACATATTTTTGATATACTAAAACTGCATACAGAAGTACTACTCTAAATCTTGTTAATTTGTGACATTTTGCATATCAAAGTTGTTTTTTTTTTCAAATGCATGAAGGTACCTTGAAGATTAAAAAATATATATATTTATATAAATATATAATACCATTGCCATACTATCTCACAATAAAAATGTTTTTGGCATTTAAGATACTAAGCAGTGAAGATTGAGGTGTTTTTTTTTGTCGCCACACGGTCTCTTTTTTAGACGGGTCAATACCAATATAGTCCATATATAAACAGACAGACAGACAGACAAGTGGTGTATAACTTGTCCATCTTTGTATACATAATTAATGCTGAATGATATGTGCAGGTTTAATGAAAACTTCAGCAATACAATGTCAGCTGTAATCTTCCCATATTACCTCCGGATGGCTCTGCAATGAGAGCCTGGGTGTCACCCACTGAAAGTGATGTGACACAGTTTAACAACAACAAAAAAACCTCAATAAAGAACGTCTGAAAGTGTTGAGCAGCAGAAATCCTGCATCACACAAAAGGAGAAGCATTTTGCTGTCAAATCTGGAGCAGATGGTCTTCTGAGTTTCTGAATGCCTATCGTACTTGTAAGCACATTTCTAGATCAGCTTAAAAGGAGGAGGGAACAAGACTTGTATCAAATACAAAATGAGCAAAGCCTGTATTAAAAAAGAAGATTAAAACATGTTGATATGGCATCTATGGCGTATATTAATTTTTTCAGTGCTCCACCATGTAGGCTTCAGTCTTCTTCCATCACAGTTTTCTCTTTTCTTCCTCTCTGCTATTAGATAAAACCTAAAAAGTCAAAGTTTGGTCCTCTGAGTGACCAAGACCGAATATTTACTAACTTATATGGCCGGCACGACTGGAGGTAAAATAAAAAAAAAAAACCTCAATGTTGAACTATCTACATCTTCATCCCCCCTCACAAAAACCTATGTGTTTCACTTCTGCGCCTCTTCCTGTCAGACTCAAAGGAGCACTCAAAAGAGGTGACTGGTACAAGACTAAGGAGATCATACTGAAGGGCCAGGACTGGATCCTTAATGAGGTGAAAATCTCCGGTCTCCGGGGCAGAGGGGGCGCAGGATTTCCCACCGGCATGAAGTGGAGTTTTATGAACAAACCTAGTGATGGCAGGTAGGAAAGTAAACTTTGTGGTCTGTCGGGGAGCCTAACATCAACACTCAACTTGTTTCCACTGATTTTGTGCGATAGACCCAAGTATCTGGTGGTGAATGCAGATGAGGGGGAGCCCGGGACGTGTAAAGACCGTGAGATAATGCGTCATGACCCCCAAAAGCTGATAGAGGGTTGTTTGGTGGCTGGGAGAGCCATGGGTGCCCGAGCTGCATACATCTACATCAGAGGAGAGTTTTACAATGAGTCATCAAATCTACAGGTAGAAACAGTTCGTATATGAAGTATGGTTTCCAACTGTTTGCTCTTTGATTGAGTTATGATTTTTCTTTTTTCCCCATGAAATAGGTGGCTATTAATGAGGCATACAACGCAGGGCTAATAGGGAAGAACGCCTGCGGTTCAGGGTATGACTTCGATGTGTTTGTGATGCGGGGAGCTGGAGCTTACATCTGTGGAGAGGAAACTGCTCTCATCGAGTCTCTTGAGGGCAAACAAGGGAAACCTCGTCTCAAGCCGCCTTTTCCTGCAGACATAGGTGAGGTAAACGCTCCAGTCTCCTACATCCTGTTTCTTAAGGCGCTTAATTATGGTTTGAGGAACTGCAGAATAAGTTTATATTGTAATTACAGTTATTCGCTGGTCTTTCTCTCCTTCAAGGTGTGTTTGGATGTCCAACAACTGTGTCCAATGTGGAGACGGTTGCTGTGGCGCCTGCAATCTGTCGTCGAGGTGGGGCTTGGTTTGCCAGCTTTGGGAGAGAGAGGAACTCTGGGACGAAGCTGTTCAACATCTCGGGCCATGTGAACAACCCGTGCACGGTGGAGGAAGAGATGTCTATTCCTCTGAGAGAGCTCATAGAAAGACACGCAGGTGTGTGTAGTTTGTTTTGATACCTACTGAGTGAAATCTTTACATAACTCTGTCTTGATCTGCTCGTCTGATTGATGCAGGAGGAGTGAGGGGCGGCTGGGACAATCTATTAGGAGTGATCCCAGGAGGGTCCTCCACTCCCATCATCCCTCGACACGTGTGCGATGATGTTCTGATGGATTTTGATGACCTTGTCCGCGCAGAGACAGCCTTGGGGACTGCAGCTGTCATAGTCATGGATAAATCTGTAAACAACTGGCTGATTAGCCAAAGCTGGTCGACAATACACAGCACCTTAAGTGGCAATAGAAAAGTAATCTGAGTGACCCAGGTTTTCTTGTGTTATTTAGACTGATGTGATCCGAGCTGTTGCACGGTTGGTTGAGTTTTACAAGCACGAGAGCTGTGGCCAGTGCACCCCCTGCAGAGAAGGTGAGCAACTGCACGTCAGACGTTTAAATTGCAGCAGGGTCACTCGGACAGAGTTCTTTAACTCGTGTCAGGTCGTCACATATCATGGCCAGCGGAACATAAACATGTCAGATCTTTCATTGTGGTTAACATAATCAAAGTTTGGCGACATTTACAGAACTAAACACATCATGCGATTCAAAATCCAAAATCATATTGAAACGACAGACTTCAAACTCCAAAATGACTGAACACTGCTATGTCATTTTGATAATTATTGGCACCATTCGTCTTTCCGGCAGGGGTGGACTGGATGGATAAAATCATGTGGAGACTTGTGAAAGGAGACGCAGCAGTGTCAGAGATCGACATGATTTGGGAGCTCAGCAAGCAGATTGAGGGACACACCATCTGTGCTCTGGGAGACGGCGCTGCTTGGCCTGTACAGGTGATACCGCTTCTACACTTTATTCATTTAAACTGACAGAGACAGCAACCTCAAGTAACAATTTAAATGGTAAACTTGTGCTAATTTTTTTTTTTTAATGTTAAGGGTCTGATACGTCACTTCCGGTCAGTCATGGAAAGCCGCATTGCACAATATAACAAGAAAAACCCTCCGAGAGAGCCAGGGATCGAGATGATCTAACACGGGAAACGTGCTGCATACAAAACTATATGGATCTTCTCTTATTATACTCACTTGTTTTTAAACATAGGTTTGAAAGAGAAACTATTTCCTCAGAGCAAGTTTTTAAAGCTGTAACTATATTGTAAAATGTATCATTTAACTCTTTAATACTTAAGAGGACATATTTACTGTATTTTATTTATTTTTCTTGTCAAATAAAGAAAAGTGAAGAACCTTCAATATGAAAATGTAGTGTTATAAACAACATGCTCAGACACAACAATATATTAAGTTTATTTCATAAAAGCTTGAAATGAATTCAGTAAATCTACTTCTCCATTATGATCTGTACAAAAAAATTGACTTAGGAAAAGATGTCATGTGGGTAGAAAAAAAAAAGTGACAGGAAAGGGTACAAAAAGAAAAAAAATAAAACTGGCCAGTGGTCAGGATCTTTGCCCCGTTACATTTTTATATATTTTGAAAGTCACAGTCCAGACACTTCAGATGTTGCAGTAAAAAATAATAATAAAGTGGAGGCGCTTGTTATCTGCACATCCACAGACTAGGGTCGTGTCAGTCTTGTTCAAGTTTATCTTAAAGTGTGAGCACAGAAGGGAGGGAAAATAAAAAAGGGATTTATACAAACTGTGTCTATCTGGACCAATTCAAAGCAGTCCAGAATGATCCGCGTGATCAATGAGTGATTAGTGGTTGAAAACTACAGGCTACGTTTGGGTGAAGCTCCTGTAACTTCGCCGAGAGCCCTGACAGACACAGATTTCCCTTGTCTGTTTCTTATGGGGCCATCCAGAATGGCATAGACTGTTGTTGTGGCTGCGCTTTAGCTCGAGGGGGCGGTGGAGGGGGGCATCGATAGCCCTGTCCCCAGCCCGAAGACATGGAGTTGGGGGAAACTGGGCCAGGGTTACCTGACCCTGAGGGTCTGGACGTTGGGTGGTCTTCCTCTTCATCAGAAGAGTCGCCAGTGTACGCTACCAAACCTGTTTTCAGTCTTTTCACTGAAGGCTCTGAAAGCAGAAAACACGAGGGGAGAGAAAACAAAACAAAAACAACACAGCAGCCGCAACATGGTTTAAATGCATCAGGTTCAATTCAATGTTTCCAAATACATTTGGGAGAAACAAATAGTTAATGGATTTAGATCAATGTTTATTTCAGGAGAGCAGAGGAGGGGGGGGGCAGCCGTTAGAAAGTAGCCAGGGTTACGGCCGTTCAATTGAGCGGCAGGATGGTGTCATGGGTCGAGTCGTGCCCCACCCCCAATCAGTATCCAGCATCACCCCAGAGACATGAAAGAGAAGAAAAACACAGAGAAAAAGAGAAAAACACAAAAACAGGAGAGATTTTTATTAGCGAGGAGAGAAAACAAACTCAACACAGTCCAGACTGATGATGTCAGTCTTAACGTGGACTTAGCAGATGACTGACAAATGCACAAACGGGTGTCAAGCCACAACTCCACCTCACTACCAGGAGATTTGAAGTCACACCTGCAGAATCCTGCGAGACTCATAAAAAGCAGACAGTTTCAGGCTGAATGGTCGAGCAAATGAGATGGGGCTTAAGTTTGATCAAGTTTTTTTAGGCCAACATGTTTTCATAGGCCTGATAGGTTTATTTGATACAGTTTCAAGAGTTCCCAGCAACATAATTCAAATTTGAACAGTCTAGTGTTCTTGGACTGGATTAGAAAATGTACATTACGACTGGAACAAATTAATCTATTAAATTCAGCACATCCAGGTTCTGGTCGCAGAGGCAGCACAGAGGCGCCCTCTCTCTCCCTCTCAATCCGTCTACCTCCTCCGGCTCTTTCAGGAGGATACAGAGACATTCCCAGCCAGCCAAGAGGCAAACTCTCTTCAGTATATCCTGGCTCTGCTTTGTGGTCAAGGCCTGAGGCCCAGACCAAGATCCTAGAGCAAGCTAAGGTAAATATTATAAATGATCATCGTCCACAGGAATGACCAGTGGACAGCTGAGATCTGTCAATCCACAGGATAAAGCCCTTACCCAGAGGACCTTGCGGTGCCCTCCTCTCTTCCATCTTAGGCCGCACTCCGTTCACGGGCAGGGATGGTGGTGGAGGCATTAGCTGCCGACTAGAAAACAACAACTATGTAAATTAACCATGGCTTTTGATTAAACTTAACAATGGGCTATAGATGTATAAACGAGTACCTGTCCCTCTCACTCGCCAGGCCAGAGGAACTCGGTGGTGGGGGTCCTGTTGTTTCTGGGCTGCCCACTGAGAAGCCTGCACCTAAATTAGTCATATGAATGGGTCCATGCTATGAGCAGAAAAACACACAGGCACGATTAGCAGACATCCCCGACTAAGCCCTGTCCTATAAGTAATCTGTATACTGTACATCTCAGCACCACAGTGAAGTTAGTTCCCAGCCTGATTACACTGGCAGTTTGCCCTATCCATAACGAGGGACACTTCAGGATTATCTGACAGAATACCTTCTTCTGAAACTCCACATTACCAGCAGAAATTCATGGGTAACTGTAAGTAAACATCATCAGGAAACAGCAGGCCAAACCATCTCAAATAAAATAAAAGCAAACATTTAAATGAAGGAAGGATGACACGTTACGCTTAAAACTGGAAACAGTTAATCAAGATGGATCTTGCATAAGACTGGTTGATGGAATTGAAATGGTAATAACAGACTGGAGTAGAAAAAAAAAGGGAGAAAAAGGAAATGAATAAATAAAACCAGGAAATGATGAGGGGTTGTAGAATGTACAATAACCATTTCTCACCTGGTATCCAAATAAGCCGCTGTCCCTCTCGTCTGGTACCTCCTCCGTGAAGCGTCTTTTCTGTGGTTGGCTGGCTGGAGCAGCAGGAGGTGGACCTTTGGACAGGGCTGTAGCAGAAGGAGGGAAATGTGCTGGAGGAAGAGTCTGCGCAGAGGAACAGAACGGCAGCATTAACTCAGGTTTTTCTTCACATATTTCCAACCTTTCTGCACTTTCTTACAACAAAGATTTGCCAAATTCCTTTTAAATGCACTTTTCCTTACTGTTGAATTTGGGCGCAATTTTACACAAACATTTGACAGAAAATCTAGCTGTATGATTGATTGTGATGGGTTTGGTGAACCTTACCCGCGACAGAATATCTGGAGCAGGAGCTGGAGTGGGAACAGGAGGCATAGAAGGAGCAGGGATGGAAGCAGGGGCAGGAACAGGGGCTGATGTTGGAGCAGGGGCTGGGCGTAGAGGGTACTGAGAAGGCACACCTGCGGGTGCCACTGGTGGTACAGGAGGTGGTACATTATACGCTGGAGGGGCAGGTTGAGGCTGAGGTGGGGGTACAGTCATAGGGTAACCTGGCTGGTACCCAGCTGTGGGGTAGTAAGAGGCCTGAGGAGGGATTCCATTCACTACTGGAGGCTGAGCAAAGCCTGCAAGAGGAAAAGAGCGAGAACACATCAGGTCTGGTTTTTGCAGGAACTTTAACGTTAAAGATGAGACAGTGATTAGAAACTGCAGTCTGTGGTCAATTATTTATATGAACAGTAGTGAGACTAAAAAAACAGTACAATTTTTGTTAATATTGTCTTTTTTAACAAATTGTTCAAAAAGATACATAATGGTTAACATACTGATTTTTATGTCAAATCAAAAGAAAAAAAAAAAACACAAGTGGGAGTCATGTGGTACCTTGCTGCGTCGGCATCATTGTGCTCATCTGATTAAGGTAGCGAGAGTACTCTGCATGGACCTAGAAGGTGAGAACCATTGTGTAAATGCATTGTTCAGTGTTAAAAAAAATAAATTAAAAAAACAAAACTGAAAAATAACTATTAGGTACATGCTAAAGGTATTGGTGACTTTTAGAAGGATTGTGTTGTTGGATTAATGAGATCTTTACAGAAATGCTTTCATGTCCTTAATCAGCAACAACACTTCTTATGACTTTATCTTCACACAGTTTTTACAAAAAGTTGAGTTTGCAGAAAATAGCTGTTGCTTTTGGTGTAAAAGCTCATTCCTCCACCACATCATCAGTAACTGCTTACTGATGATATGCAAATTATCTCAGCAGAACATTTGCAGAAGCCACAAGAGACCATGCTTTTCTTGCCACACTTGGGTTGCAATGAAATTTTATTTTTATTTTCTCTTTCTAATTGAGTGTCACAGCATAAAGTAACATGTCTTTGCAGTTTTAGTACATTTAAACTCAAAACCTGAAATGATCAACTGATCACTGAAGTAAACAGGATTTTGCATTGCCAATGCTAAATTGTCTTCAGGAAACAGAAAAAAAACAAACTTTAGACAAACTACTCACTGTCTGGAGGAGATTCTCGCACAAGGTTTTCGCTGCTGCTAGTCCTTCTGGTTTAGGGTGACTGTAGAGGAAAACACTTCAATTTAGTGTTGCTGGAAACCAAAGCTAGAGATTGGGGCTTCATTCAGTCGAAAGTATTCAAAGGTATTATCTCCAAAAAGCAAAAAACTTAAAATTCTTCACATATTCTACATCATGCACCCACCTAATATAAATGTACATGGGTTCAAAAGCCTCTCGCCCGGACGCAGGCTCCAGACATCCTGATCCCTTTCCTCTGAGGAAGACTTTGGCCCCAGTCTCAGCCTGGATGTGCTGCAGGTATGAACAACCAGGACCCTCGACTCGCTCTTTGACCACAAACCCTAGGATAGCATGCTCCAGACCTACAAAAACCTTATCCTGAACATAGTGCATCTGAACGATTTGGGGGGAAAAGGACAAAGTCATAAATGAATAAAAGTAAGACAACAACACCTTTTGTTATTTTGCTGGTGGATGTAAAACACCAGGTGGTGGTGGTGTTTCAACACATCTATGCTAATTTTGTACAACTCATTAAATTAAGTCCATCCAAGTTTTGGGCAAAATTTGGCTTCAAATTAATTGTAATTATACACAGAAAATGAAATTCAGGACATTCAAACAGTGCCCATCAAAATTGCTTTTTGTTTAAGTTATAGTGCTTTGCTTGGTAACTTTTGGAGATTCAACAGCGTCTTGATAGTTTTGTTCAAAGGGCTGTGTCAGCTTCCATTTATATATATTTTTTAAACTGTCCCAGATCTCATTATTAAAATGTAAAAATAATGCTATGCAGAAAACTAAGCTTTAAATTTAGCTTGAAACAAAATTACAGCGACTGAGTCAACTCACGTTCTTGGAAAACACTATGAAAACAAAGTGTCACCTATTGATGGCACTTACCCCTGACTGAAAGTGAGGTTTGTGGTTGGTCGCAGGAGGCAGTGTGGGCGGAGGTGGGTTGTGTTGATTGTAAACTGTGACCGAGGCCCCACTTGGGGAAAAAGATGAAGAGGATGGTGAAGCTGTTGCAGCCTTCACTACACCGTTAGTGATTATCTCCTTGATTCTATTAACTGCTCCTGAGGAAAAGGAGGAAGAGAGTGTCAGTCAAGTCGAAAGCTGTATGAAAACATAAATTTGCACTAACAAAATGGGGTAAGTTTAAAGAGTACTGACTGTCAACAAGCTCTCTCGTTTGTCCTTGAACATGCAGATACAGAGGTCGATCCCTGTATGGAATACGCAGAAGCAAAGTGTTTTAACATGAACAGGCTAAACAGCATTATCCAACGGCTTTATGATCAGTTATTGAAAATAAGTGATCAGGGAAAACCGTTACCCTGGAAGTGCTTTGCCCTTCTCTTCTGCTGTCATGTAGCGCCCTCTTGTTGAAACTGCAGCTCCACTCACTTTACTGATCTGAAGGAGAAAAAAAAAAAAAAAAAAAAGTAAAACAAATGAGAAGATGGATACAAACCAGATCAGAAGATAATCCATAAACTAAGTGGTGAGCTTAATTTCATGAAGTTGCCAGTTGAGTTTAGTCTGACCTCATCCTGCGTTTGCCCGCGTGTCAGGAGATTTCTGCAAGTAATTGGGACGTCATTGATCTCAACTTCAGCTACCACCAGGTCATCTTTGGCTTTCGTCGGCACTTGAGGCTTTCCAACACCCATAACCTGAGAGAGGAGAGGCAACGATGTGCAGTACAGCTCAGGACTATGTTCATATTTTATTTTTTTGGGGTCCTTGACACTCATGAACAACATATGCTGTCTACATAAAATGTATTTTTCAACAAGACAACATAAAGGAGGAAAGACAATGCACAGGAAGATGAGGATGCAAGTCTGGACTAGCTTGCCTGCAGTCCTGACTTGTCAACAATAGAGAATGCGTGGAGACTTTTTAACTAAAAACTGAGAAAATATGCAGAATGGGACAAAAGCAAGAACATAAATATGATCTGAAACACTTCCTGAATCCAGAAAGCGTGGTGAGAGGCTAAATTTATCTCAGAAATATGACGATAATAAAACGAGGAACATGATTATCTAATTAACTTTCCTAGTACACAGAGAACATTAGTATCTTTTTTCATACAATACCATTATGATATCTCCCAACCTTCTTTCAGTAACAACCCATAATAATCTAAAACCAAACCGGAAAACAGTAGCTATACAGCTCATACAATAAAAATACACAAATTTTCTTTGTACACGTGAAAAAGACTAACACTTCTGTTTTGTTCAAGATGGAATATGAGAAGGTCTGCCTTGCAGCGTAATATCCATCACTAATGTAACACCACCTGAGTTGGGATTATAACATGTCACATTAACAACATTAATGTAATTAATAACAACGTAATTCAGTTCTTGTGTTTCTGGATGTATGCGCAGGTTTTATTCCAGGTCAATGAACTGGATTGCTGTATACATGATAGTTGTTTGACAAATCAATCCCATCGGGGGTGGCCAATCCTGGCCTTAACAAACAAGCTTGTGAATTACCTTCTCGGGGGGTCCCGGGGTTCCTATCTGCGAGGGCCTGAGTTTGCCTTTGGCAACTAACATCGCGTTGATCTTGGCAGCCACCGCAGCTGCAGCATCCAGAGCTCCAGTGGGCGCAGCCTCAGCCTCCCCCATCCCTCCGGAGCCAGACCCGGGACCAGACCCGGGGCCCGGCTGGTCCCATTTGCTACGGCGCCTGGACGGGCAGCAAAACAGAGCAGGAGAAACACGAAAACGTCAGAAAGACGCGATGAAGTAAAATACCTGCTATAATAAAACCAACAAACCAACGCGGCGATTGTTGACGTTATGGGGACGTGAAGTAATAAGAATACGGAGTCTATAGACCTGCCTATGCTTTTAATGACACTACAGTACAAGCACAGCGATAACCGTCATGTATTCAATAAAAACACACGTTTGTTTTTATGCACCTACGCGCCACAGTCCTGACACGATTACATAATGTGGCTCACGTTAGCAGCCTAGCAGGCCAACTGAATGCGTTGGGACGACGAGTCACAAAATTCTAAACTGTCTGTTCTGACACCTACCCGCTGTGTTGTGTTCCGCAAAATGACATTAATATTCAGTTGAACCCGAATTTGTCCTATCGATGCAAAAACAAAAGCGAAATAAATGTTGTTGTCTGCAAAGATCCTTCAGGAGTCGGTGCTAGTTGTTAGCCGTTAGCCGCCGCGGTCGTTTCCGTTTCCGCCTCTGCGGCGTTCCCGTTGACGTGCAACGACAAACGTCAACCACAAGGGGGCGCCACATACCAGCACACGTCTTGTAGTAGGGGCAGGTGAGCGGTTTCTATCTCACCTGTCCTGCCACACTGGGTGACTTTACCATCAACGTTTTCATCCGTTCAGTTTCTAAACCTTTAGGGTTGTAAAGAGGACTATTACCCAGCGAGACGGGATACACGCGTGGACACCATGAACTACAGTCCACTGATTCACAGTAAACTTCTGAGACAAACGTGAAAGTTTTCAGTTGAAGAAAAAAGAAAATCTTGAGCTGTTGAGTGACCAAGGTGAGTTTTGGCATTCATGTCTCCTCTTAGGGTCTTTGTAAAATTAACACAGATTGATATTTTATGTGCACTGATTTTAATTGTCCCCCTCGTTGTTAGTGCAATTCAGCCTTCATTTGATTACATATTCCCCAATTTCTAATGTACTATTTTAATGCTGCAAAACTTGTACTTGTACCATTTGTACTCTTTTTGGACAAGTCCCTCTGAGTATAAAATGTGTCAGATTTAGCTCACTGCTTCTCATTACTTAGAGCACCTTGGATACCCAGATGAAAATACTATTTATTTATTTATTTATTTATTTATTTATTTATTTATTTATTTATTTATTTATTTATTTATTTATTTATTTATTTATTTATTTATTTATTTATTTATTTATTTATTTATTTATTTATTTATGTGGTTGTTTGTTTGTTTGTTTATTTGTTTAGTTTTATTTAAGCTGTATCTTTTGACCTATTTCTCATTGTTTTGTTAAGAAACTACTACCAGAGTCTATCAGAGCTGGATAGGAGGAGCATCAGTCCACAACCTTGAGGCTGGTGCACGATGAGCCCAACATCCAGCGACCTGTCCAGAGCCAGGGTGCAGCGCCATGCTTGCTTGCTGACTCCCACCCTGTGCTGATGTACTGGGTTACCTAAAGTCAATCTGGCAGGTGTACAGTTACTGACCACCCAGCAGCTTGAAGACATGGCAAGAGGTGCAGGTTACGCTGGAAGGTGAGAACACTGCGTGAGGCCAACATGGATCGACAGACTGAACAACCCTGGTTTAAGTCCTTTTATTCTGTGTTGCAAAGTATTGAAAGCAGTCCTAAAAACCGTTGTATTGGGTTTGATTTGGACAAAGGTCTGTCATGTGTGCATAAGAGAAAATGTTCTCTTTTTCTTTTTTAGGGCTTAATACTAGTTTTCATCGGACCCCGTGTATTAGGGGTGAACTTTAAATTCTTTAATCATTTTTAGAATAGAAATAAAATATTGTTTTAAACATTTTAGTACTTTAAGAGTATGCAAAACAATTTACAGAAATATTTAACTTAATTAATAGTCTTTCAACTGTTGTCCAAATAGAGGCAAGCTTTTAAATATACCATCAGTGTTTGACGTAAATCATCTCTCTCGTCAGGATATCTGTTGGCTGCCGGGTGAACAGAGCTTGTTCTGAAGTGTTGAGCTATCTGGATGGAAGGTGTCCTCCCTGCTAGGGACACAGTTACTTGGGTGGGTCAGTTACGGAGCCACCTGAGCTGGAGATTCAGTCAGAGCAAAGACAGACAAGTGGAAGAACATGTTGTGTAACATACTATAGACACAGTGAAGGCGTTTCAGAGGAGGGAGTTTGGAACATGACAATAATGAACTGAAAGCATTTGCATACAAATAGTGAATTCTTAGTGCACAACAAAGAAGTCTGTCTAAATGGGAACGGAAGTGGGAAAATTTAGACATTTGGTCCACGTAACTGTACATGACAAAAAAAATGACAGTTATTTGTCATCTAGATGTATTTGGTTTTCTGCACAGACCTCTTTGCAGGTGAAAACAAGCTTTGATGTCTTGTTCTGGGTTGAGTCTGGTTTTCTGAGTACCAGTCTGTGTAAGAAGACAGTCAAAGCTTTCAGAATATAACCATCAGCCTCACAATGGCTAAAGATCCAACCATTTTATCCTAAATATTAAGGTAATGCGGGTCAAATCCATGCATAATCCTCTTTATTTCTTTCCGGTATACACGGGAGCATTAAATAGACAGAATGATAAACATTTTCTTCATGAAATGCTGCAAACAAGAATTTTTGTGGTGAAAATGGCAGCTGTAGGAAAGAAAAGGTAATGTAAGTGGTCGGACTCCATTTATTTTTGATCCTTGCACCATTGAAAGGATTAACGAGCATAATTTAGCAAATATGCAGAGCTTCTTGTATTTTGTATTCCACCTGCAGGTGGCGCTCTCATTCTAACTTTGACTTCAACTCAGACAATCCTATTCAGTCTCAAACTTCAGAGTAATATCTATCTATCTATCTATCTATCTATCTATCTATCTATCTATCTATCTATCTATCTATCTATCTATCTATCTATCTATCTATCTATCTATCTATCTATCTATCTATCTATCTATCTATCTATCTATCTATCTATCTATCTATCTATCTATCTATCTATCTATCTATCTATCTATCTATCTATCTATCTATCTGATTTAAAATGTCTATCCTATCAGCATCAGTCTGCACTATGGTAGTTGTCACCAGCTTTCAGCTTAGTTAGAAGTCTATGGAAATTTTTTTTGACTGACCTATGAGACAGTGCTCTTCATCCAGGAATCTTGTGTTATTCCTCCAACAGACTTTCACAGACTTGCAAAATAATTTTCAAGGCATGGTTAAGCTTTTGTGGTGCCACATGATAGCTCAGCATCTTACCAAGACACTTTATCTGGAACTTTATTTAAATTTGTCATCCAGCTGTTGAGCATTTTTCCTTGAGGCAGATGTATTTTCTTATTTGTACTTTTTCATCGGTGCTGAGCAGGGTAGAAAAGCTTCGCGTCCCGTCTTCAGCCATGACCTGCAGGGTTTGCACGAGACAGGTGTCAGAGGTCAGCAGATCTTTGACGCCTGCGTTGACGGGGACGACTGTTGACAGGCAGTGCAGGGTGAGAGGAAACACTGTAACACAGGGAGAAGGAGAGACTGCAGTAAGAGCCCAAGTGTGAACCGTAGTGTGTATGTTGGTTGATGTAACCTCCGGCCTTCGAGGCCCTCAAAGCCAGGTCTCGCCTGATCCTGGCGGCTGACACTGAGATGTGAGATCAGGAGACGTGACGGGAGGAGGGCGCCTCACGGTGGGGTTGCCAGAGGTTGAACAAAGACGCACTGTGAGTTCCCAGGTTTCGCTGTTTGCTGTCAAACCAGTAATTACAAGCAGTTTTTATTATTATTATTATTTTATTACAATGCACGTATCATATGTGTGGAATCAAAAACTTGAGTTAGTGTTTGATTTTAACTGGTGTTATGCTACAGATGTTGAGAACTGGAGGTCTTTAACCTTTTAATGCCTGACATATGAAATAACACCCTCAAAAAAATCCTTTTGTTAAATCTGAAGTGTTGATTATTTATTGAAATAAAAAATACTTCCAATTTTGTATTTAACAATTTATACATTATTATTTTTCCTATTATTATGGAAACATTACGCAAGTATGTTTATTTTTTTATATCTAGTTTTTTAGATTTTTTTTTTTATTTTATTGTTTGGCTTGTAGAACCCCCCCCCCCCCTTTTTTTTTTTCTTTTCTGTATTATGGGGGTGGTTTAGAGGTCTTAGAAATTCATGTATCAAATAAGGTTCATCCAGGATTATGGGGTTAGCGTCTGTGATGGTAATGATTATTCCGACGCTTCTGAGTATGACTTTTTGAAATAAATCTCAATCTTGTGGCAAAACATCCATAAATGAAACCTTGTGGAGGCAGAAAGTGTAAAGGGGACGAATAGAAGTGATTGAGAGAGGGAAAACAGATGGGGAGATTGAGTTTTAGAGGAGGGAAGGCGGATTGTGAGGGGAATCTTTTTTTTTGTATGTGTGTGTATGTCTAGAAGGAATGGGAGCCTCTTATACACTTCACAGCGTGAATTTGGCCGTGCCTGTGGCCTCGTCTAGTCTACACAGCAGGGTGCTTTCCTGAGCAGGCTGCCCAGGGGAGGGGCACCTGCAGCAGCCTCAAACACTGGTCAAGAGGAGCGCCTGGTGGGTGGGGTGAGGGGATGGGATGGAAAGATGCTTGGTGGTTCCAGGAAACTGACATGTGCTTGGGTCATGAAATCCTCAGGTAGAATGCAGCGATGCTCTCTAAAGCAACTGTATGTTGTTGCATTTCCCTCTGGCGTTGAGAGGAAGACCGTCCTGTAATCTCAGGATGAAGTGAAAAGCTTCTGTCGCAGGGGAGGACTGAAGTTATTATTGGAGCAAGTCAGCTGGCGCTTGTAACTACTAACCAAAAACAACACAAAGTTTATAGATTGGCCAGCCTGCCAACTGAGACAATATTTTCCATCCATTTGGTTGGGTTGACCAAACACCATGTATTTGAAGTTTATCAAACATTCAGTCATCCCTGCAGATCTGAGGGAGGACTTCATCCGCTGATATATGAAGTTTTACATCGACACAGACATTCAAAACCTTTTGCGTACTCAAAAAATGAAATAACTCACTTTCTCTGTGCTTTAATATCCGCATTTCTAAATGTGGTTTTTGGATTAGTTTCATCTTCAAATGAGATACAACCCTCCGTCCTTTGTCACTTTGGTATGATTCATCCAAAAATCACCAAGTCTCACATGAAGGTGCACGATTTCAAACGTCTCTGGCTCTCTCCGCCTGCAAGAAATTCCAGTTAAAAGGACGATTGTGCTGTGCAAGTCTCAGCTGTCCTTGAACGGTGGATGGATATTGCATTAACTTCACAACAGAAGCGCCTCCTGCCGTGTGCCTTCACATGGCTGTGGATAATAACTGCTGTGGGAACATTGCGTTCACAAGCAACCAGTCCAGGTAAATGGAAACACATGGTAGGCAGCATGGACTAAATGAAATAATGGCATCACAGAGCAGAGAAACGCACCAGCTCCCATGGCAAATGACTTCGGTATGAGTCTCTTCAAACTGTCGCTATTAGCTGTGCAGCGGATTCCTGCTGGGCGCCGTCACTTCTTGGTTAATGTACTTACTTACATACTTACATGTATGCATCCAGTGTGCAAAGTAAATACAGGCAAGCATCAAGTTAACATAATTAAGTTTCCATTTACATTTGAAAATGAAATCTTTTAAATTATCCAGTACTTGATGATTACACATGCTGTAGGCAATTGAAAGTCATTAATTGGTTTTGTTTTGTTTCATTTTTAAAAAGTGAACTGGGCTATCTTTATTGGAAAGTTCTCCATCATCACCTTAGATTCAAACATTTTAGAAAATGCAGTACAGTACATACATTCATGATGGGGTGCATTATTTTGCAGCTGTGCCTGTACTTTGGTTGACTTTCCAGACGTTTAATAGTCTCCTAGAAGTCATAGACTCCTAGGTGTAATCTATAAGACGCCCTCCATCCAAGAGCACATTGCTTAAAAAAATGCTCATGCAGCACCACCTCAGCCCATTTTCATATTATCCCATCTCCATCCTTGATCTTGAACACTTGGTCGTGTTGAGTGTAAATGTCAGTTATTTGGTGCATGATTTCTTGTAGAGCCCAAACTGGATACTAACATCAGTGTTTGAAGAGCCAGTGACAAAAAGACTTAAAGAAAGAATGCTGTTTATTAAGAGCGACATACTCAATATGCAATATTATAAACCTCAGTTACAGTCAACACCAGTAAAAGCCGTGCAAAGCATTGCATGATTCTGAACAATAAGTACATTTTCAAACCCAACATGCAAGTCAAGAATATGACAGTCTTTTTATAAGATATGGCAGGGTCCTGCAGAGGAAAACAAACGCCTGTGGACCCACTTAAACATCATTCATCACATCAACAAACATTGTCTCAGAAAAATGTCCCATGGAGGTCCTGGCAAGAAAAGACCAGTTGTTCAAAAACAAACATTTTCTTTGAGAGTTCTCTGAAAACAAACAGAGGTGCATCCAGCTTTCACTGGGAATGTACATGCACAACATATGGCATAAGATCTGCTGTCTTAATATAACCACAGTCTTTTCACTATATAACCAACCTGAATGCTTGAGTTAAACAACTTTGCAAAGGTTATTTCTGTAGAAACCATTTGTGTAAAGATTACATTGTATAATTTAACCATTATTACAATAAACGTTTTATTACAAAATGCTTTAAAACAAAATGATCAGTAAGTAAACTTTGTTGCTATTGCATTATTATAATTCATCATCAATTTTTTTTTTGAATGATTTGCAGAAAATACATTAGTTAAGTAATACTTCTTACCAAGATTGTCATTAATGCTGGTAAAATTTCACTATATTTGACTCTCAATCTCCTGAGAGGAAATTTTGTCCTTTCACAAAGCATTTATATAAAGTGCTGTCACTTATTTGATATTCTTTATTATTTAATGCACAGTTTACAGGACAATTATCTTTGGTGGCTGTTGTGGAAATCATAGCGTCTCTCTGCACCGTCTCACATGTGTGCATAGTGCTTAAAGCACTTCCTCGTGCACACTTTTATTATCGTCTACTGTTGGACATTAATGGACACTACTGCAGTGGACTGCTCTTGCGGCAGAGCTGATTTGCTGACGTAAGCACCTGCTGGTTACGTTTTCGTTTTCCAGTCAATAGTGTGTAAAAGAATGGATTCACACAGGAGTTTCCGTAAGTCAGCCCTGTGAGGATACGATTCACTGTCACCTGTGTCCCCACTGGTACCGTCCGCAGCATGTCGGGCTGGTAGAGAGGTAGCAGCTGCCAGATCCAGAAAGGGAGGAAGCAGGCCCAAAAAGCTAGGACAATACCTAGGATGAGGAGCAGAACTTTGGGTTTAGGTGCACGAGGGGTACAAGTAGTGTTGTTCCCACTGGCCCAGGCAGGCCGGGTCTGTGACACCCAGTAAAGCCGGCCGAGAGTGGCGTAAAGTGCTCCAATGGCCAGCCCAGGACCCAGGATGCTTGTGCAGAACAACACGCTCAGATAGGCCTTGGAGCTCTGCTCATCCCACGCTGGCACACACAGTTGGCCCTCATTGTTCTCCCCATCTTCAAGGTGCAGAGTGATCATCATGGGCAAGCTGAGAGCCACTGCCAGTCCCCATGCCAAGCCTACCCGCAGCAGGCTGGAGGAGTTGGAGGACGTGGTGCGTAAAGGGTGGGCAACGGCCCGGTAACGGTCCATACTCATGGCGGTGAGGGTAAAGATGGAGGCGTGCATGGTGAGGAGGTCCAGGCTCAGGAGGAGGCGGCAACCTAGTTCTCCAAAAGCCCATCCAGACGCCAGGCTGTCATACACAATGAAGGGAGCAGTGAAAAGGTAGAGCAGGTCGGCAAGAGCAAGGCTCAGCACCTGGAGGTGAAGAGAGGAGGAGGACAGAGTGGAAGTAGGCGAGGAGGAGGGGGAGGTAGAGTTGGCAAGGCAGGATGGCATTGGTATTCTAGTTAGGAAGCAGGTTGGTCCTGCTCCACGTCTTCTCCTACTTCTGCTGCGCCTCAGAAGGAGGCCCAAAGTGTAAAGGTTTCCGGTGATGCCCAGCAGGGAGAGGAGCGAGAGGAGGCAGCAGAATAAAGCTGTGGATGCCAAGCTGGGGGATGGAGAGATGGAGGGAGAGGAGGAAGGCACTGAGACATTGGAGAGAATAGTTAAGGTGTAGGGAGAGGGTGGAGGCAAAGAACCTGTAAGGTCCATGATCAGAAAAGGTAAAAGATCTGCAGGTTAGAAGGATTACAAACAGTAAAAGATGAAAAGCAAGTCTGTTTAAAAATGTTAAAATAAAAATGCAGAGAGGAGAAAGAGGTGGTGGAGTGGATCAAGAGGTAGAAATTAATAGAGAGGACAATAAAACAATATGTAAGTTTTTTGTTATTTCCTCTTTGTAATCTTTGTTTTCAGGAGATTTTATTTGCTTGATATCCATGTGTGAAGAACAACAAAACTAAAATTCTCATTTGTATATCTGAGGTCTTTGCAGTGGGATTTATGTGCAATGGTGAAAGAATATAAAGTAAATAAAGTAATATAAACACGTTTAAATGAACATGTCAGCAAAACGAGGATAGTTTATGTTTCAGCAGAAACCTGCTCTGGTTGGCACAGCCATCACAGTTTTATAGGAGACCGGCATGGCTGTTACAGTTTTAGTAAAATAATTGGATTGCCGGGGGTTCCTAGTGAAGACTGTAAATCTGGCTTGAAACCTCCTTCTCAAGGACAACAGAATGGCAACTATTCGGCTAAATTAAACAAGACAAAGCGAAAACGCATTACAAACAGCAGGCATGTTTTACAACTCAATTCGAACAAGTCCGTGTTAAATTGACATGTTTTTTGTTTATATTTCGTGTGCGTAATTTGCGCGCTTTTACGCACCGGTGGTTTGGATGTGGACTGGTGCGTGACTCATAACGCAACAGGACTGCGGTCTGGCGCCGTGTTCAAGGAAAAAGAAAAAGAAAAAAATCAGCAGCGAATTCTGTGAGACAAACTTGCATTTACTTCAGAACGGGTGACTTTGTCGAGAAGTATTATCTGAAGCGACAGGACAGGCGGGACGCCTGACAGAAACGGCGGTGGACCCAGGCGGTTCAGGGGTTAAAAGCTACTGTTGAACTTTGGAGGAACAGTCTCCCCCCGTTGCACAGAGTCGCAGAGGCTCCCCTTTAAATAACAGCTGTATAACCACGAGAAATAGGCGAGCAGGAGATCTGCATTATGTGATCTGATTCAAATAGTAAAATAACATACGCCTGTGCTTATTTTCAAAACTATGCCTATAGCATCCTTATAACTTTTATATGTTTAAAGGCTAAAAAAGACTTGAATAAATATAAATTAATACATCTATAGTCCCCAATTTTCTTTATAAATCGTTCAATGGAAAAATGGCTAATTTTGCATTTGAAACCCCTAAATATACATATATATACATATGTATGTATCTATTTCTAAACTCTCATGTTTATCAGTTAGTGATTTTTAAAAAACTTACTTTAGAACTGTTTAATCCAAGAAGCTGAAAAAATAATATTCCTTGGACCCGTTGGATGGAAAAAGTCACTTCCCATGTTGAAATCTCTCCTCTGATCTAAAGTCTTGAAGTCCTCCTGATCTCTTCAGGTGCAGCTGGAGGAGGTGATTATTTAAAGTTGGAAGGGGCCAGTCTTCTGAAGTTTGCGATCGGATCTCTGCTGTCTGTCTTGTTTAGTCCTCAACGCAGCTCTGCACCCTCAATCAGTCACTGATTTGTCTGAGTCAAACTGAGGAGTGTGTGTGAGTGGGTAAGTAGAGGGATGGGACACAGAATAAGGGGGCTTATCCTGCAGACTAAATATTAATATCAAGTGTTGGCTTAACTGAGGGTCCTGGAGTCCCCTCAGGGTGAATAAAATGTGCACGAGTTCTTTTTATTTTTTCTTTCTTTCATTACAAGCTCCTCAGAATTTATAGGATTGATTTCCTTGATCACAGATTTCCCTCTCCAACACTTAATTGTGTCAGGAAAATTACTTGGTTTGTGGCTGAAATCTGTTTAAAAAATTTTGGCAGCTTTTATACCAAATATTTCTGATAATTACAGTTTGCTCGTTTCAGTTGCTTTGAATTATGACTATGAAAGCAGTCTGACTAAGCTGGCCCACAGTGGGCTGAGTAGCACTGTAAGAATCTGAGACACAGATAAAATTGATATTAGTGTGTGTTTTAAATTCACATATTTTACAGCCACATTTCAAGGGTTTAAACATATGCTACATCATTTATAACGACTTCATAATGATTCCAATGCCTCTAGGCTGAGCAAAAATCTCACCGGGAATCCACTGCAACAGCTTTCCATGGAAGTCAATAATCTGACCGTAAATGGTCATATAATGTCATATTTTGGCAAATAATCACATGCTGCATAACTCAGCTGCATTAAATTATAAAGCAACCATTTTATTGCAGTTGATTTATGAAAGCTGTATGGTTTAAAACATAAAGAAGGGGATGGTTTATTCAAAATAATGCTTATTCACTTAATTGGATCACTCGTATAAAAAAAGAAGAACAACACCAAAATGCACAATTTCATGGTTGATTAGTGAACAGGGAGTTTTTTTCTATTTTTAATCTCCTAGCCACAGCCTTTTTGTAATTTTAATGGCAACTAAAACAGTTCATGTCAGTACATTGTTACAAAAATGGAAAGCACATTTTAAAGTGAGCATCACATAAAAAAATTAACATTTAAAACTGTATATCAATTAACTTATGAAAGGGGTTTGGAGCCGATGTTTCATTACAGGACAGACAGGCACTCTGGTGTGTGTCATGTTCACCAGCATTCACCTAAACTCCTTAACACGAAGAGAAAGCTTAACCCAACGCGTTATGGATTTGTGGCTTCAAAAATCTCCTCAAGAGCAGGGAGAAGTCAATCAAAAGCTGGGTTTAAAATTATTTTTGACATGGCTCTCTTTGTGAATAAATCAAATTTTCTCACTTGGCACCTGGAAAATGCAATCACGGACTCTTCCAGTAAGATTGAAATTGGGTTTCGTGTGTCTGTGGGAAAAGCAGAGACACAGACCCACTGAGCCAGCGTATCACTGGTATTCACTGTCATTTTGTGACGCACTGCAATAACTAATGCACTTCAACTCTGACCCAATGTCAATACCACAGCAGCTCGCTTTCAAACGCAAGGCACCTCACAGCCCCGTGAGGGATTTATATGGTGATCTGGCGTTTAAACTATAGAGGAAATTAATTATCCACTATACTCGCCTGGATCAACATTTTTCCATGTCAGAGCACAGTTTAATTGGTAGACACTTTGACAGCATCCCTGAATAAACGGGTCTTTCAGCGGTTATCAAAAGCAACTCACAGTTGCCTGTTATCCACTGAGTTGTTTTTGGCTCGGCAGTTGTCGAAGCCACATCTGCGGTTTGCCAGCTTCAAGAGGCTGGACAACTTGGAAATGATTTAGTTGTGACTACAACCGGTAAAATGTGCAGGCTGCGTGCCTCGTGTTGGTGGTGGGGAGTTCATGTTGGCTGCTTCATACATGTGCTGGCGTACATAAGATAGATAGAGACAGGCCGTAGAGACTAAAGAGGGATGTGAGGGGGAAGGGAAGGTGGTGGTGGGGGACATACCTATCCCCACGGGGTGTGAGGAATTTGAACAAATACCTGGCACAGGCATGCCAAAATAGGGCAGAGGGGGAAGAGGGCTGCGGAGGCATGAGAAGCCCACGTTCCCTCATACAAGAAGATGAGCAGCTACAAAGACGTGTTGGATGGAAACGGAGGAGGCGGCGTGAGTGGCAAGGTAGCAAGAAACTTGCAATGGAGTGATATTCAGCCATTCAAATTTACATTAAGGTGGAACAAAATGGAGCAAGATTATATGAATTGTGAAAGAACCCCAGCTGTTCGAACTGTTATTCTTTAACATGCAAACATTGGGGGGGGGGGGGGGGGACCTGGTGGGGGTGGAGGGGTGGGAAAGAGGACGGTCCGAGCTCTGGGCTGTTTATTTGTATTTGTCAGAGCACATCAATCACAGCCAGTGGAGACACCCACTGTAATTTCTAATTAAATTTACCTGAGCTATGGGTTTTGTTCTGCTGCTTTGGCCTGGAGAGGATGCGTGTCTCTTTATTAATTAGCGCACATCAATCTTATATGTAAATGTGGGGAGACTGAAGAGGAGACACTAGAAATATGACAGCTTGTGCTGTTGTTGCCAGTGAGGCGTTCAGAATGATGACTGGGAGCAGAAGCGTCAGTTACTTCATCACCTGTTACAGAACATGACTGATAAATACAATATAGTGACGTCTGTCCACTGCGGCGGCATATTTCACTGTTCTAACTGTGTCTCTAAACGTCCACATATTATAATATTATATTATATAATATGAATATTATATCTTTTCAAGATACCATTCTATCAAATGAGCTCTGAATGAAAACTGCGTTGCTCAGTGTATAAATACAAAATGACGCTTGGACTTGAACTCACACTCACATGTTCCTGAAAGGACATTTTCTCAGTACATCTTTGTCTCTTTCTGAAGCAAACACCCAAATGAAGGGGCTGTAGGACGTCAGATCAGCAGGCAGTAAAAGTATGACAAATACCAGCAGTAACGGCTCCCTAACCCTTTCCTGGCCGCCCTTGCCTCCCTCGTTCATTTCATTAATTAGCTTAACTGTTTCTAAGCAAACCGACTGACAAATTGAACGTCCTCACTATCGTTGGCTTGATTAAATGGGTGGACATTTTGTTTGCGTGTGTGACAAACGGTTGTTGGACCAGCCTGCTTCACAACCTGTGATGAGTTATTGATCCCCCACGGCTCGCTGCGCTCCTTCCCTCCCCGTGCATGTGTGCGTTTGCAGTTACACATCAAATTTCTCCTGTTCCCTCAACACTGAGCCAGGAGTTTGTCCCGAGTGAAAGCGTCCTCGGTGTGGGTGTGATTTGCGTGCTTTGTAGCCTTTAACACAAAGTGTGCAATGCTTCATCGCCTCTCACTGTAAGATTCAAGTCAAACCTGGTGGCTGAAATAATATGAAACACAGCTGCTGAACAGAGAAATGTGCTTTGAGATAAAAGCAAAAATGTCAAAATCAATTAATCAGTCAGCCAATCAATCAATCTGCTTTTATATGGTATCCTGAGGATGTAGAATATGCTTCGGACTTCTTTTGGAGGCTTTTGGAGCCTTTTACGATGACATGGTGGGTTTAAGAAATATTTAAAAGGTAATTCAACAAATTATAAATACTAATAGTGAAACAAGATCTCATTGAAGGTCTGGATGGCCTGTTTCTTGAGCTGATTCAGCAGTCTCCATGGCACAAAGCATCTGTGTGGTTTTTGGTGAGTACATTGCTGGAGATCTGTCCTCTGTGCTGGCCCCTGAAGTGCTTCTGCACTGAACCAATATGTGCCTACTCCTGAAAACACGGCGCATTGGATCTGCACTTTGGGTGACCATGATACAATCTGGAACTTGTTACTTGTGAGCCAGAGTTTGCTGCACCATCTGCAGAAATCAGATCGGACTTTCACAGGCCGATGTGAAATGTTGGCATGGCTGCTGTAGTTAACCAGGCAGGCGGGGAGCTGAACTCCGGCTTACCAAACAAGATTATTGTCATTCAATATGATATGCTGTCATCTTTGTTTAGTATCTTCTAAGCAAAAAAAAAACAAAAACAAGACTTTGCTCTTTTTTCTAACTGTCATCTGCACAGCTGCTGATTGCAAATCTTGCCCTATAATTATTAATTATGTGCTCAGAGTCCAGGTGTTTATGGCTCCTGGTCAGTTCGCTGCCCTTCAGTTTGATTGGCAAACCATCAGCATAGAAAGGAAAACTTCCAAGTCCAACAGCAAACTCTCTGCTGGATACAAAAATGGTTTAAATCTGCCCACTGGTGGCTTAGAATCAGTATTGCATACCCACGTTTTCCTCTGGTGGAAACACAAACGCTGTCTCCAAATTGAGAAGGATCCCCCTCCTCATGTTACCACCCTGTTGAAAATACTTTTCTCTGAAATGTTTAAAAAATAACAACAACAAAAACTATTGTTAATCAAGTTTTGTATAAAATGTGCAAAATACTCTGGCACTTTAAATGAATCATTATGTAATTAAGGTTAAGCCATGATTGACGATGGGACGATGGAAACACTGATACACATTTTAGTGGTTAGACAGGAGCTCTGTTGGTGTATATCATGCAATGTTAATTTGTAAAAGAAATGAAAGAAAAGGTTTTTCTTTAGATGTGCATATGTGCCATTGTTTGGTTTAGACCAGAAGAGATTGCTTGCATCATGTCAAGTTACATGTGGTATACCTGTAAAAGATTGCACCAATATTTTTTTTTTTTAAATAAATAAATAACTTTTTTTTTTCAGATATACCAGAACATACAGTGATAATACATGACTGTATTAAAACCTGTTCCAAACCAGAGGTGATGTCTTTAGACCCAAATGCCAAAACGGAAATCATAGTAAGCACTTTAGTATAGAAACATTCGCAAAGCAAAACGTAATACATGATTTTCTGCTTTTGTTTCATCAACCAGTCTGTTGATTTTCTGTACATAATCCAGCTGACTCAACCTTGGTACCAAAACAGATCAGAATTGCACAAGATCAATTATAATCATGCGCAACTTAAAAAGATTGGATCAAGGGTAATTGGTTGTATATATATCATATATATTTGGCTTTTCAAAATGTAATCCTGTATTATTGTTCTTTCTAAACCTCTTTTCTATTTACTCGTTCACTGATATCAAGCCATCAAGCTCTCCCACATCACTTTGCCTGTCTCTCGCTCTCGCTCTCTCTCTTTCTCCCTCTCTCTCTCATCCCGGAGTTTTCCATGGGTCAATAGTAATTACAGCAGTGTTTTAACAGAAACACTTATGCAATTTAAAATGGCACTCATTGCCTAGTCACTTATATGTTCCATTGATTAAGTTTATACTTGTGTAAATGCATGGATTTCCACTGATAGATACATGCACAGCAGGTCTTTTATGTCTGTTGTTGGATCCAGCTGATTGGCTTCTTTGCTGTTTTTTGCCCTCATCATCTTCAGTCTGATCCCTAGTTCCAAAGAATGGCTGAGTCCGTGACATCATAGGACCCTTCCTGGCCTCCTTGACTGAGATTAAATCAGATTAAGTACAAGTTAAAACACACAATGCCTGTGTACATACATGTTGATGCCCTATCTTGTTCCTTGTTGTGTTTATTGGTGTGATGATGGTGACTATATTTAACTGTAATTGCCTGTATGTGTTAAAAAAAGAATCAGAAAGATATTAACCCCAGTATCGATCAATGTGGGATACATTATGAACAGGCTAATGGTTGGACTCAGTTTTCCTATTACCTGTTCATTATGGATAGTTAAATTGTCACACAAAAATAAAGATATGTGGAAAAAGTTTGAATGAGTAAAAAAGTATATGTTTAAATTTTCTTTTGAATTAATAGATCAAATTTTAAAAAAAATAGTAGGCAGTCTGGAGGGGGCGCGTGCCAGCGCGTGCCAGCCGCTCATCTGGGCAGCACAGCTGCGTGAGCGCGCGCAGCTACGACCTGAGCGCTCGCGGACACTCCGCCAGTACACAGCGTCTGACGCAGTACTTTTCTCATCCTTTTGGTTTCATCTTTCGTTATTTCTTTTTTGTCTTAACAGCTTTGCTAAGAAAGATTAGCATTTTTTAAATAGAGGGAAAAGATTTCGCGCTTATTTAAAGGGCAGCAAATGTCAACAAAGGGTAAGTGCTCCGAAATGTAACTGCAAAGGGACTTGTTTTACTCCACTTCTGGCTGTTTCTTTCATTGTTATTATTATTATTTTTATTATTATTATTATCATTATTATTATCATTATTATTATTATTATCATCTTTAACATCAGTGTTGTTCTCTGTAGGCCGACTGTGAACTTGAACTGAAAACTACTATTTTAAATCATATTGCTGTGACATTACTGAACTCCCCACAGTCACCCGTGTATGAGTTGTGGTCAGTGGAGTGTTGGTTTCAAAGAGGACTTTATTATATGACTGACTGCAAAGTTTGATCCAGCATTTGAACCTTTATTGACTAAACTACTACCCTTTGCTTTATTGACTAAATTACCACTAAATTACTACTCTTGTAAAAACATAATTAAACCATTTTTGGAACTATAGACATTCAATCAATGTGTGGCAGATGTTTCCTTGATGATATTGCCTTTAGATCAGGGTTGAAGAATTGAGGGAAAAATAAAAAGATGCAATGAAGCAACTGAGAGAGGGATCTGAACAGATAAGGTGGCCACAGAGCTTGTTGTGGCCTGATGATTTAGACGTTAATCCTTTTCTGTTTTTGACAGTTCGTATGACCTAATAGGAATCCCATCTGTCTCCTGAAATGGGTTTTAAAATGATGTAATTCTTATCAACATTGAGCAGGTGTAGGTTACAGCATTTACAGTGATTTGGGGTTTTACTTCTCAAAGTATGGAGCTGTGTCAGCACTGATGGATAACTTTAAAATCAAGTGGCAAGGCATGGCTCAGGATTTCTCAGGAAAGCACATGGGGTAAAGAGGGCACACAAGCAGGAATAAGATGACAGCAGTTTCTTCCTATAGATAATTCTATTTTAAGTTTGCAAATTGTATTTTGTAAGACTTGATTTGCTTCACAAATGGAGTCTCAATTTAAAAAATAAAAACAACTACATTTAATTTACAGTTCTGCTTTGGAGCTAAGCATAGTGATTAAAAAAAAAACAACAACACTCATTCTACCATAACCCAGTCGTTTCAATTCAAAATCAAGATGGCTAAATAATTTGTAGAATATGTAAAAATGAAGTGCCATCTTTTTTATTAAACCACCCTCAATGGCCTAATGCACTAAGCTGGCTGTGCTCATCTTTCTACTATTGTCATGGACTGGATTATTTAATCATAAGTTGGCCTTTAATTCATTAAGCTTTAGCTTTGTTGTAAGTTCTGAGCAGATTTAGAAAAACAGCTCATAATTTTATATGCTGTTGACGTGTACTTGAACAGTAGTGTGTTTAGATTTTCTGGGACAGATGAATAATAGTAGAATGCGACTAGCCCCCAATAGCTCACACTAGAGGAAAACAAGTCTGCTGTTAAAGAATAATCTCCTATTTCCTTAAGCAAATGTGTTTTTAGAAATATGGCTATGAGACAAATAAAACGTCAATCTAAATAAGGATGTTTATTATTTGTCCCTGATATGACTTGTATAAGAGTATAAGAATATAACATCTTAGTTTTTCTCACTAATCAGATATTAAGACGAAACATTTAAAAGTCGGAATGCTACAGGATATGTAATGTAACAGTGCACATTATTAAGATAAGATCCTAGAGGGTTCATAAACCAAAGAAAACCACAAGTTGCTGCCCAGAGAAAATGTTGCACTCTTTATTTAGTTTTACATGGCCTTCACCATATGTCAATAACCTCTGAAGGGTTTTAATTGAATCCGAAAAATGTTATTTCAATGAAACACTCCAAGCATACCGCTCAAAAAACAAACACAACTTTTTAAAGACAAAATGCCTTAGCAGCAGGCAGTAAAAAACAAACAAACAATAACTCAGTAATCATAATCAAACTGATAACCTAGATGTTTAACCGATTTGATGTTACACTATGAAGATTAAACTTTCCTTAATGTAATAAGCTGTATAATATGGGTTTATGCAACGTAAAATGGCATAGAAATAGTAGTACATAAGTTTTAAAATCCCGTTTCCACACGAGACTGGAGCTTTAGAGTCATGGGTGAATATCATATGTTGGACTTACATAATAGTCTGTACCAGTCTGTGCAACAATATCACACTGTTCCTGTTTGAAAAAACCAACGTGGTCCACATACAGAGAAGGAATAACCTCAAGGACTCTCACCCAGAGTTGCTTTTGAGTCCTCCATGCAGACTGTTTAAATGACACATATTTCTGTTCTGTTTTTGGACCTAATTTTTAAGTTTCACGCTAAGGTTTCAAAATTTTACAAGTATGTTTTGTTTGCTGTTTCCATTAAAAAATCCCTATGTCCCATTATTTTTCATTTAATGTTTGGTTAAGTCTGAACATATCACTTAATTTAATTTTACAACTGGAAACAATAATAGCAAAAGCTTGCTGCGTAATAAGTCTAATTACAGCGTTGCAACAGCTTGCAGAAATAATCTGCTTTATTCTTTGGGGAAATGAGGTTTTAACCAAAGAAAGGGGAAAAACAGTCTGAATATATCAATGCTGGATTTAACCCTATCAGTGCTGACTGTGTGTATTGCAGAACTCTGAATATTTAATTAATTAGAGATGGGTTTTCTTGAGTTTTAACTAGCGCACTGCAACCAGCACCATCTTGACTCACCAGATTAACATTTGGCCGTCATCACACAATGACCTCTACACTGCATGCAGCAGAAATGTTTTCAATTAGAAGGAATAAGGCTGAGTGCCAAAGCGTTGTCAGAAGCGTGTGTTTTCCTGTGTGTGTGTGTGTGTGAGTTTTTCAACAAAAGATATAACCACATTCATACCTAAATGTCACCTTACACAGTCTGGCCTCATGTTTAAATGACATGCCTTCCTAAATGATCTCATTCTACATTAGATTACTTAATGCACTTATCACTGTGCAGGACGGTTTGGATTTCATTGGAAACTTTGCCGGTCTCTGTGATGTTTGATGAAGGTGTGTGACATCTATGCATTTTTTCAAGTCTGGTGACTCCAGGCTGCATTAGAGTATTACAATCACAGTTCAGAATCTCGCCCTGAAATGGTGACTGCTGGGCTGCATTAAAGATATTGCGGTTTCCAGGTCTTGACAAGTAAGATGACTGCATAGAATAAAAAAGACTTTGAGGAGTCCCGCTGGATTGAGTTCACCTTTTTTTGAACAGTTCCATGTGAGCCAGTCAATCATAATATCACCTGGCATTCAGTTGGATTTTATTTCCATCGCTGTCTGGTGCTCTGATCCTTCAACCATCAGCTGCAAATACTGAAACAATATGAACTGTTTTCATCAGTTCGAGAAAAGGTCAGTGCAGTAATTTCATGTGCTTGTGCATATATTTATTTATTTTTTTTTTTTTGCAAGCTTTGGTTTGAGATTTTCTGCAAAAGCCCTTTTGTATGCTTGAAACATGATTAATATCTGCCTCGGGAAGTAAGGTTGGATAGATTAACCAAGCTTAAAAGAAAAAAAAGAATGATAGAAATACGTTTGAATGTGAGCCATGTGACACTGAGCGACAGAGAAAGAGAGAAAGAGAGCGACCAAATATGTGCCCTGTTTTTTAACCTCCACAGATCAATATGAGGTATTGATGGCTCCACATTTGCATTCTGGGTCCATGTTCTAGGTTGTACATGTGCACTCACTGTTGATTTAACTCCTCATGTATTAACTCGCTGAAGAAAACAAACAAACCAAAAGGCCGGTTAATACAGCAAAACAGGTTGTAATTATTACTTACTCAGTTGTACTTTATTATCATTTTGATAGGTAATTGACAGATCAGTCGTCTAAAATGAGATATAACAAAAGTGACATTGAAGAATAAAGTATGTTTAGTTACTTTGTCAATGACACTCAAATCATCTCCTTTGCAGACCCAATCTGTCAATACAACATCATAATATGGTCAGATAATCTGGATAGAAAGAGGACAGGGGAGGTGGCATGGAGGGAGAGAAATTGTGGTATTGTATGAGGACAAAGGATGCAATAATTAAAGCAAGTCTTGTGCTACACCAGGTTATTGTGTTAATGTTGTAGAGTCACCGTTGCAATTCAGTCAGACTGGCCTTAAATTGAGGACAACGTTTGCATTTGCTTTTGGTTCATTTGCTTCAAACATCTGTGACAACTATGCAAGAACTGTAGCTGCAAACCCATTTTTAAAAGATGTTGCAAAAAAGACTAAGACGAGTTTGTTTATTAAAAAATGTTTTATGAGGAATTAATTTTTTGAAACAAAGGTGTTTCTCAATTTTGAGCAGTTTTTTCAGTGTCATTTGAATGAAACCCATGTACATAAACTAAAAACTTTTAACCAGTGAGGTTACTTTCTATATAATTTCATAATCAAAAATGAATCTAATTAAAGAACCCACATACATTTATAGTCTGACCTTCCTCCCAGCCTTCCTCATATAAGGAAGGCCTGCAAGTCAACTTTACATGAACACATTTTTCCACACGTTGCTCTGTGAATATACTTCTGTGTGGAATCACTTCAGATATTTGTCACCTCATCACAATAAGGTGTGGCAACATGAAGACTCACAGACTCTCATTTTACCTATACACTCATACACAAATACACACAGTCCCCCTTCATCACTTCTCCAACCACTCTTGTCAGCGACACATCAGAGCAGTAACAGATAGCAGACCTGAGAGCTTGTTCATGTGTTGGTGTGCTGGCAGGAACTACAGTTGTGACGCCAAGGTCATGACCCATTCCTCACGCGCATCAGCTTTTTTTTTTATTGCCTTTGACATTTTATTTTGGTAAAACTGTCCAATTCTAGGTTGTCTTTGATTCTTTTGGGCTAATTAATTTTGCATAATGCTGAGATACAGTGGTGATGTGCATGAAATCTGTATATTGATTTACAACAGAAGACAACTCATGTTGTTATATTGCCATTTTGTGTTTTAAGCCCCCCACCTCTTCGTACCATGAAGCTCTTGACAGAGTTTTATACATGCAAAAATGCACTAGGCAAAATGTTTATGTTTATGCTAAAAACAATACATTGAAATTGTTGGGGGTTTTTCTTTAATCAATATGGGCAACGCGAGAACTGCAAAACATCACGTGACGGGGGTAGCACAGGGGGTGAGCCGACCTGGGCATTTCCAGTCTCATCTCAAAACTTGAAGACAAGAAGAAGACAAGAAGAAGACTTGAAAAAGCGTTACTAATTATCATGGTTTTCAGAAAATCAAGGACAGAGTTGGAGGACATTTTACAGTAAAAGGGATTATATACTTGTTTGAAAAAAACAACAAGAGTTGGCGGATTTTGTTGCAGCTGCAGAGTTTGTATGCTTGGGTTGGATAGTCTACTTTGTAGACTTTTATAGGGTGTGAAGGAAACAAAAAAGAAAAGAATATGAAATCCAGGCAGCACCGGTGTCCAACTGGACTCACAGCAGTCCTACCAGTACTTATCCATGCTGGAGCCTCCTATTTGACTTCTTGGTTGTACATTGTTTTCTCAGACCTAAGTCACTTTGGAAAAAAGCATCTTCTAAATGACAGTAGTGTAGTAGTAGTAGGCATAAATTCATTTACAAAGCTCTTCTTGGTGTTTTTCCATTCTACCAACATAATTAGATCCTTACAAAAAGCACTGGTGGAAATTGTGTTCGGTCCCATGACTTGATTCTTTTAAGTGTACCTAAATCAATCAAAACCTGATATTTATTTGGATGGATCGGCTAGATGTGTCATTGTGTTTTGAACTAGGCTGTAAATATGTTTATTAAAAACTGCTTATCAATAGGTGATGTTTGATTAAACATTATTTTGTACTAGAATTACCCAGATCAACATTAGTTGTTGCTTTTAAGAGTAATCTGAAAACCTACTTGTTCCTCCAAGCATTTTAACTACAGCAGATTAGGGATTGTTTTATGACCATCATGTTATATCGCCATTTTTATCTTATTCCTTCTGAGAGTTTAATTTTCTGAATTTTCTATTTATTTTTATTGTATTTGCACTTTGCCATTGTATGTTATTGTTATTTTGTGACGGACTTTGTGACGACTGTCTGTCAAAGGTGCTATATAAATAAACGTTTACTTACTTGTTGGGTACTGGACCAAAGTTAGCCCTCTTAAGGCTTTCAGGCTTTGACTTATAATAATCCAACAACCATTTGTTTAGAGAAAGAATAATTATCTGCTCCTGTATTATTGCAATTTGAAAAATATCTTTTGTAAACTCAGTAGAAAATTGAAACAATTCTTAGTGCGATTAAGTTTACTATGCACATCTTTCAAATAATTGTGATTAAAAATTAAGCAAATAAATTATGAAAAATAGAAGATTGCTCTCTGCATACAAGTTATTGATTGACAGCCCTATTCTATATACATCCACTTCCAGCTGCAGATGTTATAATTGATCATCCAAGTGTATTGCTAATTTAAAACACTATTTTCACTTGTATGTTGTTTCACTTTAATTTTATTTTATTTAGTTTTAGCTGCATCAAGAACTGAATTTCCCCACTGACAGATTTTAAAAAATGTGATCGTGTCTCTTATCTTATCTTAAATAAATGAACCCTTTGCATGCCATTACATACCATACCTGAGTGTTGTTCAATCTGGAAAAGTTATGTAAGAATTCTGAGGATTAACAAAACCCTTGGTGAGATTACAGGAGTCACGAGTGCAGCTGTAATCCACAGCATATCACTATACAGCAGCACACACCCTCTTTACCCACAACCAACTCAGTGTTCAGGTTTATTCCAGTCCTCAGTCTCAGTTGTTTTCTGAGTCACATCTTTAGCCAATCCCAACCCCCAACTGTTCCTGCCTATAGTCTTAAATCCACCATTTGTCAAAAGATTATTCATCATGGACCACGTGGTAGCATACCCAAAAGGAGTTCCCTTCCTTGTAGAACTGGACTTCATCTGTAGTCTTCGTCATAACTTGAACTTCTTGGACATCTCAACTGCTTTTGCTTAAAATTTGAATGGCCCGGTCAGTAAAATGTTCTGGAGCTATATTAAACACAACAATGATAATTAGCTGAACTCCAGATCACCAGTATTCCCCAAACATTGTAGATACAACTACCTATCTTTGGGTTTTCTAAATGCACATAAGTTATTTTTTTTTAATATATAGATGTCAAGAAATTAAAATAGAATATTTCTCTTTGTTTTGGTTTGTTTGTGACTGCATAGGTCCATCTTAATAAACTTAGGAAAGCCTTTGATTCCTCAGTGTTAAGACCGTCCATAGGAAAACAATCCAAACACTGCGCCTAAGAAACCCAGAAGACAGACCACCTCTGGTAGGTTTCTGATCATCAACTAATGCATGTGTCAGAATTCCTCATAACGTATACAGAATATATACATATAACATAATTCATGAAACCTCTAATCTACTTTTTTTTTTTGTTTTTATTGATGCTGTTTGACTTAACAACAAACATACAGTTGTATAAAAAAGTATATCCTTTAACAATCCTTTAACAAAGTTTTTAGCTATCAAATATAAAAAATCTCTTATACTCTCTGAATCTCAAAATTTGCCATATATAATTTCAGATCATTGGTGAGGCATTTTAACCAGTGTCATTATTGATTTTAAAAAAAAAAACATGATTTAATAGCTTGTCCAAGGCACCTTTACGTATAAAACTGTACTAAGTCATTTAGCACTGTAAAAGTTTATTCAAAGTGACTTACAAATTAGGAACAATATTCAAGGTTCAATAAAGTAAGAAACAATTCTGTTATTGACTGTATAAAAGAAGAGATTGAATTATATGTAAGTAATAAGTATTAAAGCATTTGAAAAGTAAGTGTTGTCCAAAGACATGGTCAACTATAAATTGAAGTAAGCAGTTTTCTGTGTCTCATTATCACTCTTTCATATTGATTTTTTGCTCACATCTTTACAAATTTGTTTAAGTTAATTGAAGTTTGTGGGCAATCATTTAGTTCTCTTAAGGTCCTCCGTCTGGACTTTGGGCCATTGTAGCACCTTGACTTTGTTGTTTTTCAGCCAATGTCTTGTTTATTTTCATTTCATTCTTGTATATTTACAGTCAGTCTTGGCCAAATTTTAGCTGTTGGAAAAATGGCTTCACTTTAGTCTTGAATATTGCGGTATACAAACAAATTCATAGTTGACTCAATGATGTGCAGTTAAAATTTTAAAATTAATAAAAAAAACCTTTTTTTAACTTTAAAATTTAAGATACTCAGTGAAGCCTGCGTAGACTGGAATGCAACTCATTAACCCCCACAACACACACACACACACACACACACACACACACACACACACACACACACACACACACACACACACACACACCACCACCACCACCACCACCACCACCACCAACTTTCTCCAAGCATTGCACAAACTGACCTTGTGGTGAAGTCCTCACCTGGGTAGATGGACAACTGTCTAGTAACACGTGTTTCTCTTAAATTTTTGCTAAAGTCTTTCCTTTTTGGCATTGTGTTAATATACATCTGTATACTCATCAAACTGCCAAAATGACTGCTTTTATAAAGGCTTTTTGGCAGTTTCTGATGACCATTTACACACATGTTTGATTATCTGCACCTGGCTGCCTTCTTGATTCCTTTGGCAACTGCAGATGTGTACGTCATTTTCCTCCACATTGTCTTTGAATTTTGCTTTGTTTTTTTCTGAGTGTATCATCTGTGTTATCTTTTTATCTGAAGTTGTAGAGTGTTTACCTGATTTTAAAATATTTTAAGGACCAAATTTTGATTATGTCGCCCATATAGATAAAACCTTAGACTTAAAACATTTTTTTTCATAACTGTTTAACTACAGCATCAGTCATTTTTGGAACATCTTTGTGAACAATTTCTCACATTTTCCCTCTCTTTTTGTTTGTTCAAGCTTCATTTCAAGACCGGCAGCACGAAAGGAATGGATATCCTAACGCAAAGGGATATAACATGAACACCAAAACTTGAATAAGGGGAACAGGACGACCAGACAACTTTCTTATTGTCTTCTTCAGAGATTCCCTGCTCCCTGTGGCATCAAGAAAACTCTGCTTTTATGAAACATGGGTCTGAAAGGGAGGTCAACAGACAAGTGAAGATGAACCCTTATGTCACTTCTCACTTCAGGAGGGATCTCTTCCCCCATTTTCATTTGTTGTAGACTTTTGTCTTTTCATTTACTGGTCTCATTCTACATCTATTGTTTTGCTGCTTTATTTGAACTTCCAGTAATGCACTGTAATGGTTTTGGGACTGTTTCTGTCCTGTGGTTCCTAAATGATTTGATATTACTATTAATACCTTAGTACTTCTGGCAATAGTCCAGAAAGGTAAACACTTGTATAAAAAGTACACTTTCCTTGCTTTATTTAAACATTTAAGAGTAGTTTTTGTATACTAACAAATTTTGTTCATATTTCCATGCATGTTAATGGTAGTTTTTACTAATTTTTCAAAGATAAGTTGCCATTTTCACATGGCCTTTGTATGTTATTATTTTTTTGTTTTAGGGAAATCTCTCAGATGCTCAAGTAGCCCTTTGTGATGAGGTTCAAAAAGTGATGCTGGTTAAGAGACTTCAATCCACAAAGGTAGTTAAACTCTTTGCCAGCTTATTTCTGCAGTACTTCTGGCCTCTTCTCCTTCTGTGGCGTGCACGTGATTTATCAGCCTTGGCACCTGACCCCAACAAATGCAGAAAACTTCCTAAGGTGATTTGTGTACTTTTCCCTTTTTCCTACATTTATCCTAAAATCTAACAACGCAGGTCACTCTAGAGATAGATCATAGTAATCTTTCCATGTTATCATCCTTTCCATTTATTATTTTTTGTCAAGTATTAGTGATGTCTCAGCTGTAACTCTTAGTTGTAATGAGGTTTGTCTGCCCTGTCACAGTATCTGTGACAGGTAATTGTTAAAAGTTGTGTTGTTCAGCTCACTATTTTACACACAGCCGTCAGTACACAAAACAAGTTCACAATGGCCATCAAAGAGATATGCAGACACTTAGAAAAGAAATGTGAAATTGTGAAAGCAGTTACATGAGAGGGAAAAGGCAAAAAAATGTATTTCTGTTGGCTCCGTTTCACAGGAGAGAAATTAGTTTTAAGTTTTAAGAATAGATACATCAGCTGAAATCTATATGTTATGCACTGCTACTTATTAATTTCCCTGCACTGTATTTGTTTTTGTGTGGAGAATTATTTGCACTGAATAATTAATGGAAATAAGACTTTGATTTGACCTTTTTTTTTTATATATCCTTATGTCCAAACCAAGGGATTTGCGAAACTGCAAAGAACTTTGATCGTAAGATTTTGCATGTTTTTCTTTTCTCTTTTGACTGCATGTTGCAAATTTTGTAATATTGTCTAATGTGAACTTTGTTTGTCATGAACGCTTATGTTTTACCTTATCTCAGTGTGATAAAAGGTATGCTGTTTCCCTGAGCTGGATTTCCGTTAAATGTTTATCTCTCCATTGTCCTAATCCATTATGTACTCAATTATAATGTTCATCAAATGATTAATTCCCAAGCTGATAACCTCAAGACTTTCCTTTTATTGTTTTTTGAAAAGAAAACAGCCAATCCTGCATGCCCCTCTGTAATGTATGCTGTAATGTATGCTTTAGTCAGTATGGCCCAACTTTTTGTATGAATTATTGCACATGAGCCACAGAGCCTTCTGCTATTTATGACACCCTTGTTTTCCGTTCTCCTTATTGCATCCCTTCAGTGTGATTTAAGTACATTACTGTTAGTTAATGGATATGAACCTCCAAGAAAGCCTATATTTACTGAACAAATAGACTACACTGGAATCAGAATTACAGGTTGTAAAAGCTGGGAAAAGACACTGACTAATGGCCTTGAAGAGTGTAATCCTGCTGTTGGACCTGAAATTATCTCCTCATCAAGACAGAATGGAAGGTCTGTGTTGGTAATACTACGCATACTTTCACTGACTTTGTCAACGTACTTAATTACCATCAAGTTGAACTGAAAAATACAGAAATTCAATCACAGATGATGGGAGCAGCACGTGTCAAACGTCGCTTTAGTGCTGTGGTGGATGGGCCAGTGGAGGAGGAGGAAGTAATGAGGCTGGCACAGAGTGCTGCAGATACCGCAGAGGTAGGAGGGAGCCCATCGGGGTCAGGGACCATATCCAGTCCCTCCCCGACCCATGCCCTCAACGGTAAACCACTGCCACTTCTGAGCAACACCAACAATGCACGGAGGCAGAGTGCCATTGGAGAGTCAGCTGAGGGAGATGCAGGAGGAGAAAGTGGAGTGAGAGCAGGAAGAATATGCTCAGAACCAAGGAATACAAAAAGCAGTGGTGTAGGAGGGAGAGGGAAGGGCTGTTCTTCATCAGACCAGGATTCACTCTCCTCCCCCACCACTACCAGCCGCCGGCGCAACAGGCGCTCTAGTCGCCGGCCCCGACAACGCTTTGTGGGCAAGGACGGACGCTGCAACGTCACCTTCGTCAACATGAGCGAGAGGGGCCAGCGGTACCTCAGCGACCTCTTCACCACCTGTGTGGACATCCGCTGGCGCTGGATGCTGGTCATCTTCACCCTCTCCTTCGTACTCTCTTGGCTGCTCTTTGGCTTTGCCTTCTGGCTCATTGCCTCTGCTAATGGGGACCTCTCCATTCAGCTTACCCCCAGCTCAGGCTCCTCTCTGGGATCAGGAGAAGCTGGTTCTGGAGGAGAGTCTGATAGAGAAGCGGTGGTAGTGGAGCCATGCTTCCTCCAGGTGAACAGCTTCATGGGGGCCTTCCTGCTCTCCTTGGAGACACAGACATCCATTGGTTACGGATTCAGAAGCGTGACCGAAGAATGTCCCCTGGCGGTGATGGCGGTCGTTTTGCAGTGCATAGTGGGCTGCATTATTGACGCCTTCATCATCGGGGCAGTCATGGCAAAGATTGCCAAGCCCAAGAAGCGCAACGAGACGCTGGTGTTCTCTGAGACAGCTGTGGTGGCGCTGAGAGATGGTAAACTCTGCATGATGTGGAGGGTTGGAAACCTGCGCAAGAGCCACCTGGTAGAGGCACATGTCAGAGCACAACTACTGAAGGTAAGTGGAGGAAAGAAGACTGAAACGCATAATGAAGTAAGCAAGAGGTCAGAAAGTCTGGCGTAGCAAAGTTGTTGTCGCTGTAAAAAAAGTGGTAGAGGGAAAAAAGAGCTTGCATTAGGGAGGTAGAAAGAAAGAGAGTGCTTAGACCATCTGGCCTGCATTCTGTGAACCAAAGTTAATGAGAGCTTGTTTTATTTTCCCTCAGGGGTTTGGAAGATTTACCATGGATTAATTTGCCCACAGTTCTTAACTGAGAACCATTGTCCTTGATCATCTCATTTCCTCTTGCAGAGTTTGCCTATGTGGGTTATATCATTGTTCTCTACATATAAATATATTTGTCCTTGTGTTTGGTTTAGGGTTAAAAGTGTCTTTTTGTTTTTTATGAAAGCTTTTTGTCGTCATCGCTTTGTGAGAGTGCACGTGCAAATTCTACAGATATCCCAGAAGGACAACATCTGTGGAGCATTGAAACTATAGTGTATACAATTTAACTTCTCTTAATAGCATCATCATATTAAAAGACCAAACGGAGCAGATGGGAAAAAAAAAAAAACATTCAAATTGTTGGAGTTAGATATTGTTGTGTAAAAATGGGTGTGTGCTTAAAAGGTCTTCGCATTAGTCACGTGACTAAAGACTTGTGTGTCGAAAAATCCAGTGCTTATCTTTGGGTTACAATCAGAACTTAAATTCAGAACATTTTTTTTTCTGTTAGCTTTTTAATTGTAATAATTTCTATTGCCTCTTGGTTCCTTGTTAAATCATAGCTTTTGTTTAATGACTCTTGGATATAATTTTCTGGCGTTCATTTAATATTTCACATGAAAAACATAATGGCAGTTTGAGTCATGTGCAGTGATATTATTTCCCTCTGTGTTCCCACTTTCTCTCAGCCTCGGGTCACACCAGAGGGAGAATATCTCCCACTCGACAACGAGGACATCAACATTGGCTTTGACACTGGTACTGACCGCATCTTCTTGGTGTCTCCTGTTACAATCGTCCATGAAATCAATGAAGAATCACCTTTTTTTGAGATGGACCGAAAAACTCTGGAGAATGACTCTGAGTTGGAGGTGGTGGTCATACTTGAGGGTATGGTGGAGGCCACAGCAATGACCACTCAGTGTCGTAGCTCCTATGTAGCTTCTGAAATCCTCTGGGGACACCGCTTTGAACCAGTGCTCTTCGAGAGGAAAGACGGCTACCAGGTTTGGAAGCGGCTCTGTATATGAATTTGCTTTGCCATTTTGAGCATCTTAGTATTTAGCTAAAAAGTTTATGTCCTACCTTTTTTCCAGGTGGACTACTCTTATTTCCATCGGACATATGAAGTTCCAAACACACCATCATGCAGTGCTAAAGAGCTAGACGAGCAGAAGTACACTGAAAGCTCACATTCGTCATTTTGTTATGAGAATGAAGTGGCTCTGGAGCTCGTCTCACCTGACGATGCGCCAGATCAACATCCTAAGAGTTCTTCCCCACCGACTCAAAAGCTGTCCTTGGCAGAACATCTTCATTACAACTGAACTAAAAGACCAGGAGGCTTTAAAAGGAAAGCTGACAGAAAGCACTAAGGACAACCCTAAGGACACGAAGGTGGTTAGACAGCTGGATATATGCACACCAAGACAGGCAAGAAATTACCAGTGAAGTCACTGATAGGAAAGGGCATTATTTACAATGATGTGAGAGGTAGAAAAATCTAGTATAGGAGCAAGTCAAGAGGTTATAACTTTTTTAATTTGCTAGATTTAGACAGATAGTCCAGTGTAGATCAAAAACAGAAAGAGGAAATGGGTGAACAAGCAAAATACAGGATTTGTTGGTTCCACTATTCTGACCTAGTTGCCTGATTGGCCCTGGCAGTCTTTCAGTATCATTGAAATCTTGTCTGCTATGCCTCACATCTGGCCCATCTCTACCACAGCACTCATCTGAATCTGACTAACGGGATATGCAACAGCACCACATGGTAGCTGCAGCCTGCAACTGCCCTGCAGGCTTTTTCTGACTGAAGAAATGTTTGATCTGTTTGATGTGGCTTTTGTATGGAGCGAATGATAATTTTATTGTTACTCAGGAATTAATTTCCACTATGATGCTGACTTATCACTTCAATTTCTTATGGTAAGTATGGATAGTGCACTTTCTGTGATATTGGGAGACTGATGAGAATGTACTTGAGTATTAAAGCAGGTATTGTGTTTGAGTCAAAGCATAACAACAATTACATGGAGAAACAGCTGGAAACTAGCAGCGGTTTTTAGCTGTTTATCACATGTAATGTGCTATAATTTTGTTTCTTTTTTGACTTTGAACAAAAAGAAAAGTTCATATATTGTAAATGTTACTTAATTTAATGCATTTTTTTTGTTTTGATTGGATTTCCATGCATGTTAGGGTTTCAGATCATAGTGGTGATCCTGTAGGATAAATGATGCTGTGTGCGGATAATCCATTCATCACTGTGTTTTTTTGTTTTTGTTTGTTTGTTTTTTTCTTGCACTAATATCTACAGTATTTTCTCAAGTTTTCTGTTAGTGTTTTTTTCTGTAATTTGTGGATGTACTAACTTGTACTAACTGAGCTATGCCATTGTAACCTTTTTAATGTCTTGGCACTTCTGTGACCCTTAAAGGTGGAAACTGAATCTGAGCCAGACAGAGTTGCTCCTAGTGACTCTGTTCAGCTTATGCATCAGAGACAGTAAGTCACCCCCAATATTACAAGAACATGACTCAGCTGAACTGAGTGGGACATATTTTCTGACGGTAATGATGTTGGGGTGCTCATTCTGCATCTATAAAACGTCTGACTTCAATCTTCACAGTTGGATGAGGGCCAAACTGGAAACTACACCACATTCACAAAGGATTATTCTATATTATGATCAATGAATTGTGTAATTTCCCTCCAGTTTGAATATATTACATATTATTTATTACTCAGAATGTAAGCACAGTCTAGTAGGTGGTGCCTTCATGACGGATCAGAGACTTTGTAACTGTCTCCTCATCAGCGCTGTTAAAATGTGCTTACATTATATTTTCATTATGTGTATTTTCTGCATTACTGTTGTTTTTTTGTCACTTCAATATTTGCAGTATGTTTAAACACAAAAATAATTAACCCAAATCCATGAAGTATCTGCGTAATCACTGTGCATGGACTGATGAAATAAAGAAGCTTTTAGCTGTATTTTACTGTAGACTATTTAATAGTTACACTTTGTGGTCATATTACAAAAGCACCTTGAAAGTTTTGTTTGTTATAATCTTGTACTATTTACAGGAAATCTAACCGCGTGAGTATTTATGCATTTGATCACAGAATATGTTGGTTAAAGAAATGTAAATGAGTGTGAGGTGCAACATGTTAACTGTTGACCAATAAGCAACCTATCCCACAAACAACTTGTGAACATTTTTCTTTGCCCAAAAATAAAATGTAGAGGCTGATATCACATAAGAAACTCTACAACGGCACAATAGTGTTGCAGGTGCAACAAAGGTTTAATTCAATGGCTCATTTGCTGTGGTTTACTTGTCTTTTTGAAGAGATGTGCGCTTGTAACTTCAGGTGGAACTGAGGTATTAATTAATAACATATTGTCTGCTACAACTGGTGTTGATACTGTTTTATGTTTGTGTCTCCCTTTACACTTCTCCTTCATGGCCATCTTCTATTTATAGGCTGGACGGAGAGTCTTGTCATTCACTCTGCCTCCACCTCTATGAAATGTAATGTGAGCCCAAAGCACTGTCACTTTTTTTTCACTTATTAAACGAGCTGGAATGAAGTAGAATGAGCGGTGTTACTGTTTGCTTAAGTTCACTTTTCACAAACATCACTGGTAAATCATTGGGCTTGGCAGGAACGAACAAAATACTGATTTTAAGTAACTATACTTATTTGTGCATCTCATACCTCCATTAGTGCATTTGTGTGTATATTTATTTGACTTATTTTCGGATTATGGACAGCTACAGGTTTTTCTATAATTGCACATTTTCTCAAATCAGCAAAAATATTAAATAATAATAATAATCCTACCTGTGTGTGTGTGTGTGTGTGTGTGTGTGTGTGTGTGTGTGTGTGTGTGTGTGTGTGTGTGTGTGTGTGTGTGTGTGTAACAGCACACAGACTGTTCCCAATTACAACTAATATATACATCTGTGTTAGTTTTTAGAGAACATGCCATGTATTATTACATTAATATTTCTGCTATTTTAGTTATGCCTCCAGAAATATTTCCACTTTTCTAAATATTCTCCAATAGCCCAGGCAGCGCAGTGAGTCATGTACCGATCCAAGTTTCCTAGAGTCTCATCATTCCGCACTAACCATTTACGTTTCGCAGGGCAAATCAAACAAACCTGATCCCAGACCAGATCAGTGTCTGCACGACTCTCTCCGCTGGTGGATGGTAAACAAAGAGTGGGTAAATCTCTAGTCTAGCGCGAGAGTGCCGCACGGCACCTGCTGCAACACTCCTGTTGGCTACTTAAAACGTCAATCAAACCAACCCCCGCCTTTCGCCCGTTAACATTGGTTATTGGCGGAGATGTCCAGTCTTACGGTAACCAGATTCGTCACCACACCAGCGTCGTGCCCGTTCCAGGGCGGAAAGCTTCCGCGGTATTCATAAGGCGGGTCCCGCGACTCAATTTCACAATTTGATTGGAGTAATTCCTCAATTAGGGTTGACTTAAGCTCCTCTGTTCGTACCCGGTTGGCTCGTTAGGAGGAAGCTGTGTTCGGAGGCTGAAGCCGCCGTCCTGCCCTCAGTGCTCGCTGCTTTATTCCCACCGAGGAGTGTGTGCGGCTCCGCTGAGAGCGATGCAATGATAAAAGCCGCATATGCGGTAGGCTGCGCACCTATCCGGCAGAAAAATATCTAAGAAACAGCCTCGTCCCGGTCCTCCTCACCCCACAGCCTTATCTACTACTCAGAGCCGAACCTGAAGGTGAGACATTTAATTGCCTTTATCCTAATCCAACTCGTAAATAGCCAGTGTAATATCCTTTAACGTATCATATTTCACTGAAGCTGGCTAACCTCTTTTGGTTGGGCTAAATGCGGTGTCTCCACATTAATCATTTTGGGGGCTAGATTTGTTCATCTTGGTGAAATCCTTCAACGGCTTCGATGACAGGGTTGGATCTCTGAGTAGGAAAGCAGTCTGTTTAAATTTATAGGCTTTTGACCTAAATAAGCTACAGCCAAGCTGGCATTGTGTTATTATAAGAAAAATAAAAGAATATTAATAATAATAGGATGGAAATGGCTTTTTTTTTTTTTTTGGCTGCTCCACGCATCCGGCTCACCAAGTCAATTAAAGGCTGTGGCTCACATATCGTGGCTCATTTCTTCAGATGAAGGTGTGGTTGTCTTCGTCAGTTTTAGTGCTGGGGCTTCACTTCAAATGTGGAGGTTATTTATAGGGGTCACGCCGCATCTGTGCGGCTCTGCAGCCGCGCTGTAATTATCACAGCCAGTGGCTTCATAATGTCACCTTTCCTCATTGTCTGCTCGCCGATGCCACAGTATCCTCCCTCGGTGCACTGCCACTTCGCATCAAAGATGAGGAAAAAGGCGTTTCCAGCTTTGCCACCCTTTAAAATGCGCACAATCACGTGCAGGCACCCACACATATTTGCATAGAGGCCGAGAGAGGGAGAGAGAGAGAGAGAGAGAGAGAGAGAGGCCAGGACCCCCGCAGTGAATGACCTCAGTTCAAACTCAGAAGGCATTGTCTGTCAGGGCTCTTTTGCAGCTCAGGGTGTTGCTGTGGAGGGGCGCAGTCTGAAATGGGCGACTCCAGCTGCTGCAGAAGCAGTTTGCTGGTTTGGAGGTGCATTTTTTTTTTCCTCCCCTTGGTCAGGGAGGGGGATCACTGGCATTGATGAGACTCAGCAGCATCACACACTGCAGCTGTGCAGTAGATAATGCAGACTGCAGGTGTGACTGCAGCTGGTGTACAATTGGGTTGTATTGAAAAGATTATTACTATATTTCACATGCTCAAATCTGGGAGATGTACTCCAATCAGCCTTAACGTCATGGCCACCCGCTTAATATTGACCAGGTCCTTTGTGTGCTCCCGAAAGGGCTCTGATCCGTCAGGGTCTGCACAAAGACCATCTGAGGGTGTCCTGAAGAGCAGTCTGGTTCTGGGGATGTCAGCAGTAGCTCATCTGGGCCTTGTGGCTTGTGAGGTGAAGCTTTTGTGGATTGGGATTGCTTTTGCTTACATGCAACCAGCCCCCATAAGATTTGTATCTGACACATTTGTAGACCAAATTAACACGTTGGGCTCTTTTTATTTTGCATTGTTGGAGCACTTACTGTGGAGGGACTAGTCGCTATCCTGCTCAGGGAGGCGGTTGAAGAAGAAAGTTACCTTGTGGTTGTGGTGTTAGGGGGTGTGACTGGCCTGTAAAAAATGTTTAGGTAGGTTTCAAAATGACATTCACTTGGAAGTCAGAATGTGGAGTGTCCCAGCAGAATAGTGCATACCAGCCAGATGAGCAGTGTTTACTCAGGTTACCTGTCAGTAGTGATCGGCGTAATCCTGATTGCATCAGGATTGTTTCATTGTTTTGTTATAGTATGCACCGCCTACATAGGTTAAGGCATGCATTTCTTTTTTTTTTCTTTGTTTGTTAATTTAAAATAAGTTGTCAACACCAAAACAGGTTTCATTTTTGTGGCTTTGTCCTCTGACTTATCTGAAAATAGTCTCAGACAAATTGTCGTTTTCTTCTCATTAGGGTAATATTCCTTAGAAACTACAGCACCTGGTCTCTCAAGAAAACTGTAGTGAAATCCAGCTGTTTAGGATCCCCTTCTTGTGCCATACACAGGGTGGGGAAGTCGTAAATGAATGATCATGTAGTGTACCTTCTTTCTTTTAACAATAACCAGGTCATATTATACCAGGTCATAAAATAGAAGCACAGCTTTTTAATGTCCACGTGGGATCACATGGTTTTCACACTGAGTGTTTGGGTGGTGGCAGCTCTACGTCAGCATGCTACTCCACACCTAAAGTTGGAGTCAAGACAGGTGTGGTGGTAACAGGGAAGAAAATACACGAATAAACAGAGCGGAAAAGTCTGAGACTGAGCTGCATAGCAGGAATCAGGCCTGATGACATGTCTGCAGAAGGATTCAGATGTCTTACACTTGTCGTACAGGCCAGCAAAACTGGCTGCTTTTCACATCAAAGTTGTATCTCCCTCTGCTTAATTTTGAACTCCTGTCATTTTGTTTCTTAATGAACGTTAATAATATTGATGCATTGCCAGTTAACTAATCAGTCATTAATATTAATATCATCATCTATCATGTTCAATTGATTCAGCTGGACCACCATCTGATGCAGTAGCTAATTACCAACTAATATGTGTCAGTCTTGATAAAGGGACATTTAAATGCTACAATTAATTAACATTAAACGAAACCCAACATGAAATATTCACATCTGTGAAGTTCAAGTGGGATGAGATATCCTCCTCCCACCATCACGAGAGAATTCCCAGAATCAAATTTCTTTGTTGTGTGATTAGTTTGCCAACAACCTTTTGCGGTACTGCAGTCAGCCTGACTGCCTTCATGTGTCAAAATAGTTACCTCTTTTAGCAACTGTCGCCTCGTCCCTCACAGGACACCAGCCCCTGAGGCGAATCAGCGTTTTCTCTCCCCTGCATCCTCATCCTCACTGACTTCCTCTCTGTCGTCTTGTCTTTGCCATGTCCAGTGGGCTGCATAGAGCGGTCCTTCCTTCTTCTTTTCAGTTAACTCTATACTCAACCCAGCTTGTTTGTTCAGTGTCTTCTCGCTGCTTTTTATCGTTACTCGCCAGCCCTCCCCCCAATCATTGTCATATCAGTTGACTCAGTCGATTGATGTGTCTCGCTGTTCCTCTGCTCCATCACCCAGAAACCTCTCTGTCTGTCTTCCCCTTGATTTGCTGTGTCTCTTAATTAGGCCATCCCTGGCCCCAGCCCCGGTTGGATACTGCCTGCATGCCACTTGCGTGCTCCTAGAACTCTTCTTACATGTGCATGAAGTGTGTGTGTGTCTTGACGCTGAATCGCATCAGTGTCAGCATCCGTGAGAAATGGTTAGAATACAGGTTCACTATTTTTCCTCCTCTCGTTCTCTCCTCACCTAGTGCCAGCCATACCATGTCCAGGCCAGCAGGGGGCGGGGTCAACGATGTCACCCGTTTCCTGTCATCGGGCGCGGGGCCAGGGTCTCCCACCTCTGGCTCCTCTGTGTTCTCCGCCGCGAGCCAGGCGGACTGGGCCGCTAAGAGGCTGGTGTGGGTGCCATCAGAGAAGCATGGTTTCGAGGTGAGCCGTAAAGAGAATTGGCCGATTTTTCATCTCTCAGTTTACGGAGAACATTCCCATATTCGCACATGTGACGTCAGGTCTTATTTGGTTGAAACACACACTGTTCTAGGACTGAAAGCAATTTATTTTTATGACTTCTTTTGACTATCTGAGTATTAATAATCTTGTAAATTATTAGCCTCAAGTGTATTCCCCTTAACTAAAGATGTGTCAGAGAGGTGATGTGAAGCAGCACAAGGTGTGTGTGAGAGTGTGACTTTGTGCTTTTATTTTATAATGTTTTGATCCCTGTGTCATTTTCTTTTTCTTTTCTTATTATTGTTAAAATAATTAATGGCACCTTAAGGCCTGGTAGCCCCCAAAAAGATTGGTGTAATATTAACTTTTCAGCTCTTACTACTCAAATAAAATTCATCACAAATTTTTTTCTAGCATGCGTGATATTTCAGAATGTGACACATGAATTCAGTGTCTTGTCTCAAAGTGATCCTCTCTCTGCTGGACTGGTTTCCATAAAGAGCTCTAAGAATAGAACAATAACGCCTTTCATCTTGCTGATGTTTAGGAGGCCATTGCAGAGACACTGACTTCATTTTAAACTCATGTTCTGAGAATGGCACTGTTGGATGAACACGCACACAGAAACGAGCACACAATCACAGAGTTTTCATATTCTGAGCATGCACTTCTGTCTGTGACTAATACACACCCACACACACGCAGACGCATATATTTTGCGTGTTGTAGCAGAGTAGAGAAAGTGGAGCAGGTTTAGTTCCTTTGACATGGTCAGAGTCGTGGTTTGCCATTTCCAATGACAAAAAGAGCTCCTGTCTGCTCTTCCCTGTCACCATCTATTCTGGTTTTGCTGTCAAATACAATCATGCTCAATACTAGAAAGGCTACCAAACATTTGATATCCAAAAAGTAGGTCGTCTGGTTCACTCTGGAGTCCAAAACTTGATCAGTTTTATGGTTTATGTTCATTCATTTGGACCATTTTTGACAGTTTTTTTTTTTTTTTAAGTTTTTTTTTTCTTCTTCTATTCTGACTTCTATTCTCATCTGGGCTGGTGTAAAAACTCACAGAATCTTTAAACCTTCTTGAGACTGATGATTTCTGACAGTTTGACAGACTTGCATTATTTAGTTATAGAACAAAATACCTCAATCCGATCCAGTGTCTGTTTGGAGAGCTGCTCTGGAAGGATGACAGGCTGTCTCAGCATTTTTAAGATATCAAGAATAAATTAGTACCTTCAACAGATTGTTGCGTTCCCATTCTTTGGTTTTTCTAGACCACAAAAAAAGTGCAGAACTATATTTGATTGTCATTATGGAGACATTTATATATATATATTTATATAAATGTGTGGGGGGGGGTTTTTGTCTTATTTTTTCAGTCGGCCAGCATCAGGGAAGAGCGTGGCGATGAGGTGGAGGTGGAGCTCACAGACAGCCAGCGGAAGTTGACCCTGCACAGGGAGGAGGTGCAGCGGATGAACCCTCCGCGCTTCAGTAAAGTGGAGGACATGGCCGACCTCACCTGCCTCAACGAGGCCTCGGTGCTGCACAACCTCAGAGAAAGATACTACTCGGGCCTGATCTATGTGGGTGCACAAAACGGCGAGGGGCATGACATGATGAACGCCTTTAGAGCATAAAACTAGAAAAGTCCACCACGGCACATGTGTGCAGTTTGTGATCTTACCATATTCTTGCACACGAGGACAGCAGCATCTCCCGTGTAACCGATACACAGTGGTGAGACGCATGAGGAATCGGTTTACTGTGTTGTGGTTGCAGCGGCTTCTCAAGTTGCCGTTGCAGAAAAATGGTGGCTAAAAATGTAAAGAACGGGTATGAGAGGGATACAACAGTCAGAGGTCATAGCTGATGTAGGCAGACAACACATGCTGGGGAAGTCGAACAATGTAACGTAGAAATGAGTAGAAAGTGTTATAACCGGATTTTTTATTTTCACTTTCCTTTTTACATAAATCCTCTAAGAAGGTAAACAATTCTTGACCCTTTAACCCCTTGAGTTTTGTAGCTTCCGAGGAGCTTGCCAAGCCCTTGAAGCAACAGATTAATGCGATGTTTGTTACTAAATAGTAGAACTAAAGCAGAAAGAGTTTCAATTACACTCTTGAATGATAGTTCTGCTGTGGTTAATAGCGAACATAAACAGTCAATGTAATCTCCTCTGTCCTGTCATTTCCAGACATATTCAGGGCTGTTCTGTGTGGTGGTAAACCCGTACAAGAACTTGCCAATCTACACTGAGTCCATTGTGGAGATGTACCGGGGCAAAAAACGCCACGAGATGCCCCCACATATATACGCCATATCAGAAGCGGCCTACCGCAGCATGCTACAAGGTAATCAGCATTATCTGTGACCCATGACTAACTCAGTAGATGTCCCATACATCATGTACCAGCTCAGCGTGTTTTTTCAGTATCGTCTGTGATCTTTGATCGTTTAGCCACGCCACAAATGCCGTTTGAAGGGGTGGTATATTCTTTTCTTGCAGTTGTTATCAAAAGCTTTAAAAATAAAAAGAAATAGGCAGGACCCTGTTTTACACAGCTGAGCTTTCCAGGGACGACACTCCCTGCAACTGACCTTGGATCCGGTGATGTAACTGTGCACTCGGTGTGGCGGGACGTGTATTTGTAACTTTGCATGACAGGAATTGTGTTCATGCTGTGCCTGACATGTTGACCTCATCAGATCAGACAGAGAGAATTCCCAGTAACTGTTTGAAAGCAGTTAAGAGTTTATTGCCCAATGTCTCTGCCTCTGCATGTCTACTTGAAATAATAGGACAGGACAGATGAGTCTTAAGTAGTTGTTGCCACCCCCAAGTCCCTTCAGGGTAGGTTGAAGGTGTGTTACCGCAATGATTGAACCAGTAGGACCAGTGTGAATTCTTTTAAACTAAACACATGGGAATCTAAAACACAAATACCCACAGCACTGAAAACAGTGCCCACCCATTACTTACCAACGCTGTGTGCTTTGCAAGCCTGGATAGACCTGTTCAGCTGTTAAAAAGCTTCTCTTTTACACTACCAACTGACAAGAGTCGGCTCTAGTGTGATTTATAAGTTTACTCATTTAATATGTATCATCTTTCAAAGTATAAGATTCAAACTCATGTGGAGTTCACTTTAAGCGTGGTTTTTTTAGGGGGGGCGGTTTGGCGTAATGTGAGTCAGACAACCATACAGCATCCTACAGGATGTTATTTAAAGAAATCGCATGCTCTATAATACTAGACTCTATAATAGATCTTTCTGTCTAGCAAATACGTGCAGTCCTTACATCCAGATAATCTTGTGATGTTTTTCAATTCCACAGACAGAGAAGATCAGTCAATCCTTTGCACGTGAGTAGCCTAAAATGGGAATCCGGTGTGTCTGTGTATGAATGCTTTGTCATCCACCATGAGGAGCGTTTTTGTTTGTCTTTTTTTTTCAGCAGTGGTGATGCGTGTGTTGGAGCGTTGTGCGCATGAGTCCTCTTCTTGAGTTCTCATTGGTGTCTGCTAAGGCCCACAGGCATTCGTCTAGTTAGATTTCCTGGATGGGTTCAAAATATTTTGGTTCATGTTGGACAGAGTTGCTATTTTTTTTTTATGAGGCATTTGCATATGTCTTGCAAGATCTCGTGAAAATCCAGACACTCATACAAAAATAAAGATAAAAAAATGTAATGCTTTTTGAAATAAGCTGTGCAAGACATCTAGTATTGAACATGAAGCGGTTAACATTAAAACCTATAAGGTGGATATAGTCCCCGTCTGTCTGCACCTACCATTAGTCACTTTCATGTTTGCATTTGGGCCTACCACCCCGTCTTCCTGCTGTTTTCTTCCTCTCAATGTGAATGATCCCACTTGAGATTTGTCTTACATCAGTCTGGAATTGTATTTGGAGCAAAGAAAGGTGTTTCTTTAAGATCTTTTGCAGCTGCTGTTTTTGCTCCTTTCTCCTTCATTCTCATCCAAACGTAACAACAGTGACACAGATCATATCCTCCACCTGCTCCCTGTTTATACCTGGAATACATGAGCTCAGTGTTTATTGTAGCAGTGAGTGTGTTTGGCCACTTGCACCTTTGTGTCCCTTTCCTATCAAAATTGTACACACTGTCCATAATGAAGTCCATATGTTTTAACACTGACCATTCATAACAATAATGGAATTTTTGGGATGTTTCTTACATACTTGTGTGTGTGTGTGTGTGTGTGTGTGTGTGTGTGTGTGTGTGTGTGTGTGTGTGTGTGTGTTCCAGAGGTGAATCTGGAGCTGGGAAAACTGAGAACACCAAGAAAGTCATCCAGTATTTGGCTCATGTTGCCTCCTCCCATAAAAGTGGCACTCTGGGTAGAAACAAGGAAGCTGTACAGGTACGATACTGTAGAAGTAGAAAAACAACACTTACGAGGAAGTTTTGAGGAGCATAAAGAATGTAAGGGCACTGAGGGATGGGGATAAAAAAATGAGCTCAAGAAATTTAAAAAGTCTATGTAAGAGCGCTTCATGGTTGTAAGTCATTTAATGGTGTGTCAGGTTAGAGCTCAAAACAGTCATATGTTTTTAAACAGGTAGTTTCTTTAGTTGGTGCGGTTTGCCTGTATATTGTTTGCTTTTTTTTTTTTTTTTTTTTTTTTTGGCACATGCACCAAAACATTAGACAGAACGCTGCACGTTTTTACTGTGAAGTGTTGCCAGGTGGTGTGAATGTAAAGGAATGTTTCATCAAGCAAGGACAGATTTTCCTGGAATCAGCATGACTCTTTTCAAAGTGAAAATATAAAAACAAAAAATAACTATTCACTAGCTCAGCTACCTTTTTATGGCAGTTTTCCGTAATGATTCAAAGCTACGATGTGGAGTTAAAGCAGCACAAACGACTATTTATGGGTTTTAGCTCTGTAAGTGACACCAGACCATAACCAGAGACGACTGGGACGGGAGTCCAAAGTTACTTTGGCTGGTTTTTGTAGATGAGACGGGAGACCACAGCAGCTAGATGATGTTTTCTAGAAGTAAGTAAGTAATCCTTGAAATGAAATTGAAACTGATCTTTTAACATGAAAAAAGTCCTTTGCGATGCTTTAAACAATCAGTAGTAATGTTTTTATTTTATACCTCCCATTGTTTGTTTTTTTGTGCTTTTAGATTAAAAAAATCATTTCAAGTGCATTTCCTTCCTTGATAAGTTCCTTATAAAATGTTTCTTTGTGTCTAAGAGTTAGTGGGAATCAGATAATATTAGTTGAAAGTATGAATGTACTAAAAAGTTTCACTTAATAAGTTAACTTTAATTAAAGGTTACTTATGATTCACTTTCTCTTCCCAAACAGTAACTGTACTATCGATTTCACTGACTGACTCTTTGATCTCACTAGCTTTCTGCACATAAAAGAGATTATTTTGATAACTCTTCTTCTTCAGCTTCTCCTCTGCATTATTTCTCACCATCCTTCCTTCCTGTGCTTGTTTCCCCTCATTCTCTTCTTTCTGTGCCGTCTTCCTCTTTTGCCTGGATGCTCAGATGGATGGCTCCAGGTCTTTAACAAGAGGCAGCAATGTGGTGAACAGGGTGAGTTATCTCTTTCCCGCTGCCCTGTCCCTCCCTTTTGCGTTTCCTGACCTATTTTCTGCTCAGTGAACCCCACAGTAATTCTGACTAACTATAAGCAGAGTAACCTAAACCATTTTGGCTGTCACTTCTGATGTCGTTCCTCATTAACTGTCAAGCCCTTGTGCTGTATATTTAATTTTGCTTGTTTTGTATTTTATTTATTTTATTTTATGTTTTTGTGATTCTTGTCTTTTTTGACTTTTTCATTGTTTGTTTGTTTATCCCATCCACATGTTCACCCATCCACCAAATCTCCTCCTCCCTAAAACTCCATTTGTTTCTTCAATTTACCAGAGTTTACAATATGTGAGTATAAAAGTTTGTTGTTGTGTTTTTGTTTTCTTTTGCTGTTGTGTTTTTTTTTTTTTTTTTTTTTTTAAAGCGAAACAAAAAACTTGGGGTTTCCTAATGTGGGAGTTGTATGTTTCGAAAGTGAAACTTTCTCCGTAGAATATTTACTATAGCTGATGTGATTCACTTTAGGCACAATGTGAATCATGTTCTTCTCTCTCTGCCTTTTTTATCTGTGCAATTTTCATTTTCCGGGTCTCTAGTTTGCCATATTTTGTCTCCTTCTGGTCAGAGTTGGTTTCCTGTTTGCAATGGCTTGTGAAGGCCTCAGTTGTTTGTTCATCAGTGAGGCATTCTTGATGAAGAAGTGGCTTTACTAACCATACAGTATGTGTGTCTACTGTTGAATGAATGGCGCAGGTTTGGGCGAAACACGCATACTATACTATTTAGCTTTCCAATGTGTGCTATATACACATTGTCTGCTTTGTGTTTTAATATTACAAAAGCGCTGGTCTCTTGCTCTGTGTTTGTATGTGTGTGCCTGCCTTTAGTGTTGACTTCCTGGCCGATCCTGACAGTTTTTATGGTAGAATTGTCTTCTGTAGCAGCATCTTGATGCCTGACTCTGGCTGCTGCTGCTGCTGCTGCTGCTGCAATGGCAATGCGACAACTGCAGTAATGCATTGCAGCTTTGCCTGAACCAGCCAGTGTGTCGCTTGTGCAGCTGAGGTGCAGCAGTGGTTCTCAACCAAGCCTCCATGGTTAAATGTTTTGCAAAAAAAAAAAAAAAAAATCAAATCAATTGTGAAATATAGCAGAATAAAAACATGCAGCTTTTTTTCTAATTAACTAAAGAGATGTTTACTCTCATTTATGTTGAGAATCATTCATCCCTCAGTCTGGGAATGGTGGGATTGCTTTTGAAGCTCTTTCAGGCCTTAAAATGTGTCAGTTTGTGTCATTGTTCTTTAACAGTAACTCATGTATTTTTATCACGTTTATGTTTTTCATAATAGATTAGTTGATGAATGGTACATTTCAGAGGAGAGGCACCACAGTCTTTTATTGTAGCTTTTCTCCTGTGTGTCTCAGGGTGAGCTGGAGAGACAGCTGCTGCAGGCCAACCCCATACTGGAAGCTTTTGGAAATGCAAAGACTGTGAAGAATGACAACTCTTCCAGATTTGTAAGAGTTTGCTTGACTTACTAGTTGAACGGATTTGAAATATGCACTTTAAATGGTTTCCAACATGAACCGCTTCTCCTTTTTTTTTTTTTTTTTTTCAGGGTAAATTTATCCGCATTAATTTTGACGTGGCGGGATACATCGTCGGTGCCAACATTGAGACCTGTATCCTTTTGTAATTTGTTCATAATTGATTAGTTTCTGAAAGCATCATAGACTGCTTATAGAGTCTCTGTAGAGTCTTTGAAAAGACTTTTATTGATTGTCAGCTTGTTGGACAGGTGCTTTCTAAAACCTGAATTTTAACCAAACAGCTGCTTTAAGTTTGTACGTAAAAGCATCTGAAATTAAGATAGATGCACAATTATTGCATGCTTCTTTAAAAAGGCAAAGTAAAAAAGATTAACGGCTGTTGCTGTCCATTACCATAAAAATTCAGACCTCCTTGAGAAGTCCCGGGCCACCCGTCAGGCCAAGGATGAGAGGACATTTCACGTCTTTTATCAGTTATTATCTGGAGCTTCCCAGGAAACGAGAGGTCAGGAAAACGGTCCCATACAAAGGGAATGTCAGTTTTGTGTCAGCTAAAATAAGGTTTTTTTCTGTTTCTTCATAAACCTCTCCGTTTCATCTTCCATAGCGGACTTGCTCCTTGGAAGTGCTGATGAGTATCGTTTCCTCAGCGGAGGCTCTATTCCTGTACCTGGTCAAAGCGATTCGGAGAATTTCACCCAGACCATGGACTCTATGGCTATAATGGGCTTCACCCCCGAGGAGTTGATATGTAAGAGAGGGGAAAAAAGAATATGAAGAAATGTGATTTGCATATGTGATTCTTGTTATAAATCACATTTTCTCCCCGTGTCTTCACTCTCCTCAGCCATGCTGAAGGTGATCTCTGCTGTTCTCCAGTTTGGAAACATATCTTTTATGAAGGAGAAGAACCAGGACCAGGCCTCTATGCCAGATAACACGGCTGCTCAGAAACTGTGCCATCTGCTGGGTATCAACGTGCTGGAATTCACTCGCGCCATTCTCACACCGAGGATCAAAGTGGGCCGAGAGTATGTGCAGAAGGCCCAGACGAAAGAACAAGTAAGATGTTTGCACGCAAAGACTCAAAGATAGGAGAGCATGTGAACCTGTGCGGCGTTGTTCACTGTAAGTCTGCTTTTGCAGGCGGATTTTGCCATTGAGGCTTTGGGAAAGGCCACTTATGAGCGTCTGTTCAGATGGCTGGTTCACAGGATCAACAGAGCTCTGGACCGCAGGCAGAGACAGGGAGCCTCCTTCATAGGCATCCTCGATATAGCTGGATTTGAGATCTTCCAGGTGAGCTCAAGTGATAATGGAGAATTTGGTTTGTCTCACTATTTGTCCTGAGAGGTGAAGATGACTTACCTTTTTCCTTACTTTGTGCACTTTTTATGCACAACAGTTATAGCCACATAGTGATGTCATGGTAATCTATGCAGATACGACCGTGCACGTGCATATTATTCCACTGTTTACATGACAGGAACGATTGAATCTTAGTTTGCTGTCTTAAAACCTTCTTCTGCAGCTGAACTCCTTTGAGCAGCTGTGTATCAACTACACCAACGAGAAGCTGCAGCAGCTCTTCAACCACACCATGTTCATCCTGGAGCAGGAGGAGTACCAGAGGGAAGGGATCGATTGGAACTTCATTGACTTTGGCTTGGATCTGCAGCCCTGCATTGACCTCATCGAGAGACCTGTACGTATCTGTCTGGTGACGAGACTTCACGCAGAACAATCAAGACATTTTGAAAGATAAAACCATTCCCTCCCCCTCTTTGCCAGGCTCACCCTCCTGGTGTTCTGGCCTTATTGGATGAAGAGTGCTGGTTCCCCCGGGCTACGGACCGCACTTTTGTGGAGAAGCTGTCTGCGGAGCAAGGCAGCCATCCAAAATTCTTCAAATCCAAGCAACCACGTGGGGAAGCGGACTTCTCCATTATTCACTATGCTGGAAAGGTATCCCTTGTTTTCCACTTCTCCCAGATGTAAGACGTTTCCCATTTAAACAAGCCACTTTACAGATATCTTCAGCAGCGTTGCATCTCACCTTATGTCCTTACTGCGTGATGTCTTCATCCTCAGGTGGACTATAAGGCGGATGACTGGTTAGTGAAGAACATGGATCCCCTGAACGACAATGTGGCGTCTCTTCTCCACCAGTCATCTGATCATTTTGTGTCCGAGCTGTGGAAGGAGGGTGAGACTAATTCACTCACACTTTAAACTGCAGGAAAGAAGGAAAAAAAAGAAGAACTTGTGACTTTCACAGATTTGCTTTAAATTAAAGACTGTATGCTTTTAAAAGCTAGATAATTTTTAAAGGCTGAAATATTTTCACATCACATATAATTGGATATTTTTTTGGGTCTATACTGTATTAACTTTGCTGCATTTTCTCTCTCTTCTCCTTCTCTTTATCTTGCTCTTCTCTGTCATTCTGCTCTCTGTCACTTTCCTCTCTTTTTTTCCTCCTTGTCTTCCCCTGGGCTGCTCTTTTCTGGTTTCTCTCCCCTCTCCAAAAATGTGATGCTCACTTGGGCCCCTTCTTTCCCTCCTGTGATTTTTGCTCCCTTTTTTCCCGCATCAAGATATTCAAACTCTTCCTCGTGTGTACTTCTTTGACTCGTATGCCACACTTCAGACTAATGGCTCAGACAGTAGGTTTTTTTGTTTGTTTTTTTTACCTTCTCACACTCACATTTTTCACTCCCACCCCAGCTGCCTTCACAGCTTGTGTTTTGTGGTGTGTCTGCCTCCTTTTTTTAGTTAATATTTGTGTTGTGGTGTCATAAGTTTCGTAACGTGCCATCAGCGTGTTGCTCTATCGCTCTCTAATTGCTCTTTCAACAGGTTTTGCCTTTTATTGTCAGTGCTGTGATTTTGTTTGAAGCTTCTTTTTTTCATTTATACAAAAGTACAAGTCTCTTTTGGTTTTGTAGAAATAGGACAGTGTCAAAGTAGCAGCATGCTCTTAATTAGTCACAAAAGCTACATTCAGGATCACATGAGGGCTGTGCAGCAATGCCGCAACTTCAATCGGTGCTTCTAGTAAAGGTCATATAACGTTTGGTTAAAGACGAGAGTAGAAAATGCTTAACCTCTCTAACAGGCTCATTTGTGGTAATACAGTTTCCCTGAAAACAAACAAAAACCAGCAGCTGGAAATGCGATCCTGAATAAGAGCTCTAGAGGTGCATCATTATATTGTGTTTTAGGTAAAGGTTTTGTGTGTTTCTAAAAAAACAAAACTGCTTTCCACTGGTCTGGTATCTTCAAATCTGTCTATCAATTTTTGCCCGAAGCCTTAAAGGCCTTAAAGGCAGATGAGACAGAAAATGCTAAATCATAACATCACGCCTTTCACTTAGACATAAAAATGTGTTTGCCACCTGCTCTGGCAAACACATTTGTCATCCCGACTCACTGATGGTTGCAGATGAAGCTGAGACCCAGCTTTTCTCCTATTCAGTGGACAGGATAGTGGGACTGGACCAGGTGTCGTCGGGAGAGAACAGCGCGCCGGTCACATTTGGAGCAGCAGGCCTGAAGACAAAGAAGGGAATGTTTCGGACTGTTGGTCAACTCTACAAAGAATCTCTAACCAAGCTGATGGCCACGCTGAGGAACACCAACCCCAACTTCCTCCGCTGCATTATTCCCAACCATGAGAAGAGGGTGAGGCAGGAATCAAGAAGGGGTAAATGTGGAAAAATACTGCAGTAAAGATAATGAAGTATCTGACGTCTTTGGGTTCTGGTTTGCCCTCTGTGTCCTCGCTCTTTCTGTTTTTCTCAGGCCGGTAAGCTGGCTCCCCACCTGGTTCTAGACCAGCTGAGGTGTAACGGAGTTTTGGAGGGGATTCGGATCTGCAGACAAGGCTTCCCTAACCGCATCCCATTCCAAGAGTTCAGACAGCGGTATGAATACATACAAATTACCATCTGTCTTTCTGTCCTTCTCACGTCACAATCACAACCTGCTCCCTTAAACACATTCTCTGACACATGCAAATAAACCTCTTTGCACATCCCCAGTCTTGTATCTCTCACTCAGGATGCTCACATACATTTTAATTTTTGTGTTTTGAGGTATGAGATCCTTACTCCCAATGCTATTCCTCGCACCTTCATGGATGGCAAACAGGCTTCAGAGCTCATGGTAGGCAACTTTTTAACTGGCAGCATGTTGTGCAGTGATGCAGCTGTGGAACGGACTGACTGATATTAATGCTCCCTGTTCAGATCGCTGCTTTGGAGCTGGATCTCAACCTGTTCAGGGTGGGTCAAAGTAAAGTCTTCTTCAGGGCTGGAGTTTTGGCTCACCTGGAGGAGGAGAGAGACTTGAAGATCACAGACACCATCATACGCTTTCAGAGTGCTGCCAGAGGCTTTCTTGCACGGAAGTAAGACATCGAAACATGAATAAAGAGTCATAGTCATGAGTGTTTTTTATTTTTATATATATATATATATATATATATATATATATATATATATATATATATATATATATATATATATATATATATATATATATATATATATATAATTTTTTTTTTTTTTTTTTTTTTTTTTTTTTTTAGCAACTGAATTTGCACTGAGTCTTTATTTTGATGTAATATCCATCGTGAGCACAAACTGTCCTAGGTCTGAGATAAGAGGGGAAAGATGCCAACAAGCAGAGAAATTAGTTCAGGGATTCTTCCTGTTAGACACAAAAGAGAAGACTGTTCATTCTGCACTTATAATGATGTGTACATCCTAGAAGAATAAAGATGAGCCCAGCGCATCGCAGGAGGTCCCATAGCAGCATATTTAAAAGAATGGTTAAGGGCACACAAACCATAAAGCACATAAAAGAGGAAAGCTTGTTTCTTTTCAGTCTGAACCAGGAAAAAAGCAAATCTCTGTTATCTTTACTTCCAACACTGAATGAGGTAAACATTTGTAGGAAGGGGTGATGAAGCACAGGTCAAGGTTGCATCTTTCATGATCTTAAATCGTTTTTTTTCTGTGTGTCGAGGTGCAGTCTGCCGTGAATCGTGTTAGAGGTTGCCTTGACATGGTTGTGAGTGTTTGCTGATTGACTGTGGCTGCTTTCTCTTTGTCTCAGAGCCTTTTTGAGGAAGCAGCAGCAGCTGAGCGCACTGAGGGTGGTGCAGAGGAATTGTGCCGCTTACCTCAAACTCAGGAACTGGCAGTGGTGGCGACTGTTTACTAAGGTGCACATAACACCAAAATATGTTATATAATACGGTTTAAACTGTTGTTTTGTTTTAATCTTATGTGCATTTTTGAATCTATGTTACTATATCTTACTTGAACTGAGTTCATTCTACAGAAATTTAAATAATTCATTTTTTTTGTGCTGAAATCAGACAGATGGTAACTAGCAGAAGACTTGGTACAAAGCCAAACTGTTGCTTAAGAATATGTGTCTTTTCCGTGCCAAACAGGTGAAGCCCTTACTGCAGGTGACCCGGCAGGATGAGGAGATCCAGGCCAGAGAAGCTGAGCTCCAAAAGGCCAAAGACAAACTCACCCGAGTGGAACTGGACTACACTGAGCTGGACAGGAAGCACGCTCAGGTAAATGAACCTCGTTCTTGTTCTATTCCATGTTGTTTAACCTGTGCCTTTTGTTTAACTTTTTTTTTGTTAATTTGTGTCCCCACCTCACTCTTTTCGTCAACTTCTCTTTGCACTCTCTCTGCAACGTTTTAGTTGCTGGAGGAAAAAGCCGTGCTGGCTGACCAGCTGCAGGCGGAGGCAGAGCTGTTTGCGGAGGCTGAAGAGATGAGGGCAAGGTTGGTCAGTCGGAAGCAGGAGCTGGAGGAAGTTCTCGGCGAGCTGGAAAGCCGGCTGGAAGAGGAGGAGGAGCGGGGTGTCCAGCTAACCAACGAGAAGAAGAGAATGCAGCAGAATATACAGGTTACCAGAATGGATGTATGCATAAACCTCGTGGCAACAGATTGGGTTCGTGCTATGTAAACTTTCTTCTTTTTTTCTCAGGACCTGGAGGAGCAGCTAGAGGAGGAGGAAAGCGCCAGACAGCGCCTCCTGCTGGAGAAGGTGACACTGGAGACCAAAGTGAAGAGTCTGGAGACGGACCTGCTGACAGCTGTAGAGCAAAGAGACAGACTCAGCAAGGTGGGCATCACAGTAAAACACTGCTTGAATCTGTTCACATTTGTTTGGACATGTACTGCTTTAAACTTGAAGGCGCCTGCTGGAGAATGTAAGCGTTAAACACTCTTTGACAACCTCTGTACTGTTAAACCAGGTGCCAAGTTGAAATGTAATTTTTTTCTTTTAATTATTTTGTGCCTGCTGTATATTTTTCTCTGAGCAGGAGAAGAAACTGCTTGAGGAGCATCTAAGTGAGGTGACTGATCAACTCACTGAGGAGGAGGAAAAGACGAAGAGTCTCAACAAACTCAAGAATAAGCAGGAGGCTGTCATCGCTGACCTAGAGGGTAGGTGTCCCCCGGACTTAAGCTTCGGTTTTTTTTTGGTTTTTTTTTCGAATTTTTCTTTAATTGTCAATTGTTTAGAAAAAAAAATGAAAGTGGGGGGAAAAAAAGGTTGGCAGCAAAGCCTTCCCTCCTCTTTCTGTGAGTCCAAAAGAAATATCCCATGTTACTTTTCAGTCCACCAGTTATAGACCCAGAAGATCCATTTACTCTGCATAAATCTCTAAAACTCACTCTCTTCCCAATATTGTTGAATTACTGCTCTGGCTGCAAAAAGATGTCTAAGAAATCTCCTCTTTGTTTGACTTTTCAAAAAAATAAGTATCTTTCCTAGTGATCCTGTCAGTCAATAGCTCTGAATCTTCCTCCATACAGGGATTCGCCCAACAAATCACTGCGTATGGAGAACGGCATGGATGCCTTATGATTTAAAAGTTGATGTCACTTTGTCTTTATCGCTGTTTCCAGAGCGCCTGAAACGCGAGGAGCAGGGTCGTTTAGAACAGGAGAAGTGGAAGAGGAGGATGGAGAGTGAGTCGCTGGAAGCTCAGGAGCAGCTGTCAGACTTGGGCATGCTCACTGCCGAGCTGAGGGGCACTCTGGCTCAAAAAGAGAAGGAAATCACCACCCTGCAGAGCAGGTGAGGCTTGGCACAAAGCCTAATACAAATAAGACACTGACAGATTTTCATACTTCTTTTTTTTTCATCATTCCTCTTTCTGTTTTTCACTTTCAGGTTGGAGGAAGAAGGTGCTCGTCGTGCAGATGCTCAAAGAGGTCTGAGGGAGGCTTTGTCCCAAGTCTCTGAGCTAAAGGAGGAAGTGGAGAATGAACGAGGGATGAGAGAAAGAGCAGAGAAACAGAGAAGAGACCTGGGGGAAGAGTTGGAAGCTCTGAGAACTGAGTTGGAGGACACTCTAGACACCACAGCCGCGCAGCAGGAGCTCAGGTCAGTGCGGACAGAAATTCAGGCTTTGAAACGGAAGTAGCAACCTTTTGTACTGACTGTTTCAAACCTACATCTCCACAGGTCCCGTCGGGAGGCAGAGTTGAGTGAGCTCCAGAGATGTATCGAAGAGGAGACTCGCCGGCACGAGGTCCAGGTTTCAGAACTCCGAGTGAAACACACTGCTGCCATAGACGGCCTCCAGGAGCAGCTAGACAACAGCAAGAGAGTGTGTAAAGCGCACACAAACACTCGATCACGTACGCGTGTGCTCGAGGGTGCGTCCAAGAACCATCACTCATCGCGCGTCTCTTTCAGGCACGTCAGTCTCTTGAGAAGTCCAAAGGCATGCTGGAGGAGGAGAGGCAGAATCTGACCTCCGAGCTTAAGAGCCTCCAAGCGAGTCGCACAGAGAGCGAGCGAGGACGTAAGAGGGCCGAGGGTCAGCTGCAGGAGCTCAGCGCCCGCTTGGCTCAGGCTGACAGAGAGAGAGAGGACAGGGAAGAGCGACTGCACAAGCTGCAGGTGCGGGTGGTCACCACTGCGTTGATGTTTAAACTGCTATTTTCATTTGAACAGATGTTGCTTTCTTTTTTTTTAATTTTACAAAAGCAGTTAATTATGCTGCAGAAAATGAAACATAATCCTCTAGTGTGTGTGCTTTTAATTTATTTTATTGAGTAATTTACTTTTATAACCCACTTTTTTTCTGTCAGTCGGAGATTGAATCTCTCTCCGGGAATTTGTCCTCATCTGAAACCAAATATCTGCGACTCGCTAAAGAAGCCAGTAGCCTGGAGAGTCAGCTGCACGATGCAAGGGTAACAAACACGTGCACACACACGCACACTTAGCAACTTCTGAGGTTGTGAGAAGAGTGTTGACTCAAACACCCACACAAGGCCTTTTTGTCTTTTTTTTTTTTTTTTTTTTTTTTTTTTTTTTTTTTTTTTTTTTTTTTAGGAGCTGCTGCAAGATGAAACTCGTCAGAAGGTGGCTTTGGCCTCAAGGGTGCGAGTGCTGGAGGAGGAGAAAAATGGACTGATGGAGAGACTTGAAGAGGAGGAGGAAAGAGCCAAAGAGCTCACCCGGCAGATCCAAACACACACCCAACAGGTAAAACAAAAACCCCCGTCCGGATTCACAGAAAAATGTTGACTTTAATCCCTATGAAATGACACAATAGATGGATAAATAGAATAACCATAACATTTCTATATCAAAAGCACATTTTCACAATAAAGATGTAAGTTTTAAAGATGCTGGTTTGATCATTGCCTAAATTTCAGTAAAGCTGACTGATTGTTCATCCTTCGCCTTCCATAGCTGGCAGAGCTTCGTAAGCAGTCGGAGGAGGTGAGCACCGCGGTGGAGACAGGAGAGGAGGCACGCAGAAAACTTCAGAGAGAGCTGGACAGTGCCCTTCAAAAAGAGAGACAAAAAGAGGAGGAGAAGGAAAGGGTGGAGAGGCAGAGGGAGCGACTGAGGGAGGAAATAGAGGACATGACAATTGCCCTGCAGAGAGAGAGACAGAACTGCACCGCCCTCGAGAAGAGGCAGAAGAAATTTGACCAGGTGAGAGATGGAGCTGTTCGCTCATGCGCACACAGTGCAGAAATCAAACTGAGGTCCTATTTATGACAAATCCGCACTTTGTCATTGTTTTTGTTTGCACCACCCTTCAGTGCCTGGCAGAGGAGAAGGCCGTGAGCGCTCGTCTGGCAGAGGAGAAGGACAGGGCAGAGGCAGACAGCAGAGAGAAGGAAACAAAATATCTGGCGCTTTCCCGATCCCTGCAGGTGAACTCTTCAACACAGACGTGAATGTTTGTTTTTTGTGTCTCTGGTCATTAATGATGTGTTTCTCCATTTGCAGGAAGTCCAGGACCAAAGAGATGAGTTGGAGAGGGCCAACAAGCAGCTCCGTCTGGAGATGGAGCAGCTTGTAAACCAGCAGGATGATGTCGGCAAAAATGTAGGAATCTTCTTTTTAAGATTTTTTTTTTTTTTTTTTTTTTTTTTGTGTGTGTGTGTGTGTGTGTGTGTGTGTGTGTGTGTGTGTGTGTGTGTGTCTGGATAGTTTACTATTTTATGTATTCTGCATTAGGTCCATGAGCTCGAGCGGACCCGGAGGACCCTAGAAACAGAAGCTCAGAACTTGCGAGTTCAGACGCAAGAGCTGGAGGAGGAGCTGACAGAGGCAGAGAACTCCCGGCTGAGGCTGGAGGTCACCCTGCAAGCGCTAAAGGCTCAGTTTGAAAGGGAGATCAGCACCAACGAGGAGAAGGGGGAGGAGAAGAGGAGGGCCCTTAGCAAGCAGGTGAAGTGTTGGAAGTGGACTGTTAAGATTTAGCCCAAATTACTCCTTTTTTTTTTTTTTTTTTAACTTTTTTTTTTTTCTTCAATCCTAGGTGAGGGAGTTAGAGATCCAGTTAGAAGAAGAGAGGACTCAGCGATCTCAAGCTGTGTTGGCCAAGAAGCAGCTGGAGGCAGAGCTGCAGGAGGCCGAGGCTCAGGTGGAGGGAACCAGCCGTGGCAAGGAGGAAGCTGTGAAGCAGCTGCGGCGGCTGCAGGTAAAACAGAAACCCAAGTCCAGTCACATTTACGTTCTGTTTGCATCAAGATACAAACGTTTATGTCATTTTAATTCGTCACAGGGTCAAATGAAGGAAGTTTTGCGGGAATTGGATGAGACGAAGTTGGCTCGGGATGAAGTAATTGTACAGTCAAAAGACGGTGACAAGAAAATACAAACGCTTGAAGCAGAAGTGCTTCACCTGACTGAGGTAAAAGAGTTGAAAGTGAAAATAAGCAATCCATCGATAAACTTTGCAGTTGCTATGGTGCCTCTATGTGTTTCCGTGACTTCCGTATCTGCATCCATTACTCCGTGCAGGAGCTGTCTGTATCGGAGAGGCAGAGGAGACAGGCTCAGCAGGAGAGAGATGAGCTGGCAGATGAGATGGTCAACAGCAGCTCTGGAAAGTTTGTACTCATTTATTTTTTTGATGAAACAGTTGTCAGCTGTGCGATTGCATTGGTACAAGTGAGACTGCTTGTTTGTCCAGGAACGCTCTGTTTGAAGAGAAGCGAAGGCTGGAGGCACGGGTCAATCAGCTGGAGGAGGAGCTGGAAGAGGAGCAGACTAATTCTGAATTGCTCACAGAGAGACAAAGGAAGACAGCTCTGCAGGTGTGGTAGATGCACGCATGCATAACTGTTCTTGTTGCCTCAGTTTTCACACATTTGTTTTTTTGTTTTCTTTATAAGCACACACTCTAACGACCGCTCTGCTTGTGCTGCAGGTGGAGACTCTGACTGTGCAGCTCCAGGGAGAGAGGACTCTGGCACAGAAGGCGGAGGCATCTCGAGAGCAGCTAGAGAGGCAGAACAAGGAGCTGAAGACCCGGCTGGGAGAGCTGGAAGGAGCAGTGAGGGGGAAACACCGACTCAGTGTTGCCGCCCTGGAGGCCAAGATTGAGTCAATGGAGGAGCAGATGGAGCAGGAGAGACAGTGAGGGAACCTGACACACGCATTCACATAGATGTCCTTCCATATTTGTTAGCTTTATATTTATACATTTATTAAACTAAAGATTTAGTTTAAATCTTTCCTTTTATTGTAATTTAGGTCACTTTACCTATACCATCTCAGAACATTTACAGAAAAATAACAAGATATAAAATTCTGCAACAAATTCAGAGTGTGAGATGCAGGTTTTGAAATCATTAAAACCGCCAAAAAGTTTCCAGACTGTCAAAAGAAATGTTGAGTTGCTTGGTGCGACAGCTAACATACAACAACCTTTCGTTTCCCACAGAGAACGAGCCATTGCCAACAAACTGGTCCGAAAGACGGAGAAGAAACTGAAGGAGGTGATGATGCAGGCCGAGGATGAGAGGAGGCATGCAGACCAGTACAGAGAGCAGGTAAGAAAGTTAATGTTTCCATGACAACATGAGCCAGGTTCACCCCATATCTCTCTCAAGGACACAGAATGGAGCACTAAATAATCATTTAATGGGGTCAGATCAGATAAGACTGGAGCGCAAACGGTGTTGAAAAATCATCCTGAAATTAATGACTTATCCAGCTCAGTCCAAACTAATCCTAATCTGTCCTGGCATCTGTGTATTTGCACAAACAATAAATCCCTCAGCCACAGTAGAGACACTGGCTCTCTCTTCCTAAAACACCACTGGCAATAATCTGCCAGGTTTAATCTGGCTCCTGATTCCTATCAGTCCTCCTCTTCCCAGACTAATCCCCTTGTTGAAGTATCCGCGTCCTCTCCCTTTGTCTTCGATCTGACACATCACCTAAACCTCTGTGATGCACGTTGACATTTCCCGTCTCTCACCGCTTCTCCCGTCTCCTCCAGCTGGATAAGTCGATGGTCAGACTGAAGCAGCTCAAGAGGCAGCTGGAGGAGGTAGAAGAGGAGAACTCTCGGTCCAACGCTCAGAAGAGGAAGCTGCAGAGGGAGCTGGAGGAGCTGACCGACAGCAGTCAGAGCATGACTCGGGAGATCACCTCCCTCCGCACTCAGCTCAGGTAAGCGGCAGTGTGTTTGTGTGTCTCTATATGTCTGCGCTTTATGCTTTCGATTTATGTAGCTCTGCATGAATCATCATTGCTTTGTTTGTTTTTATCATTTCATTAACGTGATATGATTTTGTTTTACTTTTGCTCTTTTGCTGTATCCATTTGCATCCATCTAACACTGACACATTACCCATCTGTCTGCGTCACACCAACCTTCAGCGTCCCTGACTGGAGAACAGATAAGTAGGTTGCTGTGTGAGGCTTTGTCTTTTTGTTTGTTTTTTTTAATATATATTCAAGTGTGTCTGTCTGGAAAACTGGAGGTTTTAAAATTACAGTGTGTAAAATATATGTGGATCTTATGTGCGAAACTCAAAATAATGTCATAAAACTGTGTATTTGTCTCATCACATGTAAACACAAGTCAATGCGATTACTTTCACTTAGAACGAAACAATAATATCATTTCATTTCATTTGTTTGTGATCCCAAACTTGTCACTAGATGTCCCTGAATTTTACACACTGATCAACTAAGATTTTGTCAAAAAAAATAGGGTTTCTATGTCTATGAGACGTATATTTGGTGACCATTTTGTGGACATTTATTTATAATTTATACTCTGATAACTGTGTGGGAAAAAGCAGCCAGTCTAGCAATAAACGCCTCTAAAACACACCTAAAGAGAAATTAAGTTACAAAAAACAAGCAAAAATATTATATAAAACCACTGAATATTGTGATTTTGTTACCCTTCGGATAACAGCTGGCTGTATTCTGACAGAAAATACTTCTCTATCAAGTCAATTTTTTTTGTTATTTTATAGACAAATCATTTGTGTAACTGAATAATTATAGTTTGCCTTGCATATAACATGCCTAACTCCGTCCTCTGTCTTGTCCAGGCGTGTTCCGTTGCCCCTGGCGATGCGTGGACGCAGAGCGTTAGTTGACGACCTTTCACTGGAGAACTCTGACTCGGAGGAGCCCCCCGCCTCCCCCACCCCGTCTTCTGGAGTCCCACGGACCCCAACTCCTTCCTCAGATCAAAACTTGGAGCCTCCACTGTCGCTGAGCGTCAACAACGCAGAGTGACGCGCACACACACAGCCGCAGCCTCGACCACTCAGGGGTGAAGGAGTGACACGCTAAACAACACAAGAATTAAATTACACTAAAAAAAAAAAAAAAAGGATTGAAACGGGCACCATAAACCTAAAGCAACCTTCTGACGTGCTTTTGAAAAGTGTTGCTCATTTTTCTCAACAGAAAACATAAAAAAAATGATTCTACCGAGGAATTGATTTTTATATTCTACTAGAACAAAGACTAGAAATTTTTTCGTTACACCTATCCAATGCACTCTGAGTAACAACATTTCTGTATAATGCAGTGAAAGTAAATTATCAAATATTTCACCGTGCCGTGCAGTACATAGAGGGCAGAAAGAATTGAAGACTTTTCCCTGACGTATTTCCAAACCAAGCCATGTTAAACCCTTTGATCTGGACTGAATATTTGACTCGTATTTCACAAAGGGCTGCAGAGCAAGGATGTACTTGTGGAAGGTGTTTTGACAATCTTAACAATTATTCTTGTTACTGGGAGTTAAACATCAAGTGTAGACGAACAACGATGTGTGCTGGTTGACGTTTTAAACGTACATGAAACTTTGAATATCTGGCAAACTTTACAGGCAATATTAACACAATGCTGCACATTTCCAGAGGCAGCATGATACAAATTTCTCTTATCAGATGATAATTAAACAACCCTGTGTTTGGAATAATTACGAAGAAATGGGGAGGCATTACAATTCTGATTTTCATATCACTAGTCACATTTAAGTGACGCGAAGAAATGACCTTCAAAAAAGACGCACTCGCTATTAAGGCCGTAGTAACTGATGGATCATTTTTATAGATTAGAAACACTGTTGGTAGACAGTGCAGCGGGTAGTGTTAGATAGCTTCTTTAACTAAAGTCTTAACATATTGCTCCGGAAGTTTGTATAATTTATATGAAATATGAACTTAAGTTATTGATCAGTGCTTGTTGTCTGTGCGACTCGGTCTTGTGGGGGAAGCATGCGAGTTTAGTGCGTCTAGTTATTCTGCTCCTGACGGCGGGCTGAACGGGGTGTTACGTTCACGGACAGCTCAGGCTGGTTTCTGTCAGAGCATCAGGTCTCGGATATCAATTTGCATGGAGGATTTCACAAATTAACGTCATTGCTGGCGTACAAGAAAAAATAAATAAAAGAAGTGCACATCAATAGGCAGCAAATACTAGTAACTTGAAAAAACATTGTGGAGAATTGTATTAATTTACCTTTTTTTTATTCCAAGTAGAGCAACATTTAGTTTTTCTCATCTTGGACTGATAAACGTGACTTTTTTTTTTTTTTTTTCCTATATAAACATCTGCAGTTTTTTTTGGCTTCTCTGTTTTAACCGAGTGGTGGGCGTATGGATGAGAAAAGGGATTTAGGTTTCTCGCAAACGTAGAGTAGTTGAACAAAGTAGATGTTGGGAGTCGAGGCTTGGCGGGTTTTCTGTCCTCGTCCAGTAAACTGTGCTGGGTAACCGGAGCAGAACAGCCGAAGTCCCTCCTCAGAAGTAGGACGCTGTAGAAGAAACGAGCTCCAAGTGTTTTTGTATACTAGTAGTGTTAGAGAAAAGTGAAAATGACAATGATGAATGAATTTTTGTTGTCAAACAAGCTCCTTTACAGGAAAAAAAAAAAAAAAAACTTCATTTTTTAGCTCAAATTGACATCTCTGTGGCGTCAAGCGAACATTGGCACTTTGACGACGCTGCTGTGACGCGTGTTTTCAAACATGCTTTTCTTCAAACCGTCCACGTCATCTTTAGCGTGTATTTTCTATTTTTTCTTTGTTTTCCTTTTTTGTCTTGAAGATAAAGTTATTTTGTTTGTTTGCTTGTTTGTGACTTTCTACTGCACTTGTATGCCTGTAAAAAGTTTTACGCCTGTCCAGACTCAAAATGAGTCGTCTCAACGAGTGGGAACGCTGCAGCTTTACAGAATAGGGACATTTTGGGAAATTTCCTCACCGGTTGTGCTGCCAATAGTTAGATGTGCAAATGTGCACCTTACGGACATACAACTTTGCCATTTACTACTTGTATCAACTCTTGAATAAAAAAATGAATGGACTGTAAAACTAGATTGGCGCCAATCCTGTCATCTAACTCTTTGCAAACAGTTAATTTCCCCGCAAGAAAGAATATCACTGAAAACTTTGATTAAACGTAAAGACTGTGCAGCTGAAAATCACCAATGACGATTCGGGAGCTGTGCTGAATTCTGTTTTTTTGTTTTTTTTTGGTAAAACCCCATGGATAAAGATTCATGTTTACCGTAGAAGGTGCACATGACCACTACAGTAGTTTTCGGCGATCAGGGTTGTCAGAACTGCTCTCCACATCTTCCTTCGGTTTAATTAAACGGGTCCAGGCTACATTGCACTGATGAAGCGAGTGTGTGCAGGACAAAACGGTCATCCCATGCATATACATATTTTTCTCTAGGCCAGGTTCACTCTCTTGACCCACCAAAATGTCAGGCAAGAGAGACTACTGAAGAGATAAATGTAACCCCCTAAAGGTTTTATTTTATTTTTTTACTTTCTCTTGAGTGTAGTACTTTATTTTAGCAAAATGAAAAGTGATGTTTTTAAAATGTTGTTTAAAAGCTGCACTTTACACATTACCAAGTGAGATAAAAGCCACCGGGCACTTAAAAAAAAAAAAAAAAAAAAAAAAAGTAAAACCATCACATCTGCTTTGTCAGGTTGGATCTTGTCTCTAAACGGCCAACAAACTTTAAAGCCAAATGAGCTGATATCAAGTTTTGTCACGGTACCATCTGTTTCTTGGAATTATTCACTTACATGTTTCCGTCTTTAAATGTCATGTTGATGTTCGAAGCGTAGCGACTTTGTTCAAACAGACCAAAATCAGAAGATGACGCAAGGATTGACAGTTTTGATGGAGGACAGATCGGTTCTGTCCACCTGTAGCAGGAGATGAGGCTGGTGCTTCTCTGAGGTGTTATTTTACTCTTTGTGCTTGTTTTTTTGACTACTGTGGAACTTGAAACATTTTTAAAATATGTTTTATTGTTTTAGCCTTTTTTCTGTTAATAATGCTGTGATTATAAAACATCTGACTGGGGTTAACATTAATATATGTCATTGGTTTTGATCTCGGTGTGTCTGTGTTTTGTTGTACAGGTCACACACACACACACACACACACACACACACTAATTAGTTACATTACAGGTCACATTATGGCCACAATATTGGAAGCCACTGTAACAAAACACTAATTCATACATTAGATATACTGCACATGTAAAATGTAAACATGTTATATAATAAGTCTAAATTTAATGTAATGCCAATGAGGTAAGACATCAAAAGTGGAACACGTTGAAGACAGTTGCCAATCGTTCCAGAATTTAAAGTCCAATAATGACTTTTTTTTTTTTTTTTAAACAGCTACATTCTACATTACAGAGGCGTTAGTATGTTAAAGTTCATGACAGTACAAAAGTAAAGAAACTGAAACCTTTCTTTCTTTTGGCCTAAGTCATATTAAGTAAATAATGACACTCTGTCATATGTGATTTTCTTGCTTTCTTTCCAGACTAATGTATTTCTCAGCACTGTTAAATAATTACTCAAAACAAAAAGCAAACCTATATTTTCCTAATAGTCAGGTGACTTTCTGTCCATCAAGATATCAGTGAAGAGCCAATCATCCTCGCGAGGTGGTGTAGCTAGTGACTGTAAAACTAGATTGGCGCCAATCCTGTCATCTAACTCTTTGCAAACAGTTAATTTCCCCGCAAGAAAGAATATCACTGAAAACTTTGATTAAACGTAAAGACTGTGCAGCTGAAAATCACCAATGACGATTCGGGAGCTGTGCTGAATTCTGTTTTTTTGTTTTTTTTTGGTAAAACCCCATGGATAAAGATTCATGTTTACCGTAGAAGGTGCACATGACCACTACAGTAGTTTTCGGCGATCAGGGTTGTCAGAACTGCTCTCCACATCTTCCTTCGGTTTAATTAAACGGGTCCAGGCTACATTGCACTGATGAAGCGAGTGTGTGCAGGACAAAACGGTCATCCCATGCATATACATATTTTTCTCTAGGCCAGGTTCACTCTCTTGACCCACCAAAATGTCAGGCAAGAGAGACTACTGAAGAGATAAATGTAACCCCCTAAAGGTTTTATTTTATTTTTTTACTTTCTCTTGAGTGTAGTACTTTATTTTAGCAAAATGAAAAGTGATGTTTTTAAAATGTTGTTTAAAAGCTGCACTTTACACATTACCAAGTGAGATAAAAGCCACCGGGCACTTAAAAAAAAAAAAAAAAAAAAAAAAAGTAAAACCATCACATCTGCTTTGTCAGGTTGGATCTTGTCTCTAAACGGCCAACAAACTTTAAAGCCAAATGAGCTGATATCAAGTTTTGTCACGGTACCATCTGTTTCTTGGAATTATTCACTTACATGTTTCCGTCTTTAAATGTCATGTTGATGTTCGAAGCGTAGCGACTTTGTTCAAACAGACCAAAATCAGAAGATGACGCAAGGATTGACAGTTTTGATGGAGGACAGATCGGTTCTGTCCACCTGTAGCAGGAGATGAGGCTGGTGCTTCTCTGAGGTGTTATTTTACTCTTTGTGCTTGTTTTTTTGACTACTGTGGAACTTGAAACATTTTTAAAATATGTTTTATTGTTTTAGCCTTTTTTCTGTTAATAATGCTGTGATTATAAAACATCTGACTGGGGTTAACATTAATATATGTCATTGGTTTTGATCTCGGTGTGTCTGTGTTTTGTTGTACAGGTCACACACACACACACACACACACACACACACTAATTAGTTACATTACAGGTCACATTATGGCCACAATATTGGAAGCCACTGTAACAAAACACTAATTCATACATTAGATATACTGCACATGTAAAATGTAAACATGTTATATAATAAGTCTAAATTTAATGTATGTCAATATTTGGTGCTTAACAGTTATGTGGTGATTAGAAATGTCACCTCACAGCGACACGGTACCCACTTTGAACCTCATCTGGGGTCTTTCTGGTTGCCTGCATGGGTTTTGGCTGATGATTCAAATAGACCGTAGTGATGGGTGAGAGCATCTGGCCCTGTGATGGACTTTTAAAAACTGGTTCTGTTCTGGGCACCATTCAGAGCGGTAATTCACTTGCCTCACCCATCATGGACGCCGTTCCAGTTTTCCAAACTAAAACCTCTTTGACTACTTTCTCCTGCAGGTAAGACGATGTCGGCCTATAAGTCCTTCATACATACTGACTGAAAAAATGGAAGAGAGACTCACTGTGAGATAAGAAATGGTTTTCTTTCTCTCGTTCTCTCTCTTTGTCTGTCTGTTTAAAGTCTTGCATTCATCGTGCTCCACCATCATGGCCAAAAGTAGAGTGGCATGTGTCTTTTTTTCAGAATCCATGTGCACATGTAAGTAGTGTGAACACCATGACCTCGTCTGTTATCACTTATTCCTCTTCCTCATCCATGTTTTTTTTTTTTTTCCTGTTGTGGAAAAAAAAACTCCTCTAGAATAACACGGCAGGACTGATAATCAGGACTAGACCGAGGATCGCATTTCATCAGGTTGATTCTCAGTCTCTGGCATTGCAAGGGAAGTCATACAGCCAGGAGCAGAATTACAGGGGGAGAAAACCTTGGGACAAACTGATAAGTTTGTTTTAAGCATTAAGAGTTTGACATTACACAACGTAATTGGAAAAGTACCAAGGACGCACCGATATCTGATTGACGCTGAACATGGCCTTGTAGCTGTACATTGCAGCGTTACACGGCGTCTGCTGTCGGGCCACAAGGCCTGCGGTCTGATTAGGAATATGTCATAATGACCCAAAAGAGAACAGTTTGATTCTTTCACCCACACTTCTTCCTCCTATTCCTCTCTCTTTAAAAGTCACCACAACGGCTCGTTTTCCATCGTGCCCTGCCTTCTGTATCTTCCTCTGTCACATCAACCTCTATAGTCATGCATTTTCTTCTGTCTGGCAGCTTCATCTCCAGCATCCTTCTACCACTGTATTCACTGTCCCCTTTGTGCATTTGTCCAAACCATCTCAATCTAGCCTCTTTTACTTTATGTCCAAGACGGATAATCTCGACTCTTTTTAATCCTGTCCGTCTTCATCACTCCCCAAAAGAACTCCTAATATCTTCATCTCTGTCACCTCCAGCTCAATTCAGTTCAATTCAATAAGACTTTAATAATCATCTAACAGGAGTTATATATTGCAGTACTGTCACTATTGATATCATGTAGGTCTATTTTCTGTCGTTGGCCAGTGCTGCCGTCTCTAAACCCTACAGCACAGATGTTTGGATCTGCTGCTCTTCCGTCACTGATACCCTAAAACACTCTTCTCCACCCATGTCACCCTCCAAAAAATATGTTGCTTCATGTATTCAGTGATGTGATATTATGCATGAGTTTTGTTTTCAATAATATTAGATTATTGATAATGTGATCACTGAAATTATGTCTTTACATAATTATTGTTGTTTGTTTTAACACTCTTCAGCTTTTGCCTTCATAGAAAAATATGGTGCAAATCAAGTAAAATAATACAATGTTATTTAAATGGGTGTCGTTTTATTTAAAAATGTAAATGATCAAATCATTTTTATAATTGAATGATTCCTTTAAACTAAATATTAAATTCATCTTGTGGGAAAAAAAAGTGAGAGAGCAAAATGAAAAGGGTTCATATTGTGTTTGTCTGCATTAAGTGACACTGATGACAGAAAAGGACATGAAATCTTCGACTGAGTGAAGCTCTGTTTGTTGTGGATTCTTTTTTTTCTTTTTTATTTGTTCATACAGAGAAATACAAATACAGGTCAAGTGACAAACATGTCAGACATCTTTGTAGATGAGAGCAGCTATATACAGTCATGTAGTAACAATAATAACAACAATCCGGTTCTTATCAGTGCTTACAATCAGATCAATTACATCTCAAATGAAAAACAACTGATATAATTCCACCATCTCATAATGTATTTACCAAATACTAAGACAAACTGGAGAAGCAGTGTGTGAACGAGTGAGCGCAATAGCACCCATAAAAAGTCGCAGCCAGGTGGCGCTACGAACTGCATTTGATTAACTGGTCTGCAAATAAACTGCCAATGAGGTAAGACATCAAATGTGGAACACGTTGAAGACAGTTGCCAATCGTTCCAGAATTTAAAGTCCAATAATGACTTTTTTTTTTTTTAAAAACAGCTACATTCTACATTACAGAGGCGTTAGTATGTTAAAGTTCATGACAGTACAAAAGTAAAGAAACTGAAACCTTTCTTTCTTTTGGCCTAAGTTATATTAAATAAACAATGACACTCTGTCATATGTGATTTTCTTGCTTTCTTTACAGACTAATGTATTTCTCAGCACTGTTAAATAATTACTCAAAACAAAAAGCAAACCTATATTTTCCTAATAGTCAGGTGACTTTCTGTCCATCAAGATATCAGTGAAGAGCCAATCATCCTCGCGAGGTGGTGTAGCTATAGCATGGTGCATGAGATCTTGAGGAGGGGCGGAGAAGGACTGAGCTACACCTTCAAATGATGTGAAATTTAAGCTGTTTTCATAATTCACCAACATATACTGGCTCCCCTCCTGAGAACGCTGGTGCATCTGCAGCTGTGTGGTATTGTAGTGGTCGCTGATGGAGGTGGGGAGCTGGTTGTGGATAATATCTGCACTCTGAGGTGGTTTTAAATGGTTTAATTGTATCTCTGCTGTGTGTTCACTTTGTTTTAATGTCTGTGAGCTTCTCTGGTTGCTCTGGCAGTATTTTGTGTTTGGTGCCTGATCTCCATGACAATAACTATATCTGCTTTCACCTTCTTCAGATAGCAGATCCTTCAGCCCACTGAAGTTGTCTGACAAGTCTGCAAACGTAACATCATAATCAGCACAGACTTCATGGCCAGCATTGCTTTGGCATGCACAAATACTTTCAAGGTAGGCCTCTACATCCATGGAGCCTTCTGAATCCTTACCCTCGACAGTAAAAAGCTCCGTTATGTCAGTCAGCTGACTCTCAGCGATGTTTTTATGGGTTTGTGTGCGGGATGAGAGGTCTGTGAACATTTGATCTGCAAGGTCGCAAGAATCCACAGACAAGGGAGAAAACTCCGGCGAGATGGACTGAGAGCCGTCATTTTGGCCAGAGTGAATGACAGTGAAGTCATTTAAATGTGCTTGAGTATCTTCTGAGAGGTTGATGACTGGTTTGATTTGGCTTTCATTGTTGTAATACTTAGAATCAAAGAACTCTGTTTCATGGAAATAGTCAAGATCATTTGAAGAGCTCAGAAATGATAAGTCAGCCAGTTTGTAACTTCTTCTCTCCTTCTTCTGTCTTCTTTTGCTCCGATTGTTCATTCTAGTTGTGCTGGTGGAGAGCCTTGATTTGGGATGACTTTTCCAAATATGCTCTATATCCAGTTGCTTCTTTTCACTAAACTCAGTTTCATATAACCCAATAGAGGCACCACTCCTCGGCTTTGAGACGCCGTCTGCATCTTCTTGGGTACTGTATTCATCAGGATCTTGTAGAGGGACGCTTTGAGTTGGGTTCTCCGATGGATCCGGTGTCTCTGTCTTGTCTGATAGAAGAGAGGATGTGTTTTTGTCTCCATCCTTAACATGGAGAGCAGATGCTAGTCGGTGATTGGCTGCTTCTATATCTGCAAATTTTCTGGTGATAAAGACGGATGAAAGAAAAGATAAGCTGCCGAGACAACCGGAAGCACCTGAAATGTGTTTTTAACAATGGTTCCAAAAGGTCTCATGTTGAAAAGGTTGGGAAACAAAAAATGTTCATGTCGCTTATACCCCACATCATTTGGTTGGATAAGTTCAGTAAAAACTACATCAACCTAAAGGCAATCATGTTGCTTTAACTGTAATAAGCAGCTTCATCTCTGGAGAACTATTGGGTTTCTCTCCTGAATTTCTTAAAGAAACCACGTAAACATCTTAATCTATACAGTGTAATCAATTGAAGCTTATTATTAAATTGAAACAACAATCATATAACATCATATGATGTAAATATTTTCTGTTATTTTTGTGTGGTTTTTATTTTATTCCCCCTGTTTTAATTTTTGTTGCCATTAAGCCCAAGTTTAGAACCACTTGATGACGCTGCCAGACTCCAACTGTGATGGATTGTTCATGTGACTCAACACACCTCTGAATCATGTTGTGCAGGAAGCGACGGTGGTTGACCTGTCTTTTAGACGGTCTGCTTTTGCGGGGTTTTTGCAGGGTCCTCATCATGTGGCCTGCTGCTGAGGTGACAAAGGTGTAGAGGTCACGACCCCAGGGGACGCCACGCTCCAACCCAGGCTCCAGACTCACAGAGATGGATGGCCGCATGGCTGAGAAATGGAAATAAGAAAGTTTATTCAGATACGAAGTGATTCAGAAACTGATGAATTTCACAGCTTAAAAATGCATGCTTAAGAAGAATCAAAAGAATATGAATACAAGTAAGATGATATACCAGACTCTAACGTGAATAGTTACTCTTTAGATTTAAGCCTGGAGCACATAACCCCCCCCCCCCCCCCCCCCCCTTCTCAAAAAAACAAAAAACAGCAGATCGCAAGATCTGAGGGTTCTGATGATAACGTGCTGCAGTATGTGTAAAGTGGGCTGCTGTCTGACCATGCACGGTTCTAGAGGAGCTTTAAATGACTTTGAGCTGAATCAGAAATGTGACAGAAAAAAAAGTAACCATAGTTAACCATTAACAATTTAACTTTACAAATACAAGACTAGAATTAAAATTGTTTACTTTCTTTTAATCCTGCATATATATATATATATATATATATATAATCTCTCCTGCTCTTTTTTTCTTTGTGAGTTTGAAAACCAAATTGATTCTATAATACATTGTAAAAACTTACTACATTAAATAAAGGAGGTTTCAGGCAACTATGCAGCGTATGAGCATCTGACAGACGGGGTACACCCTGGACAAGTAGTGAGAGATGGAAAAAATCAGACTGGAAGAGCGGATAGAGGAAGGAAATAATAGAACAACGATAAAACAACTTCTTCAATTTGATTTGTGCATTTTTTTAACAAAATTCAACCTATTTAAAATTTGAAAATGATATTAACATTTTCAAAAGCATATAAAAAAGTTATTATGAGACTGCTGAGATTATTGTCAGGTAAGTCCAATACTTTTAGTACCTGTTAATTTAGAAACACGTTTTTCAGCATTTTTATACGACTTACATAATGATGAAATGAGAGAGGGGGAGAAAAAAAATCTGTCTTACCTTTTAACCTTCAGGCTGTGGTGTATCTTAGTGTCTATCGACAAACTGAACTGAAGACGGAGGAGGCGGGCTGCCTCGGTGAGAGGTGTGGCAAGTAAACCATTCATCTGTATATGTGTGGGTTTGTGTGTGCTTTTATTGTGGGTTTGTCTGCACAGATTCAGTTAAGAAACATCAGCACTCATTGCAAATGTGTGATTTCTCTTTTCTCCTGCAGTGTGAATGGAATCAATTGATGGAGGACGAGAGACACGATGAGAGGCTCTGAAAAGGAAACGGTAATTATCTGAGAAGTCAAGCGTTTGTGGAAGTGTGGGTGCACGTCTCTATTGTGTAGCACACCAAAAGTAGCTTGTTAAATATCGGGAGACATAAACGCTGCAGTTGAAGCAGTTAATAAGCCCTTAATTGGTCAGTTTAAACTCTGGCCCCAATTATCACATTCTCAGAAGGAAGTGCTAAGATGGTTGCTAGTGGCTTTAATTGATCTTGACATTTCAATAGTGCTCCTTCCACGGGGAGTATTTTACATATCTATGGCAGCAGGTGGGCGATGAGGCTGTCGCTTTTACACAGATCAGAAACACTGAGGACATCATAATAAAGTGTAACACGGTTTTTTTACCCTTCAAGTTCACATTTTTACAAACCAGTTCACATAGAAACACTCCACTTTCCTTAATTCATGTTCCATTATTTATACAAACTTTATAAAACGTTCTTCACTAAAGATCTATTGCTTTAGGTTCAGCAACCACATCGCCTGCCACCTTTCTTTCTAAACTAAATTGAGGCGCCTTATGGCGCTGCTGCAGGACTGTTTTCTATTTATAGTGACGCCACACGTGCTTCTGACCAGAGAGTTAGAAAGCTAACTGAATTTCTTACAGATTTGCCCCCGTGGCTTCTCTGTCGCAACTTCAACACTTCATCGAAAGAGAAAAATCTTTGGTAAGTCCTGCCTGTGCTTCTAACACAAACACACGTTAAAGATAATTACACGTTATTATTTATGTCATGACCTTTTTTTTTGTTGTTTTTTTTTTTTTACAGACATAGAAGATATTTAATAAATCATATTGTGTTAAGTTAAATAATGTGTCAACGTATTTCAGTTTACTTGTACATAAGTTGGTTATAATAATTTAAGAATTATGATCTCTCGTGCTGCTGCAGATTCTTGTTCAGCCCGTAGCTCCTGAATAATTCCGCACATGTGGCGTTTCCCAGATTCCTCCCAGAAAGCTGATAAGTTTTATCAGCCCTGCAGCACTGGCAGAACTTTGACCCGGTGAGAAGACCTATATATTGTAGACTATAGATTTGCCCTCGCGCCTCCATTTTGCTCTGCAGAACCAATCAGAAAAGAGTGTGTGGTTCTTTGGCTTTGTAAATTGAAGAAAAAGGTTTGAAGAACCACATAGAGGTAGGTAAGACTATTATTTGGTTAGAAATACAACTTAAAGTAATCCAAGACAAAGAAATGTTCAGTATGTAATTTGGAGCTTCTTTATTGAGTTACATGTGTTTGAACAATGTTTTGTAATCATCCACCTAAAAGCCCTTAACACTGCAACACCCCCTTCTTTCTCTGATCAGATTTTTCACTATGAGCCGGGTCTGGGCTTTGCTCAAGGCTCATCCATACATCAGCAACGTTCTAGGATACACAGTGCTGTTTGCCTCAGCTGACCTCATCCAGCAGGGCGTACTGGGAGGGAAACCTGCCGCAGGGTCGGCATCAAAGGATGCACCTCGCATAGACTGGCATCAGACGGCTCGGGTGGCGACCGTCGGCTTCTGTTTCCATGCCAACTTCAACTATTACTGGCTCAGAGGGCTGGAAAGGATGCTGCCAGGTGGTGGAGTGAAGGCAGTGGCAGGAAAGGTTGTGGTGGATCAGCTGGTTGCAGCTCCTCTTACAATCAGCGCTTTTTATATTGGTAAGTGTGTCCTTAGGCTCATTTAGTATGTTTTGTGATTATTTTATCTGGACTTCATATTTTAAATGGGAAAGGACCACCATTGCTCTGTGTTACTTGTGAATATGAAGAGGTTTAAAACAATCTGGATGCATTTCTATTTTATAGATCTGTAACATCCTGAATTAGAATGATGTTTGATTTCTTTTTTAGTAAATTTACACCATGAGTCTGGAATTCCAGACATAACCTCCATCAAACATTATCTTCTCCTGCCAAACTTCAAATTTGATTTATTTCATTTCCCATTAAAAGAAGAGAAGCGACTATTAGTTCATTTAAAAGAATAATTATATATATAATTATTTTATTATAATACTACAATAAAACACCTTTATGTTTTTAAGGTTTAAGTTTATTAGAAAGCAAAGACGACCCTCTTCAAGACTGGCGACAGAAATTTTGGACATCTTACAAGGTAAATAAAGTCAAGTACAACCTCTTTAATGTCTAAGGTTTCATGTTTCAAGACAGAATTTAAAAAAGAATCTGGTGATTATCTTGAAATTATGTTAAACTCCCAGAAATCCTCAGATCTGCTAGGAAGTCCAATCCATGGAAGATTGGAACTATCTTCACAATAATCTTATACAGTTGATAACATGTCTGAGACGATTCACACTAGCTGAAGATGAATAAATCATGTCTATTTGATCAGCAGCACCTGGCTGCCACTATGTTGCCTTGGTTTTATTGACATCTATCTATCTATCTATCTATCTATCTATCTATCTATCTATCTATCTATCTATCTATCTATCTATCTATCTATCTATCTATCTATCTATCTATCTATCTATCTATCTATCTATCTATCTATCTATCTATCTATCTATCTATCTATCTATCTATCTATCTATCTATCTATCTATCTATCTATCTATCTATCTATCTATCTATCTATCTATCTATCTATCTATCTATCTATCTATCTATCTATCTATCTATCTAGACTGGGGTGGTGTATTGGTCTACAATGCAGGTGAGATGACCTCACATGAATTCAGAGCAATGTATAAATGATACCCTGTTATCATAACATATCCATGTTTTCCTCCTTCCAGGCTGTGAACTTTGCATTTGTTCCTCCGGTGGCGCGTACAGTATTCCTGGGAGGTATTGCACTGACTTTCACAATCTTCCTGTGTCACCTCAGACAGCAGCACAACCACAAACCTGAATGAGCCTCACACCTTTGTAAGACTGTTGTAAAATAATGGCATTATCTGGTGCTTGTTTAGGAGTAAAGGAAATATTTGGAAGGAACCAGAGAAATGTCCCCAAAGGAATCATTGTTACATCTCTGTGAATTCTTTAACCTCAGTTATTACAGAAGTAATATTCCCATTAATACCTTGATTGTCCTCATGGTTTGACATTAATCAAATGTTGATTTTTTGTTGTCATTTTGAGGTTTGACATGCATTATTAAGAATGGTGTTATATAGGTTTTACCAAGTTTGTTTTATTTTCTCTTTTCTTTAACACGATTTTAGCTATCTTTTCTTCTAAAAAACAATACAGCATATAAATCCTTGTTTTACTGCCTCGTTGTTGTGACGTGTACCGTACTGGAACAAGTTTATCCCCACATACTTTGTAATCAATAAAGGTGATGTTTTCATTTTTTTTTTTGTTAATTTCCAACTTTTTTAATACAATTTTCTCTAATAAGTTGATAGCTCGTTTTATCATTTTGACATTGAACATATTTTCTTGTTTAAAAAAAAAACATGCATCACATCAGTACTGTATAGAGTTAATTGCTGGTCTATTATAGAAGTTAATTTGTAAAAAGAAAAAATAATATTGAAGTAGCTCTTATCTTATTTAGACTAAGGTTTTACTACAATATGTAAGTGTCCACACTCAAGAAATGTGATCAAAAGATTTAGTCAAGTTATTCTAATTGAATTATATTGAGTTGAATTAAAGGGCAGTAAATTGAATTGAATGTGATTTATTATGTTTATTAAATTAATTAAATAACAATTAAACAAATAAAAAATTAAATTAATAAACAAAAAATAAATCTTCCAAATGTAGCCAATGCTATAAATAAAATAAAAGAAATGTAGGCAATAATTTAAAAAAATTCATTGTCTGACTACTTTCTGACTACTTTAACTCTCTTCCATGGTACTTTAGCACCTTAATGTCACCAACTTAACAAAAGAAAAAGAAATAAAACATACTCTCTCTTACTGAGCGTCATGGTCTGTACCCTACACAAACAGAAGGCTCAAAAAGCAATATAAAGGAATATAAACCTCCCCATTGTTTTTTAAAGAAAGACACAATGAATACTTTGTAATCTGTTATCATTTTCTTACTTATGGTTCTGAGTGTGTTAAATTGTCCATATATCCATTATCTATACCTGTTTTTTCCTGTCCAGGGCTATCCTGGCTTCCTTCAGGTGAAAGGCAGCAGTAAATCCTGAATAGGTTCCCAGTTAGTTAAGTAAATCCTGAATAGGTTCCCACTCGGTTCAGTATACCCTGAATAGGTTCCCAGTCGGTTCAGTAAACCCTGAATAGGTCCCAGTCGGTTCAGTAAACCCTGAATAGGTTCCCAGTCGGTTCAGTAAACCCTGAATAGGTTCCCAGTCGGTTCAGTATACCCTGAATAGGTCCCAGTCGGTTCAGTAAACCCTGAATAGGTTCCCAGTCGGTTCAGTATACCCTGAATAGGTTCCCAGTCGGTTCAGTATACCCTGAATAGGTTCCCAGTCGGTTCAGTAAACCCTGAATAGGTCCCAGTCGGTTCAGTAAACCCTGAATAGGTCCCAGTCGGTTCAGTAAACCCTGAATAGGTTCCCAGTCGGTTCAGTAAACCCTGAATAGGTTCCCAGTCGGTTCAGTATACCCTGAATAGGTCCCAGTCGGTTCAGTAAACCCTGAATAGGTTCCCAGTCGGTTCAGTAAACCCTGAGTAGGTTCCCAGTCGGTTCAGTAAACCCTGAATAGGTTCCCAGTCGGTTCAGTATACCCTGAATAGGTTCCCAGTTAGTTAAGTAAATCCTGAATAGGTTCCCAGTCGGTTCAGTAAACCCTGAATAGGTCCCACTCAGTTCAGTATACCCTGAATAGGTTCCCAGTCGGTTCAGTATACCCTGAATAGGTTCCCAGTCGGTTCAGTAAACCCTGAATAGGTTCCCAGTCAGTTCAGTAAACCCTGAATAGGTTCCGTCTGTCATAGGACCGCATAAAGATTAACACCCCTACAATTCTTAATTATCTTTTAACCTAACACACGCACACTCACAACCTAACGTGTTTTAGGACTATAGGAGAAAATCCAAATACACACACGGACATGTCAACTCCACACAGAAAGACCACAGCAAAGATTCAGACCAGGAACCTTCCAGCTGTGACGTTACAGGGCTAACCACCATGAAATTATTTTTACTTATTTTTACTCATTCTATTATACTTTCCAAAATGATAATGGACACTAGACTTTCATATCTATGTCAGATATTTTCCTAATGTTCTACATTTCAATAAACATGCATTAATAACATTTTATTTTGGCACCTATTGCTTTTGAATGCTTTCAATCAAGACTGAAGCAGAAATAACCGAACGTTTTCCGATGAGACATTCACATGCTGTCTGGCTCCTCTTTGTCACTTAAAGAGTGCTGTTATCAAACTTGATGCTTTTGTTTTCTGAAGGGTTTTTTCTACCGTAGGTGTCAGATGTGTCCTGTTGAAATCATTTTGTCTAATATCTACTTTGCCCAAAAAAAAAACAAAATAAATAAATGAACGTAGGTGTAATTCGCTGTTTCTGCCACTAGGGGCACCACCTTAAGTGGTCGTCATTGTCCGGGCAGGAACAGGAAAATCGTATTCTGTGTCTGCAACCAATCAGACGCCCGAGATTTCAGCGGACTTCGTTATCGCGAGACCTCCGCTCTTCCTTTTCCCTTTTCGCTCTGAATCCAAGATGGTAGGTACCGCTAGTAGACTTCCAGAAGCACCGTGAATTCAGAATCCTCAGCCATCCTCTTTATTAAACGGTCTTATTTCGCCTTTGGATGCCCAAGCATTCCCTAACCATAACCGTCGTAGCAGTCCTGAGGTGATTTTAGGAGTTTTCGCCCACCCAAGCGTCGTTAGCCTGTCCTCCGGGAGCGACATTGATGCTGAACAGTATGCCGCTTCAACTCGGGCGCTTTATTAAAAGTCCACCTTGAAAACTTTTAAGGACGCGGATATTGTTACATCATCTCAGTTCAACTTCAGGCCGCGATAAGAAAATGTTTACAGATAAAGAGCATCAGCTTAATGGCCACGGGAGCTCCGCCAGACAGCAGTTAGCCGAGTGTCAACGTGTGACTCCGCTCGTCAGATCCGTAAAAGGCGACGCGGGATGTAGGAGCTGTGATCTGTTCGCCGGGTCGTCTCTATTCAGCAGAGGGCACACGTGCGGGTGGACCAGTGTGGCTTAGATGAGGCGCGGCTGGTGCATCAAGTGTACAGATGAATTATAATTCACCCACGTTTCTATTCACCTTTCCAGGGTGTTGACATCAGGCACAACAAGGACCGTAAGGTGCACAGGAAAGAGCCAAAGAGCCAGGACATCTATCTGAGGCTCCTGGTGAAGGTACAGACGCTGACATTAAATATGTTAACGGCTACCTTTTTGTATAGGACTGAATTGTAAATTGTTTAGTAATAAACGTGTTTTTTCTAAACTGCCTTTTTTTTTGTTGTTTTTAATTGTTGTTTTAACAGCTATACCGGTTTCTGGCTCGCCGCTCTAATGCTCCCTTCAACAAGGTGGTCCTGAGGAGGCTGTTCATGAGCAGGTCCAACAGGCCTCCCATCTCAGTCTCCCGTCTGGTGAGCGTCTTGTCTCCTCAAAATGTCAACCAGTAACAAAATCTCTTCCCTGGCAAAAGGTTTTTCACTTGTGCCATTTTTACTGTGTAGTTGTACTTATTTAGCAGGCAAATGTAATTTGGCCCTGTCCACCTATAAGTTTAGGGTTTATTTTGTGGCTCATTTGCCTGTGCTGTCAGTTGAATTTCATCAGTCACAAGTGAAATCTATTTCACTGTGTTGAAGTTGTGGAATTGGGAATATTTTAAATTTGATCAGTTTTTTTGTTTTTTTTTTTCTGTTGAGCTCTGTTTTATTTGCTGCTAACACTATTAAAGTCATTTAACAATTGCGCTGCAATTTAAAGAAATTGAAAGTGTATCAATAGAGAAGAGTTTTGTTTTGTCCAAATGTCATAACACACTACATATAGCACAATGTTGCCAATTTACTTAAACGTCTGTCAAATTTAAGTGGGGAAAGCGTATTTGATCAGCATCTTTCATGATGTCAGTTGTTTATTCACAAATGAAACTGAACTCGTTTGTTCTGTCTACTAATTAGATCCGTAAGATGAAACTGCCCGGCCGCGAGAACAAAATCGCTGTTGTTGTGGGAACAGTTACTGATGACATCAGGATTCAGGATATCCCCAAGCTCAAGGTAAGTTTTTAAATGCAGAAGTTGTTATTAATGTTTGTCCACAAAGATGCAATTCTACTGAATAGTTGAATGTTTTGAAGTAGTGTTGAAATGCTGTTTGTTTCACAGATCTGTGCTCTGAGGGTAACTGATGGCGCCCGCCGCAGGATCCTTAAAGCCGGAGGTCAGGTGATGACCTTTGACCAGCTGGCTTTGGCCTCTCCAAAAGGACATGGAACAGTCCTGCTGTCAGGTAACCTAGCTTTTATATTTTCTTACCTGCATTAGTCAAGTTGGTTGGAAAAGATTTTACACAAGTCAAAAAACTGAATCATTCCACCACATTTTTTTAACATATACTTTCTGTCATGTATATCAGGAAGTTTTGATAGTTGTCCACATACATGGATGATAGACTTGTTAATTTTGTTTTTTTAAAAATAAAATTTTTAGGTAATATTAGAGTCTTTCTATACTGAACATCACTCGTCCACAATGTTGTCCTCCGTTGTTCTTTGGTAACTGGTGTTTTTTACACATCCATCTCAATCATAATAACTTGATCTGTCTTTTGCATCATTCCTCACAACATCTACCAAAGTGACAGCTTTGCACCAAACACGACTCAGTTTGCCCTGTTTGACGTGTGACGCGATGTGTGGATCAAGCAGTACACATTGGCGGCCTCCTTCCTGGCACCATGCTGTAAATTTAGAAAAATTGCACAATGCCTCCACATGACCATGTGCAACACTAACAAAGCCAGTTCACTACCCTCCATTTTGATTTGTCTGCAGTAGTTTTAAGTGTGTATGCAACCATGTTGATCATCAGATCTGATCACATAAGTTGAATGGGTCATTTCCAGTAATGCCTACTCAGCTTTGCTTGACTCTACTGTTTTAAGGGGTTTTCCACTCCTTTTTATTACACCAGGGTTCCAACCAAGCTGAGTCGGGCTGAAAATGCACCGTCACCAGGGTGCAGGCCACTGATTGGCCAGAGAGTAACGTCTGAGTCTTGAGACCAACTCCTTCACCTCCGCCATATTTAAAACCTAGCAACGGAGACTGTGATATTTACTTAACTAAACTTTGATACAGTGAAAGAATGCAAGCAATCATACTCCGTGGTTTAACGGGGAAGTCCACGCGTTTCTGGGCCTTTTAGGCCAACGGCCGCATCCAAAGGGAGCTTGATGGGGGGAAAGTGGACCGAGGACGAGGCCCCACCTATATTGTGGTGGCACTGAACTGTTTTGGAAAATGACTAAATAATGGAAAAGGGGCATAAGAATTCTGCTATTAGAACCAACTTTGGGAAATCCATACTGTTTTCAGGATCAAAGTTTATAGATTTTGGAAAATAAGAATGTTGTATAAAGATGGCATTACTAAAATAGCAGCAGAATAGATTACATTGCCCATGAATAAGGATATTCCACATTTAAAGTCTCTTCTAACATGCAACATCAGTGGTCAGCCTAAAGGATTCAAAAAGGGTTTTTGGGGGGTTTTTTTTCCCTTCCTCAAACAGGCCTAAAAGAATTACTGTAAAATATTATCAAGTTCAAATATTTGCTTCATTAAAATTATGGATGCTACAGTTTGCACATTTTGAATAGCTCATATTAGTCTTAGGCTTTCTTGATGTTTATCTAAGCTGTAATTCATATGAAGTAAACGCATTGCTATTCTCTTTGGCATTTGACTCCACGTGAGCCAAAACAAAAACAAAAAAAACATTTAGCTTGCTCTAAATACAAATGTTAAATGTACAAATAGGAAGTTTGAACTGGCTTCAGAACCCCATTTGATAAAATCTTTCTCCCCCCTAGTAGGTGTGTTGTAAATGTAACTGCTGTTAATCCGTAATATTTGTTTGTTCTCCAGGACCCCGCAAAGCCAGAGAGGTTTACAGGCACTTTGGAAAAGCTCCTGGAACACCTCATAGCCACACCAAGTATGTGCACACAGAACAAAATATTAACCTAAAGCACTTGTTCAGGACAGATACATATTAGATTTTGCATCTATAACCCCTCTCTGATTGTATCTGTGTTTCTATGTTTTATTTTTGGATTTTCAAGTTGTTTTTATGAAGGATTCAGTTTAATACTTTAGTCATCTCTAAAGGGAAATTATATAATAATTGAAACAGAATTTGCAGAAACCTGGTTTACTTTTTTTATGTGGACACAATTATGAATGTGCTGTAATGAGGGGTACATTTAACTTGCATGACTGATCAACAACAATTTATGACCCTTAAGAGGCGCGTTCCGTACTAGATGGCATGAAAAGTTGTTCGTCCAATGGAGACCACTTTTTTTTTTTTTTTCTCCCATATATTACCGTGGTGTCTGTCTGTTTAAAATTATATTTCTGGTTAGCGATTAGTATTCAGTTTTACTGTTGGCACACTCGGTTGTTGTCTTGACTGTGGTCTAATCTTCTGATTACACTTTAGAGCAGTGGTCTTTAGCCCTGATCCTCAACATCTGCTGTCCTGCATGTTTTACATGGGTCCCTGCATCCAACACACCTGATTTTAATTAATGATCGTTATCAGCTTGTCAACAAGTTCATCACAACTTTAATGACGCAGCCACTTGTATCATGGCGTGATTAAACAAGGAAACATCTAAAACATGTAAGACAGTAAATCTTGAGGACCAGGGTTGAAGACCACTGTTTTAGAGAATAGTTTGTTCACTTCATGTCATCTAATGGAAATATAGCAAATTTTATATTTTTGTTCCCTCCATGGCATTTCAAAAGCTTTTAAGTCACTGAACCAATGTGACTAATAGTGCAGATGCATCTACGTACTCATTTTAAATTATTAGGTGTCCAAACTTTTGACAGGTATTTTATATAGAAACAGCCAGGATACTACTTGTGTACCAGTGTTTTCCTTGACTCACTGTTGAAATATGGAACCCGCAGGAAAAGTGAAATTGTTTGAGTTAATAGGTGATATTGAAAAGTCATGATTTTCTTACTTTGCTTAACCAGCATTGATTTTTTTTTTTTTTTTTTTTTTTTTTTTTTTTTTGGTAAATGTCTGTGTGTTTTAGTCTGTTGGGTATCGATATACGGCTATTTTCAGGTATATGGTTCACATACAGTGCAGCATGATAATTTGGCACGGTTGCATGTCAGCAAGAAGGTTACTGACTCAAATTCTGGCAGGGGTCTTTCTGCGTCGGGTTTGCATGGGTTTCTCCGGGTACTCCAGCTTCCTACTGCAGTCCAAAAATGTGTGTTAGGTTTATTTTAAATGACCTATTGGAGTAAGTGTAAGTGGTTGTTTGGCTCTGTGGCCCTGCAATGGACTGCTGACCTGTCCTGGATGCCCTGCATGTTGCTCATAGTGAGCTGGGAAAGGCTTCGGCACATCCCTGTGACCCCAAAGAGGACAAAGCGGGTGTAGATAATGGATGGGTAGATGATTCACATACACATCAAAACCCCACGATTAAATTGCTACAAATGTTATTTTGACATTAGCTTTTCAAAAATCGAGTTTATTTCTATAACATCTGCACAGACATATTTTAGAATTTGGTGATGAAAGTTTTAAGAGAAGAAAGCAGATTTGTAGTCTGTAATCCAAATCAGTTCACTCAAGGCAGTATTAGCATTGTATTTGTTGTCTTACATATGTATAAAGCAGCTGTTTTTAAACTGTAAATTAGACCCTTTTCCCATAAAATATAAATCTGGTAATTGTCTCCTCAAACTGAGAAAAATCAGTTTGCCGACAAGATTACATTGTATAAATGAAAACCCAGGATTTTATATACATTTTGTGTTTCCTGAGATTAAATTGTTATTATAAAAAGAGCCACCATGAAAGCTAAAGATTAGAGAATCTAACTGATGTAGACTGTTACTGTGGTCCTAACATCTTCTTTATCTTTCTTTTCTTTTTTTCCTCTCCTCCAGGCCCTATGTTCGCTCCAAGGGCAGGAAGTTCGAGAGAGCTCGTGGTCGCAGACCCAGCTGTGGTTTCAAGAACTAGTTTGTGTTTTTGTTTTCCATGCAGTCTGACAAATAAAAGATTGGCTGTACAAAACGAGTTACATTTTGTTTTTGTTTTTCTGTGTACCTGGAATATCTTGTATTTTTAGTAGACAATGTCACACTGATTCACACCTCACGGTCCCAACGCAATACAGCACATTCTGAGATTAAATGTGAACTTCACATGACAAATTCTTCGATAAGCGTTAATCACGCACTAACAAACGGCCTGGACGGGAAGCGGCGTCGTGTCGATGATTGGAGAATGTCGGTGGGTGTTGCACTACTTTTCTTATCGTCATTGGATTTCCTCTCCGCCGCTCACATCTGCTGCGGCTTCGTCTTCAGACGCTTCCTGCACCGAGACATTTCCACAGCCCGCGACCGACTGCAGTCGTCAAGATGAGGTAACGTAGAGCCGTAAAGATCCCGCTTGTACTCAGTTGCGGTGTTTTAATTAATCCGGAGCGTCGACTCGTCAAATTCATGCGGTCGCGTGCGGCGCCGTTGACGGTCACTTACAGCCTCCGAGCTAACAGGCTAACTTGTGTACCTCTTTAAACCAAACAAGAACTCAGGCGTAGAAATTCACAAGAGGCTCCACAGTGTGCTGGAGTTGACGGCTATATTTTCAAAAGAAATCTAAATCGGATAGTTCGTAAAATCGGCTCGGATGATATATAACGATATAAACGGCAAACTAGTAGCCGCTGCTTGACAGGCAGCAGTCTATATTAGCCTAAAAAACAAAACAAAAGAAAAACTCCAGCTGTTTTCGTTATGTATTTGTAGGTACATTCTATCGTTCCTTACAACTTTTAAATTATTTATCCGTTACTATCTTAAAGACGTTGATGGAAACGGCCTTGGCTGTGTTTTAATCGTAGCGTCGCCGTTTGCTGAAACGACAGCCAAGTCAGGGCTGCTAGCTGTCTTACGTGGACGATATTAATAAAAGTTTTCCGGTGAAACGACGTTTACTAAAGTTCGACATATTGTCAGTGGCGTTGATTACTTGTCTTGAGAGTGTGAACATCCCCTAAGAGGATAAACGCTCTTGTGTTGTACCGAACCAGCACAGCCAACAGCAGCCTCATTGTGTGTCGTTGACAAATTTAGCCTGCTGGTGTTTTCATTTCTGGGTGTCTCCACCCTGCACTTCAAGGACGTAAGGTGCAACAATGGGCATCGGTGAGGGGCTTTTCTGCGTCTTATCAGGGCAGCACATCACTCAAATATTCACTTGTTTCCATTGAAAATTGCTCTATATACCCTGACTTAAAGCTTGAAATATGCATAGTTAATGATATACCACGGTAGCTCAGGTATTCTAGTCCAGCCGCTGTAGTCAGGTGCACTGCGTTGTAATGATTTGTACCTGGCTTTATGACATTTTGAAAAAGGCTTAGAATTAGTAACTAGACATATTTTCGAGTGTTAAACTTGTTTTAACAGTCGTCATTCTAATGATTAATTTTAGCTTCTAATGACCATTAGATTTCTTTCAGCATGCACATTGTGAAGCAAATTCTTTATCAGGAAAACTGCCAGACTGAATAATACTGCACATTGCTAAACCTAAAAAAAATCCTGAACCATTTAGGTCAGCACTTTGTGAAATCTCAGTCCAAGATTTTACTTGTGAAAGAGACACTTTGTCCCAAAGTCCTGTTTGACAAAAGCCCTAAAAATGAAAAAATGCCAACAAATTGTGGTAATTCTCGTGCAACCTTTCATCCAAATTAATGTGGCGTCTCAGCAAGAGAGTTAAGGATGTGTGACTGTGACTCAGCACGGTAGAAACCAATGTGAGGTCAAGGAGCAAGATGGATCTTGTATTACTTCACTGTTTAACTATAATGTCTTTCTCTTATCATTTTTTTCCTTCTGTATGTTTACATTTTAATTGTGAATTGTGTTATAAATAATTATTTCCTTTGCTCAGTAAAACCCATGTGAATCAGTTAGTTTTATTAGATTTACTTAGCTTGAAATAACTTTTTTTAATCTCAGTTTTCTGAAAATCTCTTCTAAAATACTTAAAACAGGATCGGAGATATTTTAAAATGTTGTTGATGTTTTATGGTCAATTCTTGAAACTGACAGTTGTCCTTTTTTCTTCTTCACATACAGGAACAGAGATCTTTGGGCGGGAACGTGAGGCTTTACTCAAGGACATTAAGATGACATGAACTGAGAACCCACCTGAACTGTATCTTTGTTTGTCTTTTGTTTTGTTTCCCATTTTGTTTAGTTTATTGTTGTAATTTTGAAACTCCTCTTGTGGAGGAATATTTTCTTGTATGAAAGTTTAGTTTCTCACACTACTGTCTAGGAGATAGACCTCGTTGTGCGTCTTGTCTTCCTCAATATAACTGAGATCTAAAAAAGCAATAGGGGTATCAAAGGTCTTAGGGGGGGAAAAAACTACACTAACATCCTTGTGGCATTAATTACACTTCAGGCTGAACTCCCCGTGCAACATACTTTACAGAAATCTTGTGCATTCATTTAATTGTTTCAGCCTACTAAAGCAAACAAAGCGTGTTTGCCTATGTCTTATTCATACTTAATTAATACTCATTTTAAAGCAAATAAGAAGTTCAGTTTCGTCCATGTGTCATTATTTTGTCATATAATTGTTGACATTAAGTAGCTGCTTTCTGCCTTGCATTGCTATCACATAAGGCAGCTTTAATTTGTAATGTAAACTTATTTTATACTTATGCAATGTTTGTAAAATAGCTCTTTTTTTAATGACTGATTTAAAATTTTGAAGTCCTGTTGTGTTGAACAGTCGCCTGCACACTTCTCAACTGGTAGAAAACTGTGTAAGCTGACAGGTCACAGGATCAGTCTGATGGGAGATTAATTGTTTAGCAGTTCCCATTTTCACTGGATTATTCTGAACAAATGACTATTTGAACTGGAATAAGTTAATATTATAATTATTATTCATGTTTTTTATTTTTTACCTTTTTGACTGAAGACCTAATCAGAAATTGATGCAGAGGAAGATCATTTGTTGTGGCAATTTCTTAAGAAGAATTTTGAGGGGATTTCAGGGATATAGTTCTTAAACTCTCATAAATATTGAAGATTGATACCAGATTCCACTCATCAAGCTTCCATCTCCCTAAAAATTCTACTGTTAGGATTTTTAAGACTTTGGCCCGCTTAAACATTGAGGATGCGATCCCCAGAACCTTCTGCGCCTTCTCCAGCAGAAGCCCTACTTCATGGCCAGTTTGCCAGCTGGGGATCAGGCACCAACAGCAATAATAACAGCTGCCCAAACAGCCCTAGTCCAGGAGGGCGCACCTCTACTACATCCCCAGCTCCATCGCCAGCATCCAACTATGCCTTGACCCTCACCCACACCCACATACATATTCAGCGGCTGTCACCACGGTCAGGAAAGGAAGCGCGTTTACTACTGCCCTTATTGGAATTGGTGGGGTGCAGCTGCCCTCGGTCCCCTGCACCTCCCCTGCTTGTGCTCTACTGGTACCCGCCAGGAAAACGACGGAAGGGGGTGTCAAGACGCCGGCAGGTTAGAGCCTATCTGGCAGAAAGCAGGCCTGAAGCTGAGAGATGGTCAGCTGCTATCCAGTGTCTGCTCAGAGATGTCGCTGTCACTGCTGACACAGGTGAGTGTAGTTTAATGAAACGTCCTCTGTAAATTACCTGCATGTTGATGCTACAAGTTTTTAAATTCTGTCTGTGTATTAAAAATTAGGCATCATTACACTGATTTGCATAAATGCTCTTAGCAAAAGTGTTAGAAAATAAATGTGTAATTTGGATATTTTATGTCCACTGGTCTGAGAGACTGATGGACTGGGAGCCTGTGCAGGGCGGACCCCTGCCTCTCGGCTGTAATGAGCTGGGATAGGCTCCGGCAGACCCCCGTGACCCTGTACAGGATTAAAACGGGTGTAGAACATGGATGGAATGATGGTCTGAGCGAAGACATGTTATAGAATTGCAGGTGCAGGAAAGATTATGGCTATGCCTGTGTTTCTTTTCCTTTTAACAATGAGTCTTTTGACCTTTCTATGTTTTACCCCAGGAGTAAGTCACAAACTCCACACATGGCTGTCTCATTCTACTTTGATTTACACCTCCTTTGTTTGCCAAGTATAGCTTAATGTCACAGTGTCATAAGACCTTCCTGTACATACGGCACATATTTTGTCACTAAGAGAACAAATGGGGCCAGAATTAGTATGGGATCCAACAAAAACATTGGGGGATTATTACTAATACAGCATTAGTGGTTAAGTTACATTTCCTGCGTAGTTTTTTTGTTTGATTTGATAGATCTTTTTTTTTTTTAGTTTATGTATCTATTGCTATACGTCTTTATTCTTTCCCTTATCTGTCCTGCACACATGGTTTGTATCATTCAGTGTCAAATGTAGAGACGGAGAGGGTGGGGCTATTGTTGCTTGCCACCCTTCCTTTACCATGTTCACCATGGTTAATGTTCACTTTCCATGGCACGTTTAGCTTTTCCTTAACTTCTCTCTGTTGACCTTTTAACTTAACCAGCATCTCCATCTTTTTTTTTTTTTTAAATCCCTCTTCTTCTTTAAACTTGATTGCCTTTTTTTTTGTTAATCTGAGCTTGTTACCTTACTATTCTTCCTACTAGTTTTTAAAAAAACTATTTTTAATTTTCTCTAGTCACTTTTTGCTCTGCATCCTCATGCTTCAGTTGTAGTTTAGTAAACATTTGTGTCCCCTTAGCATTTCTAAGGAATGGCTGACTTGATTCTGTGAGTTTAACCACTGATAGGTATTGTAGCTGTCGTTGGTTGGTTTCTGCTGATTTGCTTTAATCTAGTTTGTTGCATAATCAAGAGTTATCTGAGCATAGACCTTTCGTCTTCTTCCCTGTACAATAGGTATTAATCATTACCATTTTGTATTTTAGAATATTGATAGTTAGCTGGTGCTTGTATTTATTGTAATTATTGATCTCGAGGGAAGAGTGAAGTATCTTTGCTTCATTGGTTTACGACCCATTATGTTAATACGAACACAAACTGAGGACCAGAGTTAAGAAAACAGTTTTATGACCAAGTTTCTGAACTTAAATGATTAACAGTCACGCGTCAAATGCAAAGGCTGCAGTTCAAGGTGAAGCAAATCCTGTGAGGTGAAACAAAGGAGGTTGAATACACCCAAAGTCCAGGGTTAGGCAACACTCATAAGAGCTTAGCTTACGTCCCAGTTGGCTGGCTCAAAAATGTAATGAACCTTTCTTTGTCTCCCAGACAAAAAAACAAAGCAAAAAACCACTTTGAAACTCATTCATGTTCTCCTTTCTTTGTCATAAAGAATTTTCAAGAAGTTTACTACCTCGTCCCCGGCGACTACTGTTATTGGTTAATCCATTCAGTGGAAGGGGCCAAGCAATGCAGTGGTGTCAGACCCACATCCTGCCAATGATTAGAGAGGCCAACATCAGCTACAACCTCATACAGACAGGTAACAAGACAAGGCAGAAATAACAGCCTTTTAGATGACACACAAATACATGAAACATGTGCTTACCACTGGTATGAACTCAGTTAATGCGTTGCAGAACGGCAGAACCATGCAAGAGAGCTCATCAGAGAGATATCGCTCTCAGAGTGGGATGGTATCATCATTGTTTCAGGAGATGGCCTATTGCATGAGGTGAGGTACTCCTGGCTAAAAAGCTTTAATTTATATAGAAGTGTCATGTATGTTGTTTTTGGTATATTTACATCCACATCCAGCAATATCATTTTCTTTCATTTTTTTTGTGTTTGTTTATATAGGTGATTAATGGTCTAATGGAACGCCCAGACTGGGAACAAGCAATAAAAACACCTGTTGGGATTCTGCCCTGCGGCTCTGGAAATGCACTGGCCGGCTCCATCAACCACAATGCAGGGTGAGCTTGTCTCTCATTGATAACTCTATGTTCCTTCTGCAGTTGGAAAATGTCTGAAATGTTGTGTTTACTGAAATTTCATGTCTTTCACACAGGATCGTGTGTGTGTGTGTGTGTGTGTGTGTGTGTGTGTGTGTGTGTGTGTGTGTGTGTGTGTGTGTGTGTGTGTGTGTGTGTGTGTGTGTGTGTGTGTGTGTGTGTTGTAAACTTCTGCATGTCATGTTTGTGCCACAGCGTCACTGTGGTTTGCTGATAAACAGTCAATTGCTTTTAAAAAACTGAGTGTTTTTTCTTTCTTCTTTACTTCAGGCTACACTCACATTAGTATAAGTAATTTTCTGCTTGGTGATGTGCTTCTGCTAAAATAACACATGGTTGTTGTCCCCTCCCCCCTGTCTTACATCTTTCTTAGGTATGACATGTGCCTTCGAGAGCCCCTCCTGTTGAACTGCTGCTTTTTGCTCTGTAGAGGAGGCGTTCAACCAATGGACCTGGTCTCTGTGACAACAAGCCCTGCTCCGTCCAAAAACAACCATGCTGCAGTACCCAGGAGACTGTTTTCCTTTCTTTCTGTTGCCTGGGGCTTTGTGTCTGATGTGGACATTGAGAGTGAGAGGTGTGTGTGTGTGTGTAATTGATTGACCCTTAAACCATTTATGGATTTATCACTAGTTAATTATGTGATGCCACATAGTTTCCTTATAAAGCATGGCTGCACTTCATGTTTTCTCATTCCAGATATCGTGGCCTAGGCTCAGCTCGCTTCACCCTGGGCACCTTGGTGCGCATAGCTTCACTTCGATCCTACAAGGGTCGCCTGTCCTACCTACCTCCCTCTGCTGTCACTTCATCTTCAGATGGCACACCACCTCCACCACGGAGACCTCTATCCCGCAGTATCACAGAAGGACTAGAAGGCTTCTGCCGAATACCTATCCATCGCACTTGTTCTGACATGGGTATCAGTGAGCAAAGGAGCCTGCGTAGAGGTGAGGGAGAGAGGGAACGGGAGGAGAGACAAAGAGAGAGGGAGAGGAGAAGGGAGAGAGCCAGGGGAGGCGGAACTGGTGTGTTGAGGGCAAGCAGCCTGGCAGAAGACAGAGAGAGAGAGGGGCAGTTGGAGATGGAAGCAGAAGAGGAGAAATTGGGAACATGTTCGGAGAGGTCTGGGACGAGCTCTGAATCAAATGAAAGGGATGAATGCAATATGGAAAGGGAAGAAAGGTTGGCGAGGATCACAGATGAAAGGAACGAGGAGGGCACAATAGAGCAAGACTCTAGTGACACAGAAGAGAAGGATGGGGATGGCAGTGGTGGTTCGATAGAGGGGGAGGGAGTCTTGCGGGCAAGAGAGCTGGGAGAGAATGATGGAGTAGATATGGGCCGAGAGGCGCATGAAGAGCCAGAGGATTGCAATACTTACCAGGACCGTCCTCACGAATCCAGAAAGTTGGTGAGAAAAAATTCAGCGCCTTCAAGTCAGATAGCCAATGCACTTTTCAGCCAGCCTTTGAGTCAGGATGCTGACACAGATTCTGGCACTTCATATGGGGTAGAGGACATGGATATTAATGGAACTTACTTCCAGAAAGAATCTTACCCGGTGGATGTTTCTCGTGAGCGGGCTCTCACCATCTCCTCTCCATTTCGTCATTCTCCCTTCTCATATAAGCAGAAGGCCCTGGACCAAAACCAAAACGCCTCCCGTCCGAGGCCCCTCTCACTTCTCCAGCACTCCAACTCCAACTCTCTCCCCCCAAAACTCCCTTCCCTTTCACTGTCTCCTACACCTCCCTCTTCCCCTTCTTGTGCCTCGCCACACTCATCATCCTACCTTGTCCCCCGTCCAAACACCCCAAATTCCACATCGCCCTCTCCCTCCTTCCGCACACCGTCCTCATCTTTTAACTTTGACATATCCGAACCAGCAAGACCCTTCAAGAACCGTCCATTCATCTCATTGCCTTTTGATCTACCAAGGGATGACTTGTTACCCCCTCTTGACCAACCCCTTCCCACTAGAGACTGGGTCACCATTGAAGGGGACTTTGTGTTAGTCTTGGCCCTCTATCAGACCCACCTTGGAGCTGACCTCCATGCAGCTCCCCAGGCTAGGTTTGATGATGGCCTTATCCACCTAACCTTTGTGCGGGCAGGGATCTCCAGAGCCACCCTCCTCAGACTTTTCTTTGCCATGGAAAGAGGAACCCACCACTCCGTCAGCTCGCCATATGTGAGCCATGTTACCTGCAAGGCCTTTAGGCTACAGCCTCTTTCCACAAAAGGAACCCTCACTGTGGATGGAGAACTTGTTCCATATGGGCCGCTCCAAGCACAGGTCAGAAATTAGAATGATTGTATTTGTATAGAATATACTTTATGACTGTGTTTTGTAGCTCGTTAGATAGGTCTATGTCATAATGCCGTGATGTTTTGCGAGTTGTTTGCTAATATTCTTTTCTTGATCTCAATGTTTCACAGGTTCATCCTTCCATGGGTCGCCTCATTGTTGGAGACTCTGGAGTGAAGATTACTAGATTTTAATCAGGGACTGGTTGAGTTGATTGGTATATCAGCAATCTACTGAATTGTTTTGTCTTCATTTCCATTTGTACTAAGGGGTGTATATGAGACGTTTAAATTAGCCTGTATTGGCGGAACTGCTTTAGTAGGGATTATTAAAAGGGATAACCTACAGAGCCATGCATCATTGAAGAGTGACTGCAGGGATTAATAGTCAATTTGAAAATGGATGGAAAATGCGCTTCATTGCACAGATGTTGGATCATGCTCAGCGTACACTGAAAAGCATGAAAACTGCACAGCCTTGGATAATAAGAGGGACGAACATTTGAATGTTTTAGGGTGGGCGGGGGGTTGTGCAGATGGTGCATGTGATGGATGTATACATAGTAGTATGCATGCAGAAAAGCACTACCTGATTCTTTTTTCTTTTTTGCCTTACATTGAAAAATTATAAATCAGATGAATTTGTAAGAAAGTTGATCTTAAACATGGAAAGCTAAAAGAAGGTAAGAAGATAAGGAAATGCATTTAGACCAGCTGATATGGCAATGGCCCTTGTCCCTTATCTTCAGTTTCACCACCAATTTACAAATATTGAAGAACCTTGGTCCCTCGAAGGAATGCCTTATCAGCTATTACAGTACATCTGAATCTTAATCCGTTTTCTTTTATGTGAGGAACATAAACTTTATTGATCCCTGACCTCCTTTGAGATTACACATGCAACATAAAAGCAAAGGTGTCCTAACATCTTTAGAAATATTCACAATCCCAACTTTCAGCTATGTCTTTAGAATATGATTATTCAACCACTATTTAACTGCAGACAAAATGTGGCTATAGTGGAAAATGAATCAGTGTAGAGCAGCAAGGACAAATTTTTCAGGCTCAATACACTTGTGGGAAAACACTGAATTTTCACCATTGCTGACATATTTGCATTCCACCCGTTTTCTTGAACATGTGGATGCACACTGCTGCTGCTGTCAGTGATGTAGTGTTTGTATATCAAACATAAAAATGACAAGTATTTGTGCTTTTGCCAGTTTGTTAAAAAACAAAAATCAAACTCACAGACTGAGCTTAAGTTTGGCCAAAATATCCAGATATCTTTGAGTTATGTTTGAAAATATGACTGGAGGATAGGATGTAGTGCATTCTTTTTGCACAAAAAATGGAGTTGAAACAGTCCAGTGAATCAAAACACTAAAATGCAAAGTAATATTTACATACTAACTACACAGTAACAGAGTCAGATGTTTCAGAAAGTAAATTCACTAGTATTAGTAGTCTAGTCCAGAAATTAAATGAATTGTATTGCTTTCTTGACCTAAAGTGAATTAAATATCACAGTGTCGCAGTGAAGAGTGTTTACAAAACAACTTTGAAGCAGGAAAGGAGACAATACTAAAATAAATTACTGTTGTACTGTCAGATCAGATGTTTGATTTTTGAAATAAACAAATTGAATAAAGATAAACTTGCACTTTGACTTTGCAGCCAGCTAATTTAAATTACAGACTGACTTTTAAAATTAAAACACATGAAGAATTAAAGCTCTTCCAAACTATTGTTATTGTAAACACCAGATTTTGGAGTATTGTCTTTAAAAGATTTATTTTTATTGTGAAACCTGCTGACATACACCTCTGGGCTAAGAATAAATCATCAGCATGTGCAATGCAAAATTTGTGCCAGTCACTTGAGTCGTCATCTGCATACTGTACGTCTTTGTAATGCCTATACGAATCAATGCCTGTAAATTCTGGCTGATGTTCATGGACTGTTGAAGCATCACTGCAAAAAAAAAAGAAAAAAAAGAGTAAAACCTTTTGCTCACTGAGATGCTTTTCTTCTAGTGCTGTTGCCTTTTTTCCCTTTTGAGTGATCAATGCAGCTAGACTACCATAATGACACTGTGCTTACACAGCTACTGAATGTGAGTACAACTTTTTGCGTCCAGGCTCGATAGTTATGAGAATTTAATTTCACTGAGCAGTTGTCTTTAACCATAGCCAGGACCATGGTGTAATAGACCAATCTGACGTGACAGCTTTGGGGTGGGACTCCTGAGCAGATAATACCGTAAAGGTGTCCGTAGTAGACTGCCTGTAGTAAAATTGTAATTATTACTAAATCAGTGAAAATATTTACACATACAATGTGCAATTAATAGTTATTGTTTTAAATAAATATAACATCATATGTTTGGAGTAATTGTTATTGTCCGTTGTCTTCCTAACATGTCTTGAAATTGTTGTAATAGAAATTATTTATGTTTTAATATCTATCCCTGGCAGTATTTTAACTACTTAATATAAAAGGTTATCTCTATTTCTCTTTTAATCACACTAAAAGAGGTAGGTGTCAAGTCTGCACTTTGAGGTGAATTATTCACACTTTTCAAACACTGGTGGAAATCCCATGTGGTCCTATCTATTTAAGAAACCCTGTTTGTCAATATGTCCTTTACGTTCTGTTACTAAAAAACAGTGGGAACAACCACGAATCCCCAAAGATCTCTGCGCACACACAAATGCATTTCATAAAAAATGTAAAACAATAACTCAGTAGTGTACATTATATATGTTAATAGTCTTTGTTTCACATGTAAGTGCTGATCTGATGATCATCTGATACTATGTAAAAGAACCAACAATTAAAAGGAAAGTTAACAGAAGGGTATTTTGTCTGGTATGCAGGCTGGATATTTTATTGTAGTTATACCTACTTCCTACCTGTATGTCTCATTATCCCTGTGAAATATATATGCCTTAAATGCTTAAAATGCTTGCACCTTTAATTCAAAAAGTACAACATCTGGTTCAACTTTGTAAATGAAATGCATCCTAATTATCTCTTTATTCACACATCCCAACCTTTAAATGTGCAGCTGTGTCAGTAACGCTGTCCTGCTTTGGCCAACTGACCGGAAGTGATCCGCTTCAAAGCCACACGCCGCTTCCGGCGTCGCCACCTTCTTTGTCTACGGCCCAACATCTCGGCAGCAGGGCTTCTCTAATTTTGTCCTTACTTTGAGGATATATTTTCGCATATATCCCTATTTTTTCTGACATTTAATGACACTCGACTCTGACTTATTTATGCCTAAAAGTAAAGCGCCAAAAATGGATGACCTGGACTACAGTAAGTGTTCTTAGGAACCCGCTATTTGCATAAGCTATCGTAGCTCAGTGCGGCTAGTGGAGAAGCTCGGAGCTAGGGTTCAGTTTAGAGAGATTGATCGTCCTGTTGAATATGTGAACGTAAATGGACCTGCCGGCTTTTGCTGGATTTCCTTGAACTGACAATGTGCGGATCGGAGGAAGCTGCAAGAACGTGTCAGAATAGCCAACTAATTAATTACTGTGTCGGCGTTGGCTTTGCGCTACTTTTGATAGCTAACGTCGGTTTTACATTTATCATCCAAACCTGCCGTCATGTCACACAAAGACTTTAGGACAAAATGAACCGCAAAGCATCAGCTTACCGGCTGTATTTAATGTACGAGCAGCTGTTGTATGAATCGCACCAGACCTTTTATCCAGACTGTGGGCGTGGCTGTAGTGTTGCAGCTGTTTTGTTTAGCGGCGTAAACACAGTGATTCAGGAGACTGTCCGCCTGCGGCTTCGAGCTCCATGTCCACATTATTTAGACAAAATCGGCTTTTTTAAGTATATAATGTGAAGAGCTACGAAGAAAACCAATGTTCATAAATGTGCAACGGTGTTTGGTTGTTTCTGCTTAAGAAGATGATGGGGAAGTTGGTAGGTAGGCTGCTGCTGTTGGTGCTTTTTAAGTTCATTCAGTTATTATTGGGCTACACTTTTATTTTTACACACCGTGTATGTTTTTGAAGGTAGACCTGAATTCCTCATAACTGTATAAAAAAACGGCCATCCCTGCCTACCCCTTAAGATAATACAGCTGAGACTACAGCTCTCAAATGTGATGTAAAATCATTATTTTTATAAATGTGATTTATTCGCAGACAGTCCTATTGTGACGCCAGCTTCATCTGAACAAAATTGTTGGTCTTCTAACCTGAGGGTTATGTAGAATTTTATGAGATTGTATCTTATCCAGATATTATTTCAGCTTGGTGGTTATTTTGGAGTCTGTGCTTTGTACAGTAAGTGCAGTAAAAGCAGCTTTTTTTTTCAGTTAATCAGCAGATCACCATGTTCCGTGTATTGATTTGATATAGGGTTTGTGTCGGATGCCCTTCTTGACACAACCCTCGCCATTTATCAAGACTTGGAACTGGCACGATGAGGGGCTGGAGCAATATGGGTTAATATCATGTAAATATTTAATCCAGACTTGCATGTTAATGCTTGTTCCATTTCCCATAAGTGACTCTTTCAACAGCTTTTTTTTTTTCTTGTGACAAAGTAGCTGTGTATATGATGAAACATTATTGTATAATTCGGCCAAATCCGGTATGTTTTCGCATCATAAAGTTTTGAAAAGATATGTTAGCTTATCAGACATGTAATGTCTAGTAAATTTCAGCAAAGGTCTACATTTTATGACACTTTAGGAATAAATCATAGATGGTAGAGCTGGAAAAGCATAAATCCATTCACCTTGTGGTGGTAACTGAAACCTCAAACACTTAATCCATTGATGTGTTTGTGCAAGAAAATTTTCTGCAAGTCAAATAATAAATTGGTAAGCAAAGGCCCTTTAAACAAATACAACAATTGGTATTACACCAGTGTATCTAAACAGGCTTTTAGAGCCGATCCCATTTTAAATTAGTTGCTGTTGCCTCTGTTTCTGGTATCATAAAGTAAAAATGTTTAAGCTTTCTGAAAGTTAAATGTCAAGTACATGGCCCTCACATTTATTAGAACATCTGTTTGTAGTATTTTTTTTAATTTTTTTTTTTAACTGATCCAAGTGGATTGTTTTAAAACAAAAAACAAAAAAAACATTACAAAAAGGTATAAGGGAGGATAAGAAGAGCTTCAGGCAAACGGACAAATCTTTGGTGTTTTATTTATTTAAACTGAATATTCTTTTATGTTTCAAAAGTATCATGGTTCAGCCCCTCTCTCCCTTTTTTATATTATTTTTTGTTAACTTTAGTTGCCGTTGTTTTCTCTATTTCTTCCGCCCCTTTCCATTGTGAGATATTTGAGTTTAAATAACAAAGTACTTTTCCACATATTTTTGCCGTCAGTAGAGACTGCTTTTGCCCTAGATTATTTGGGCATAGTTAACTGTATGTTGGCTGTACAGCTGTAGCAGAAATACAGTCATTCTTCTTCTCTTCCCCTGCAGTCCCAGTAGACCTAAGCCCAGAGGAGCGCTCTGAGCTGGAGGACATCCGCAGGAGGAAAGGCGTCCTGCTGCAGGAGATCCAGAGGCTCAGGGAGGAATTAAGAGAGGCGATTTTGGAAGTAGAGGGGCTGGAGACCAGCACAGAGGGCAGGTGGAAGGAACAACTTTTTTTTCTTTTTTTCTTTTTTTTTAATGTCTTTGTTCTTGGAACACAGCTTAGTCTTTGGTATGTGTTGTCCTCCCACAAATTGACAGCTCCTCCTCTTGTGATATGATTTGCTGATGACAATGCATCTGCTTCAGAAGACAAAATTATGCAAATGTTGCTCCATAAGAGAGTTGTATGTGGATATTCTTTATTTGTATCATGATTTTCTGATGAATTATTTAGTTCACTCACTAGCAAAATAGCCAAATACAGCCACCAGACCATCTTAATCTGTCTGAGTACTTTGTTACAATAGCATATAGTTTTTCCAAAAAGAAATTGAAATGAAAAAGCTTGAAGGAGGAAGCGGCAATGGAGTGAGGCTAAATGTGTGTTTTTAAACTAGGTTTCTGGTTTGATTTCTACAAAAGTCCTTTATTTTTATCCCCTTTGTTTACTCTGCAGTAAAACTCTACAAAAAAATAGACATGTGGCAATGGGAAGGAAAAAATTCAACATGGACCCAAAAAAGGTAACCCAGGTTATTGCTGTACAGATGATGTTTTCACTCATTATCTGACCTTTTTATTCAGTGACTATGCTTTCTGAAGGGCATTGTGTTCCTGGTGGAGAACGAGCTGCTCAGACACACATCAGAGGACATCTCTCAGTTCTTGTACAAAGGAGAAGGCCTCAATAAGACTGCTATTGGAGATTATCTGGGAGAAAGGTGCAACATGCTGAAATGCCTCTTATGTTTTCAGTTTCTGTTCTGTTTCTGTTGATTCATTTGACACTGTTTTTGTTGTTCTCTTGCAGGGATGACTTTAACATCAAAGTTCTTCAAGCTTTCGTTGACCTCCACGAGTTCACTGATCTCAACCTTGTCCAGGCTCTACGGTAAATTGCTTATTTTTTGTTTTTTTTTTTGTTATTTCTGTCTTGAATAGAGGAAAAGAGATTTGTTAAAGTGTATCTAGGTATACCTTGGTGAGCAGATATACAAGTTTCACTGGCACATTAACACAAGAGGGAAATTCTGTGCAAAAAGGTAGCTGGTGCTGTTGAATTTTGCTTTTATTGCAAAATCTTCCTACTCAGATTTGACCTCAACCCTGTCCTGTTTCCACAGACAGTTCCTGTGGAGTTTCCGTTTGCCTGGTGAAGCCCAGAAGATTGACAGAATGATGGAGGCCTTTGCTCAGAGATACTGCCACTGCAACCCCGGTGTCTTCCACAGCACAGGTAAACGGACACACACACACACACACACACACACACACACACACACAAATGCACCAGACTTGTGGTTTAGTAGAAAAGACTAAAATTATAAGATTAATTTTAGAGCTCTAAACTTCTTCTTCAGTTTTTAACTGTCCCTTTTTGATTCAAGATTTATTTTCCTGACAATTGTGCTCATTTTTATGAACATTGTGAAATCTCTATAGTGCAACAGAAAGTAACCGTTCAGGAGGTGTGTTCTCGTTCAAACGATCATCCCTTTTACCAAAAATAACCTGATATGCCATCCCATGGAGGCATTAGACTTGGTACTATTTTCATTATTTCCTTGAATTGTTGATGAATGTATACTTTTTTTTTTCCTTTTTTTTTTTTTCCTTGTTGGACAAGCTGCCGCGTTGCTCTTGAACCCAACAGGAACATGCCCACCATCTGTCAATCAAGGTTTGCTGTGGCTGCCAGCTCCCTTAGCTGAGCCACGTCCAATTATTGGGTTATATAAATTCAGCTGATGTGGTTTAAAAAAAAAAAAATAAATAAATAACCTCCTCAGAGTTGACATTAGTGTTAAAATCAAACAATACAAACCAAATCTTTTTTTCTTTTTTAAATATCTGTAAATATCCTAATTGAAAACTGCTTAAAATTGGGGGTGTTTAATTGGACATTATTTTGCATTACAATTACTCAGATCAGCATCAGTTGTTGCTTTTTGGACCCAAGTTTGCACTCTAGGCTTTCAGGTTGTTTTTGAGAAATAAATAAAAATAATAATACTAGAAGAGTCATTTGTTTTTAAAGCAAGAATAATCACATGCTCCTATATTATTGCAATGTGAAGAATACTTTTTTTTCTGTTTACCCGTAAATACAAATTCTATTCTGAGCATAATTGGTCACAATTTTAGTGTCCCAGCCTTCAAAATTGAATCTAGAAAAATTATAATAGAACTTGTGCCAAAAATTCGAAAATAAACCTAAACCATTTCGTGATCCACCTCTGTTGTCATCCAGCATCAGCTCACTTCCAGAGTCGCTCACCTCAGATCAGGAGTGGTCTGCTTCACATCCATCTCTGTACAGGCTTTTCCACAACGTTGTCAAGATATTTACAAGAGTTCATCTATGTCAAACCAATGAAATGGCATCACAAATGCAGCTGCCCCTCTGGTTTCAGTGTTTGCCTTTGCAGCTATGTAGATCAATTTTGAAGTGACTAATGTAATTCAGTCCTTAAAACAGGGAAGAAATAAAGTGTCTCAGTCACTGGTCTGAAACTAAAAATGGTGTTGGTGTATCCTTACCTACTGGTGTTAGGTTAAATCGGTTCCAGCTCAGTCCCACCTCCTCAGCATTTATGCAGTATCGTGTTTGTCTTTCTCGTTTACAGACACGTGTTATGTGCTGTCATTTGCCATAATCATGCTGAACACAAGCCTCCATAATCCCAACGTGAGGGACAAACCTGGAGTGGACCGTTTCATCTCAATGAACCGAGGCATCAACGAAGGGGGAGACCTTCCAGAAGAGCTGCTCAGAGTACGATCTACCCTACCTTGTTTCTTCCTGCAGAGGTGGCTGCAGTCTTATTTTTCTGCTATCTCTGTTTTCCAGAATCTCTATGAAAGCATTAAAAATGAGCCCTTTAAAATCCCAGAGGATGACGGAAATGACCTCACACACACCTTCTTCAACCCTGACAGAGAGGGCTGGCTTCTTAAACTTGGTGAGATAATCCAAGCGAGGCCTTTGTGCTTTGCTCGAGAGTGTTACTTTGATGTTAGTTTTATCAGTGGCAAAATCAGTGTTAATTAAAGATGTCAGGAAGGTAACTTGTCAGTGCAGTAAGAAAGTGACGGTTTTTTTGGTTGTTTTTTTTGTTTATTTTAAAACGCTGTATCCTGCTCACCTCTAAGGCTTTGTGCTATAAATAATCTATCTTATTGTCCCTGAAGTTTGCTTCCTCTTTGCCTCTACTTGAGTATCTACTGACATTTGTGTTATTTAAACATTGCCTGAGCATGATGGTGAAAGAAAGGCTCACTCTCTTGCATTATGGCAGTCTTGATTGATTGATCTCTTTTGCATGGCGGGGCCTGAGATCAGTGTGTCACTAATACAATCTCCTTCCCCTCTTCCTCCTCCCTCTCTGTTTTTGTCTCCCTTTTAAATCTTCTGGTTCTCTTTGTCACTGCTTCTTCCCTGTGATTTCCATCCTCTACTGCCGCTGCTTGTTTTCTCAGGAGGTATGTACTGACAGAATATTTGACAAGTTTTAGAAGTCAATCAGCCTTTTAGTTTTTGTTAGAATGTAGTTTTTTTTTTTTTAATTTTTCATAGTACAGCCCTGTTTTTGTTTGCACTTTTCTCACTTTTGTTTTTTTTGTTTTTTTTTTCTGCAGGAGGACGGGTGAAGACTTGGAAACGTCGGTGGTTCATTCTGACAGATAACTGCCTTTATTATTTTGAATACACTACGGTAAGTCAGTTCTCACGCTGTGTCTTGATGAATCTGATACCTCCACAAGAACCATTATCTGATGTCTTGCTGAAGATTTGATTGATTATTTTAAGAAATGGGCAGGTGGGTATAGAGCATGAATGAATGGATGGATGGATGGATAAAGTAAGAAAAGAATAACTGAAACCCCCGTAGTGATGTCTTAGGAATGCATTCTGTCTGTTGGCCAGCAGGTGGCAGCTCTTGGTTTTAATCAGAACAACTCAATTTGTATAGCATTTTATGAAAAGATGACTTCTCACTAATTTGTCAGCTCAGTAAGCATTTTCATATCGGTTGCATTTTTTTTTTATGACTTTTGGAAAGAGCATTTTCTTATTTATTGAATTATCGTCTCATTTAGACATAAGTGGTTGTTTCAGCAGCGGCCGACGTAAAGGATTGACCGAAGGTGGTGCGGTGTTTTGCATGGTGCTCAGATTGACTGATTGATAGATTGACAGATTGATTTTTTTTTTTTTTTTTTTTTTTGTTTTGTTTTGTTAATAGTTTTTATTGTAGCTTTAAATATAATTGTAACAAAGAGCAAACTACCAGAGGCTATCAGTTCAGAAGGAGAATGTGAGAGTTAAGTAAAAAGATTTAAGCTTTTTGTGCTGTACAGTTGTTTTTAGTTTTCCTCTTTAGCATTTATTCATAGCACTTTTCACAGGCACCAGTCACAAAGTGCTTTACAATTTAAAAAAAAATGACAATAAAAAAAAAATGAAACAAGAGAAAATATCACATTAGCCTGTCTGAATAAAAATGGCCACAAAATGTTTTGTTCTTTTGTGTCTTCTGAGATTTATAAAATGTAGAGAAGGTGGTAGACAGTCTCAGTGCCACCCCAAAAGTCTGATCACCACACGTTTCAAAATGAGAATGAGGCACCACCAGAAATCTCTGCTCCAAAGACCTCAGTGGACGACCACACGAGTACCGGCGTGAGAGCTCAGAGCTTGAACAAGACATAATGACTTAAATGTCACATTCATACATATATGCAAGTGTAAAACTTGCCTGGGTGTAAATCATTAAATATTTCTCCTCCAGAGTTTATTGATTTTTCCCAACTAAACAAAGAGTCCGGCGAGAGATGAGGGAGGAAAAATGTCAGCCAATCAGCATTTCCAAAGCACTACTGAAAAACGCGCTCCAGTTGGAAGTCAGACAGCCAGTAGGATTTGCAATGCCAGTGGTTGATGATGCAGCTTTTTCTGTTTTCTTTACAAACACCAGGGCTGTATGATGGTAGGAAAACGCAATGTCCAATATCATAGTTTTAAAAATTGTTCTGGTGATGACTTGTGATATGAGACAATATTTAAGTGTGTGGTTATTAATGTCTTTCTTTTTTTTTTTTTTTTTTTTTTTTTTTTTTTTTGCAGTTAAAATTTTACTGCCGACAATTTAAAAACTCTATGCAGACACTAAATTAGAAACTAACTAACTAAATAAATGACTAGAGAATAGCTCTAGGGCTCCATCTGATTATCCAAATACATTGTTGACATGTAGTGTTGCTGCATGACTCTTGAAAAATAAGATTGACACTTACTGTTTTTCACTAACAGGATAAGGAGCCACGAGGAATCATTCCCTTGGAAAACCTTAGCATTCGTGAAGTAGAGGACCCAAGAAAGCCTGTAAGTTTGCAAACTCGCTGGAACTGTGCAATAAAATGTGTTAGTGTTGCATCTACAGTTAACTTCATAGCGCTGATTCAAATTCTTCACCTTTCATCAAAAGAATTGCTTTGAGCTGTACATCCCCAACAACCGCGGACAGCTGATTAAAGCTTGTAAGACGGAGGCGGATGGGAGAGTGGTGGAAGGAAACCACATGGTGTACCGCATCTCTGCGCCCACACCGGAGGAGAAGGAGGAGTGGATCCACAGCATCAAGTACGTAAATGGGAAATGCAGGAGGATTGCAAAGGAAAATTGGGCTGCTGGATGAGTAAGATTGTTTGGTCTGTTCACACCTGCTCAAACAACATCTGTCTTAAATGAACAGGTCAGTGACAAGTTTGTGCAGACCTCGTGGACAAGCTGTCGCATGTTTGAGCAGAGAAACATGTAAAACATGCATGGCAGCAGGTCCTCTTTTTTTTTTTTTTTTTTTGGTAAAGGTTGGATACCGTCTTAACTCACTGTTTCTTTATCATGATTTCAGATCTGCCGTTAGTGTGGATCCCTTCTACGAAATGCTCGCTGCCAGGAAGAAACGTATATCACTGAAGAAGAAAGAAGAACAACCATAGATGACTTCCTTCCTTCTTCCATCAACCCCGCTTTTTACAACATGTTCCTAACTTCTGTCAGCCCTCCTTCCTCTTCCCCAAATACCTTCTCTTGCTGCTCCGAGGACTCCTTGCTATCCTGTCCAGTAGACCGCGAGCCGCCTCAGAGCTCGTCTACTCCTTCCACTTCCACTACTGCTGTTGTTCACTCTGACACACTACATCCAGAGCACAATATCTGTCACGTCTTCTCACCTTCACCCTCATTAAAGAGGACTGTGAAGGGCGTGTTAGGCCATGTTCACTCTATAATGCTGAAAAAGTTCAGGACACTGTTGCTGTTTAGGCGTTTCATCTGCACTTACTCACTGAAAGGATTTGATAACGGATTTTCAGGTTTCCTAATTCATGGTGGAGAATCTTAACGCTAGGATGCACTTCTGTCTTTTAGGCAGCTGAAACCAGGAAGGAAAAAAGAATACAACACCTTAAATTGTTTATAGCAATACAACAATTTGCTGGTTAAAGCAGCTCGTACATGCCGGACGGTGCATCATTTAATGTATTTTTATGACTTTCTGAGAAGTTACTGTGTCTCAAACACAACAAACGGCTTTCTTAGGTTTATCAGCATCAGCGTGAATCAGGTCTTATTCAGGGTCTCAAACAGCTTCTGTGTTATGAAGTTTTTTTTTGTCTGTCACATTTATTTACTACACCTTTTTTATGAGAAATGGCCTCTCATGATTGTGGATACCCAAAGCAAAATGTGAATTGAAATACTATTAAATTTATATTAAGTTAGTGTTGGGGGGGGGGGGAGACAGATGATAGTTGGGATCATTGCTTGTTATAGTAACCTTCATGGCTTTAAATTCACATCCACGTTTAAGTATTAAAACATCACAAGGAGAAATGCCTTTAATGTATATTTACGCAGGATTTTATGGTGGAGTCTTGAGGTGAAGCATCCCTCCTCCCATCAGATAGCTGCTTGTTTCGGCTCTATTAGAAACTATATATGTACTTCAGCACGTTTTCTCGACATGTTTAAGCAACAGCAGAGTAGAACATCGTAGTCTGGAGGCTTGGTGACAAATCCTTTATCTATACTGAGCAAATATCATCACGTTCCTTCAGATTTAACACCGCAGCATCACTCCCTTCTTACTCAGCAGTGGAAGACAAAGACCAGCGTCTCAGCAGTGACAACTGTCCGAGCCAGATCTGACCGCCACAGTGAGTGTATGAAATCACAAAGGCAGCTCATTACAATGTACTTTTTTTTTTTTTTTTTTTTTTTTTTTTTTTTTTTTGTAAATAGATGTTAGCATATTTGTTTACAAAACACATAGAAATGATTTAATTTATTCTTTATCTTTTGTTAAGATCAGAATTTTGTACGAGCTACTGTATTACTGCATGTTGACAAACGAAGGCGTCAGTCATTGGGCGCCGCTGCATGGCCGACCATGCTAATGCACTGATTTGAAAAGTGTTAAGTGAGTGTTCCTTGTTGACTTGGAAAGATCGCGTATAATTATGAAGTTGATTTAAGTATTGATTTAACTGTAACGCCCCAGCCCCCCGGTCAAGGAAATTACATTCAGTAAAGCACAAGCAGTCTTCGCACGCCGCTGACTAGTGTCCAGCTGAAGTGTGAAGAAGCTGTTTAAAAGAACATTTCAGCTGTCCTGTATATCACAGTGATAGACTGAAGAGAGACAGCTAAACAAAGAACACTAATAAATACTAATTCATTATATGTCGGTAGGATCGAGAAGTAATAAATCTGTAACGATTTTAGATTTGTGTCCAGTGATAGATTTGCTTGACTTCCAGTTCATAAACTAGTAGTTTAATGAATTGGCGTTTTAGATTGTAGGAAAAATAATTGTCTACTGCACTTTATCAAGTTTGGCATTTTGGAGAAAATGCTGTTACTTTGACTGACTCCAATACTTCATGATGCCCTCTACTGGTAGTAACACACACTGCAATATGCTGAAGGATGAACTCCTGCAAGACTGTACAGCAACATCCTGTGGTCAGTTCTAGTTATAGACGCATCAGTTTGTCACCAACATGTACTGGAATTATTCATTCTTTTTCCATCACCTGGCACTGATCATGTTGCGTACAGTTTAAGGGGTTCTGTCTGTCATTTACAGACTTGTGTTTTGCCTCAATCTGACCGTCAGAGGCCTAACTTTAAATCACTATGCCTGTTCTTTGTGTACATGACGTGGACTGTCTGTTGGCTGTTCCTTTCTGGGGATTCAAGTGCCAAAAAAAAAAGAATTAAAAAAACAGAAAATATTTCCAACTGAAAGCTAGAATGAACACTGAAATGATCAGACTGAAAGAGGCTCATTGGTTCAGATTTGTTTCAACTACAGGGCCACTTCTTTCTGAAAATGATAATTTTGTATTTATTTATTTTTTTGTTTACTGTGAGGTGATGCATCATCTGTACACGTAGCAAAGGAAAACCACGATACATTGATGCCAGGAAACTGCTGTGTTGCAATGTTAATAATAAAAGGTAAACACAGACGGTGGGTTTGCTCGGTGTTTTTATTTCTTTTAGTGTGTGTGTGTGTGTGTGTGTGTGTGTGTGTGTGTGTGTGTGTGTGTGTGTGTGTGTGTGTGTGTGTGTGTGTGTGTGTGTGTGTGTGTGTGTGTGTGTGTGTGTGTGTGTGTGTGTGTGTGTGTGTGTGTGTGTGTGTGTCCATTTCTGACTTTTTCCTTTAGTTTAAAGAGGTCTTTTATGGCCTAACGTTATAAATAGCTTTTATGTTAAGATGCGTATAATTGCCAAGCACCATAATCATTTGATTTTATGCAAGTTAAAAGTAAAAAAAAAACATATAAATGTATTTCTAACCAGTGCAACAGTGTTGAAATAGCTGACACTTGACAATTAAACCTTTTGGATGCAAACCATTAACCGGGTCAGAGAAGTGCATGAATAATCACATGAATTATTAGCAAATGACTCTGTAGAGTCCCCATGTTTTGTTCCTGCAGCCTACCTGTCCAGAAATACAACAGGTCTAATGCTCAGAGAAATGGCCACAGTACAGAAGACTCTAGCTAAAAAATTAAGATTGGAGAAGATGCATAGCAAGTTCTGTGGATAGTTGGAGGAAAGGTGACTTGATCAGATGGATAGATGGCCCTGTGATTGGATCAACAACAGACAGAGTGGAAGAGCTCTGATGTATTCCCATCATTTAAGATGAACTCTACATTTTGCAGCAAGTGACTGGATGCCAGTGTTGTATAGTAACAGTATCCTTGACTGTCACAGATGTTTTCCTATTATTTTTAAGCTTCCATCATATACAAACACTCCACTACTTGTCTAGACGACAAAAACCTCAAACACAAATGCATCCATTACGTATCTCATCGCGGGAATCCTGTGGGCTCTTCTTAAATGTGGGATTTACATGGGGACCAGTACATTTTATTTAATATCATTGTGACTGATTGGTGCTTCAGCAAAAGATGAACATGAAAAAATCAAGAAACTGACAGATCATGACATTTATTCTAAGGATTTGTAGTCCTTTTCCAATAACTGGTCATTAATTTATTAAATTAGTTATTGTTTAATATTTAAAATATTAAAAGTATTGTTTTATAGAGTGAATGTAGTGTAAATGCATTACCCGTGCACGCGGATAACTGCAGTGTATGTTTGGTTTTTACGTGTAGTTCATTAACTCGCTGTTTCGCAGCCCTCTTCCTCGGGGTAGTAAATATGAACGTTTCTGTTGTGTAAGTAAATCCAGCACATGCTTAATACTCCAGTTTTATTTACACTTTTTAAAGAAAAACACAAAGGTGACGTTTGAACTAAAATGTCATACTGTACAACATCAAATATACAATCAAGGCCAGATTTACATATTCAAAAGCCACAGTGCAATTATTTTATTTCACAAAATGCTAAACGGAAATTAAAAACTGATTTCAATGAAAGAGTGAGAAATTTTAAGTGTTTTTTGTGAATATACCTGCATTAATGATATAAAAAGGTTTGGGGAAAACCACAAGAACGATAGGATAAACCTTTTCTTAATACTAGCTGTTTCAAGTACAAAACGGAGGCAACAATCCACATATTCACATAAAACCAGCAGAGGCTACAAAACACTTCTGTCTATTCTGTCTGACAAAGATCTTCAGCTTTTCCCTCGAAAAACATCTGACATATGGAGTCATAAAATTACAAAAAAGCAACACAAAGGTATTTCAATCCTACAGGTTCTTTGGTAAATTAGCTGTATGTTTCATGGAAACCTTTTAAAAAGAGAATCCAAAATAATAAAAATCTACTTACTAACTTAGTCTGTTACTTCACCACAGCTGAACCCACATGAGGTCTGCTGACACCTGACAGCGATAGCTTTTATTAACAATATGACAATATGTCACACTTAGCACTTGTCTGTTTATCATCAAACACTAACTCATGTTTACAAGAGCTAATGGTCTGTTACTAAGGCTCAAGACCACTAAGACTCTACACATCTGTAAATACAGATTCATCACACCGTCTTTTTTTCTTTATGATGTAGAAAAGTTGCTTTTGAAAGAAGGCATACACTCTGCGTCCCGGAAGTCAAAGGACTTTTGTCTTTGCTACTTTGTGAGTCTGCTTTGTAAGTTCTTGCTCTTCGGCGTGACAACCGTCAGTAACAGGGATCGAATGGGTATTTGGTAACGCCTCCGTGAAGCTCTATATCTGTTTCAGACCAAGCGATGACATCTCCTCGGAGGTGGCTGCCGCAGGAGGCCACACTATAGATGTCACTGGGGCTCAGGATGTGCGACCACATGTGCAGGTCTGACATCTCACCTACATACGACTGAGTGGCATCAAAACGGCCTCCCAGAGTGTCCTAAGGAGGAGAGACATGAGGATGGTCAAGTTTGTTTTGTTTTTTGTTTTTTTTTTCTCTTCAATTAGCTCTGGCTATGTTATTACATGCATAAGTAATAATAAATAAATAAAATAAATAAATAAAAAAACTTGTCAAAAGCTTGAAATGACATAAAATATACAGTGGAAACCACAACCAGTGCTCACAGGAGACAAATTACAAATTATAATCTGTATTTTTGTTTCTGATATGAATATTCTGGTGCTGAAAACAGTTTTTTGTTTTGTTTTGTTCACCTGCTCCTGTCCCAGGATGAAGACCCCTCCAGGCTTGATGGAGTGCCAGGGAGAGAGGTTCGTCCCGGATCCCCTCTGCACTCCATCCTGGTAGGCCTCCCACTGTCCGTCCCTCGTTGTCCACGTCACACACACATGGTGCCACTTCCCATCACTCAGAGACAAAGGCAGCGGCACAGCCTGTGGACAGGATGGGAAAAGTTCATAAAATAAGTGGTATGATGATGTTTTTTTAAATACCAAAGATATTTGTTATTATAAATTATTATAAATAAAGAGCAGCTTGTTTTTGCAGACTAAAATTTAGTGACAACTGCTTGCTTATTTTATCCTCAGACCAGATAAAAAAGTTGAAGTTTATTGTCTTCCTGTGGTAGAAGTGGTCAGATCTGTGTTTTATTGCTACAAGGCGGACTCCAAGTGCCTCAAAATGGACTAAAGACCCCAGGAGGAAACCCCGGGAGGAATTCATAAATCCCTGCTGTTGAGTTTTACTTCTAAGAGCAATATGTTGGGATTATCAATTAAATGCCACATGTGAGATGTTTTTGATTAAAAAGTGAATTTAATAGTCTATAAATGGCATGAAATTACTGTTCTTGATAATTTTGTAAAAAATTATCTCTTTTGTTGTTATGAGGTAAAATGACCAAAAAATGATATCTGTTTAAACTGATTGAAGTTCATAAATGTAAAAATAAAATTTTAAATTCTTAGAAATGATAGCCTATAAAAATCACCAAGTTAAGTTTTTTTTTTTTTTTTTTTTGTTTCGATCGTTTCTAAACCTGAGGCCCAAACTCTTTTTAAACACTTTTTGACAAATTTCCGATTTGTAGTTGCATTACATTTATTATTACATTTAAATGCCCATTTAAGTATTTATCATTTATATTGAATATGAAAACATGATAAGAAATAGTCAATTAAAACTCAGAGTTAACTTGATTTGTTGGATGATTTAATTATTTTATTTTTATTTATTTTTTTACAGTCTTTAAACACCAGTCACACTGGAAATGTCAGCTTATATAAACTTTAAATGCTTAAAGCCAGATGAGACATGTTTGAGACACTCAGATTATCTTTAACTGTGTGCATTTATTTTAGTTACTTGCATATATTTAATAAAAGTGTTTCAGCAAAGCTGATCCTGATTGGTTCATGTAACAACGCGACATCACGTGTTTCTAAAAGAGTGCTGATGAGCTGAGAAGAGAAACAGGGGTGTTACAGCTATTTTCACTCACCTTGTCGTCAATCAGCAGCTCTATGGGGTTGCTGCCCCACTCAATGAGCACCAGTTCATTGGACTGTCCGGGCGCAGAGTAAGAAAAAGGTGTCCCCAGTCCAGGACCCATGCCCACTTTCATCCAAAGGCACAAAGTCAAAGCGAATATCTCCTGCAGCAGAGTCTTCTTCACCCGTCCGTACATGTAGTTCGTCCTCATGGGGAAGCTGATCTGGAAGGCATCGAGGTTCTTGGTGTTCGTCCTGGTGGACCCTGTTCAAGAGGAAAACATCACAGTCTCCCTTAAGGGCTGATGTAGCTGTTTCTGTGTAGGTTATCATACAAATATCTTTTAAAGAATAAATCCTGCCACGCTGTCATAGATTTAAGTTATGTGCATTCAAAGTGAAGTTTTTTGATTTTTTTAGAGCAAATGTAACGACGTTTCATTCTTGTTGGTGTAAAGTTTGAGGTCAAAAATGAACTTTACACTAAGTAATTTATAGCAGCGAATCTCGACGTTGTTATTCTTCATTAATTTTAGCAACAAGTGTCTGGCTTTTATCTGTACACTCAGTATAACCACAGGGCTCCCTGAACGGGAACAGCTGTGACCATCACCTGAAAGCTGCATAAATACATACCTCCGTGCTGCAGCTGGTTGAGCATCGTTTCCAGTTTATTGGAGTGGAAACCAGTCCGTGGCCCCGGAACTCTGTATCCTGTCTGTGGCATGTAACTGTGACTATCTGCTTCATTACTATGGTGATCGCCATCATTATCTTCACCGTGGCTGTCATCATGGTCACCATCTGCATCATGATCATCGCCATGATGAACATCGTGATGTTCTGTGTGGTTGCCACTGTCGGTGTGATCGTCGTGATGCTCATCATTGTGACTGTCTTTATGGTCGCCGTTGCGGTGGCCGTCGGCGTGGCCGTCGTCGTCATGGTTCCCGTCCTCTCTGTGGCCAGAGTCGGCGTGGTGGTGGTCAGGGCTGCTGAGTGGGCCGCTGTGATGGTGCAGCTGCTCCTCCAGAGTGCTGATCTTCCGCTGCAGCAGCTCCTTTAGAGAGCTGGAGTACGTGCTGGATGTGTTCCTCTTCTGCAGGGAGATGTAAAAACACACAGGTGAGGTCTTGATAAAAAAACATTTCCCAGCACTTTAAGGTGCGATGGTACTGAGTTCTTGGCACATGCTTGCCTAAGGTTAGATGTAGGCCTAAGCCGGTCTGCTTGGTCTCCCATCACTACCATTTTCAAATAATCTTTGACTATGAATTGCAGCTGCCAGCTGGCTGTTGCTCGGAGCCCACAGTCCCACAGTCATTGTGTGTTCCTGTGTCTGTCTCCACTCTTCTACCATCCAGGTAATCCTGACTACAAGTCTGTCTCAGGAGATTCACGATAATTACTGCTAATCTTAGACCCCCCCATCTCCTCATACACCCTTCCCAGCACCTGATATCTGTCTGTGATCATGATCCAGGAAAGAACAACTGCATAAAAGAACACAAAATATATAAATTCAAATAAAACCGACTGCAGAGCATCCATATACCCTCTGACTTCCTAAGTGAAGAATAATCAAATCAGTGATGTCACTCCTGATCCTGTTACTGCTCCCAGGTGTCCACTAAGGAACAACAGAGAGACTCTTGCCAGTGAATGGCTTTATGAGATTAAGTAATTCATTGTTCTTTTGTTTCAGGTACTCGATGGACATGCCACTTTGGGACTTTGACAAACAGCCTCGTGACAACAGCATTAATGCATCCCAAACAAGTAAATGACGCACATGGACGCAACACAAAGCTCTCTCTACTGCTGTCCATCTCTTTCTCATGTGTCTGCTCACTTATATTCAGTTCAACAAAAGTCTTGTCCCTTCTGGTTGCTGCTCACCTGCAGGTTGTCTAGTCTCTCCTTCAGCGCCTGCAGCATCCTCTCCATCTGCTCCGTTGACGACGTGCTGTCACCAGGTGCCACATGTTTGTCCTTCCCCTGGTTGCTGCCGCTGTACCCGCCCTCGTACTTTGGCCCCCCCACCGAGGAGGCATGGTGTGGTGAGTCTGGTATGAGGTTGCTGTTTCCATGGTGACCCTGCTGGGTGCTATGGTGCCCCTCGTCAGTGAACATGTGACGACCAGCCGTGCCAGCGTGGTGTGAGTGTGAGGCCGTGCCGTGGGGTTCGCCCCGTCCGAGGCCCTCACACAGGGTGAGCTTGGCCGTCAGCTCTCTAATGGTCTCCCTCTGGTCCAGGATGATCTCTTTCTGTTGGACAAGGCTCTCCCTGAGGTGGAGGATGGTGGCTTTTGCCTCTTCACTCACCCCCCACCAGCTGCTAGGAGGTGCATTTTGATGGCCCGTCCCACTGGGGCCGCCCATCCCAACTCCTGGACCTGCTGTAGGGAAGCAGGAAGGGTCAGCATCCAAGGGAATTGGGGTACACATAAACCGTGGGTGGGCTCCAAAGTCATACTCGGCCCCAAGAGTGAAAGATGCAGGGTGAAAAAAAGAAAACACCACGAGGTAAAGGAGCAGCTGCAGAGTCAGAGAGTTCCTCATGATCTCCATCCACAGTTCAAAGATTCAAAAACTTGACGTCACTTCAGTATGTGTGATGCAAGTTCAGTTAAAGGTTGTACCGTCTTCTTTGAGGTTGTAAATGAAGCATCAGGTAGAAAGAAAACAAACTCTTCAGTGAGAAACTCAAATCACTTTAGGTTCCTTAAATAAGCAAGACCTTGATTCTGTGAAGGATATTCAAGCTGCTTCTTCCCTCCTCATTCAAGAATGAAAGAAACCTGTGAAATAGAACATTGGACATTAGACGAAGCTCTTTCAATAGCTCAACTACACAGTGTTGACTGACTATTAATGTGCCTGTAGTACGATACAAACCTTTATTTTATTATTCAAAGAGAAAGAGCTCAGACTGGTCATCAAGTGATAGTTTTTCTTTAGTAAAATAAGCAAGACACTACTAGAGGGTTCTTTAGTCCGCAGCAGGATAAGATGGAGACTGGATGTTTTGGTCTCTGGCTGGAATCAGCCTTGGTCTTTGTCTGGGTAGTAACCTTGAAAGCACCAAAGTCCTTCCAAGTCAGGATTAGTCCAAGTCAGATGTGAAACATCCTGACTGCCCCAGCCAGCAGGATTTCTGCTGGATCAGTTGCTGCAGCCGACTCTGATTGCTCTAACTCCTTTGAAACCCAATGCCAAACAAACAAACCAAAATAAATCATAAGAAATCCTCAAACCATGAATAATTTGTGTCCATTACATTTAACAGAAGAATTTGATCTGGAGGATGAGAGTAATTGCAGGTGCACTTCTAATATCTATGGGTAACTAACCACAGATCCGAGTCCACCTTATGTTTCTTGTATCAGGAAGGGAAGCTGACCTCTCTCTGTATCATGTCCTTTATTATACAGGGTCGGCATTTTGAAATGGCACACACGTGATGTGGCAGCTAAACCTCACTGACCACCTGTTGCTCTCGGTGACCAGCCTCTGCCGTGGCTGTGTACGCTGCAGTGTGTGTTTGTGTTGACAATTCGTGTTTGATTCACGGGGTCTTATCAATAATGAAACGGAGTGAGGGCGGGGGGCGGGAGGGCAAATATTGTGTTTTACTGCACATTAGTCCACCCTCATTTCAAGTTTCTAAGAAGACTGAAATGATGATTTAAAAAAAAAAAAAAGTTAATTTTGCTGAAAAATAATTGATTATCATAGATGGAGAAACTTGTTTACAGCATGGTTCTTTGCAGTCTGGAGGGACTCGGCGTTAGAGTTTTCTGTCTTGTTGTTCCTGTTGTAATTTAGAGAGGCTTAGAAGAGAGGCAGATGGTCGAGCCACAGAACCGTGTCACACCCAATCTCCGTCGTTTAGCCCTAAGTTTATTACCACCCACAGGTCTTCCAATTAACCTAATTACAAACAGTTGTTGTGCTATCTTAGTCAGAGATAAGTGGGCTTGCACACTCCCCTGTGTACGAGTGTGTGTGAATGGTAATCCACAGCGAGACAGTGGGGTCGCGCATCATCCCAGCGACATATGGTCAGGGTAGGTATTTAAGCGCTGCGATTATAGTCTCAAGTCTAAAACTGACAAGTGCAGTTAGAAATGTGATTAAAAGTCAGTTGATTCTGGCTAGGTGGCGTTAAAACTGTGATCATGCCACGACGGCACAAAATCGGTATCGACATAATTTTCTCAGGCACAAAGTTTCACGCTGGTTAAAAACGTTTCAAAGAAACGTGAAGGAGTTTCGTAGAATGGATCACCGTTTGGACAAGAATCCACTCAAACTAATATTAGAAAAATATAAACGATTCCATCTAAAAGCCAAACATTTTTCCCTCTAAAGGAAAAAATTTGATTGCAAGACTGAAATATATATTTATATAGAGAGAGCTTTTCTTGAAGAAAGCAATAATCTGACCTTGCTGGTAATTTTACTAGGGACCCTTGTTAATGATAAGTTAACGTGCTTTCTGATCCGTCACTCCCTTTTCATTCAAACTGAACTATACAAATGCAGCACATTTAAAGTACAAAGAAAAAAGGTGTTTTCCTACTTGCAGGTGCCACTTATGGAGACAATCCCACTCATGCATCAACCCTTATACACTTTAAACTTTCTATTACAACTTATTGTACAAACGTTTTTTGTTTACAGAACAGTTTATTTCATCTAATAAACATAATTTCCAAAGCAGATGCTTAAAAGCCTAAATTACCTTCTGTGTCTAAGGTTAAAGTATGTTAACGGTCTGTGAATGTTGTAACTCTGTGGTTCTAATCCTGTTCTGATGGAAGCAGGAGTAGAACCTGATTCTAACCTTTTCACACCTCTGTAACTACTTACTCTCTTTTCTAGTTGAAGATGTATAAAAATGCAGTTAATGAATGTCGGAGTGTGCTTACCTCAGAGCTGTGTGTTCACGCTGGGAGATGATAAGCGCACCTCCACACGCTGATCAGATTTGAAAGAGATTTACGCCAGAGGAGTGCTCAACTCGTTCTCTCGCTCCTTACATGTCTCTACCCCTCTTTTCTCTCCTCCTCTCCTCCCTTCTTTCTTTGTTGATTTTTTTTTTCTTGGAAGGCCACACCCCCATTTCCTCTCAGACTTCACAACACCTCCACTTCTTTACTGTCTCTCCTTTTGTGTTGCAGATTTCAGAGAAAAGCCCTTCATCATATTTACAGCGCTGACAAACATTTTTAAATTTGACTGACGAGTTACAAATCCCATCAAACAGGGCACCAGCACTGGCCTCAGCTGCCACGGCGCATGTCGCACAGCTCACCTACATCTCAGCACACGAGTAAGTGGCCTGAATCAGTCCTCGTGTGACTGACGGCCACAGAGCCAGTGGCGAGTCAACAGATGGCTGCTTTCAGGTCAAACAAAATCACACGGAAACAATGAAGCCAGCAGCCAGTTTTTGACTGAGCTCCCAGACAAGGATAAGCTGCACATTTGTGTCTTCATTTCCAGTTGCACAATAAGTAAAAACTGTTTATTGACCCATTAAAGATGTATGAAGCAGCACAGACAATGAACATGCACTTCTGGCTCCATCCAACCTAGAATAGTGGCAGTAAACGTGACTCTGAAATAGTGGGCAGAATTTCCGTGATGCGTCTAAACCAGATGTGGAAAAACCTGCTTAATCTGGTCTGCAAAGGATTGTAAACCATTAAAGCCATCTCTTAAGCATTTGGAGACAGACTGTGTATAAGTAAAAGAATTGAAGAGCATTGTTAATCTCTCCTGGACCAGTCAGGAAACAGAGATCACTCTGAGGAACCTGTAAAAGTCTTTGAGGTGACATTGAAGCCCTGATGACAGCCGAAGACCTCTTTCATGTGGGTTACAGTAAATGTTCATGAGAGCTACGTCAGGAAAACGCTGAACGTCAAAACCATTCACGGCAGGGCTGTGAGAAGAAATCCACTTCTCTCCCAAAAACACCTTTAAATAGTTTTGCACGAACAAGCAAGAGGGGTTTTATGCAAACAATTTTGTTGTAGGTGCAATATTGGGAGAAATGCGAACACAGCATCACATCATAAGAACCTTAACCCCCCACTGAAACACGGAGGTGGGAGTATCACAGTTTGGGCCGGCACAGCAACTTGTCAACCTGTCATCAGTGAAAGAGTGAATTTTGAATCAAACCAGAGAACTCAAAATGAAAAAGTTGGGACATCTGAGCATGAAGTAACAGTCAAGGTGGGTGGTGTCACTCCAGCTACAGAAAGCAAGGATTCACAACCTTTTACCCATCATGACTCCTTAATAGGGCAGCACGGTGGGTTAGTGGTTAGCACTGTTGCCGCACAGCAAGAAAGTTCATGATTCGGTTCCCAGGCCTGGCGGGAGTCTTTCTGTGTGGAGTTTGCATGCACAAACAACTGAACTACAAACATTTAGACAGAAAACACGTCTAAAACACCTCTGCTGCCTCTGAAGCAGCGTTTGATGACATAAATACAGATAAGAGGTGATGACTCATGTTTTTTTTTATTCTTTAATAGGTCAGTGCGTGCCGGGTTCTCCTGTCTGTCAATCTCCTTACCGTACGTGAATTAGGCCCTGAGGAAGTGAGCACACACAAACAGCTTTACAGCTCAGATCCAAGGACACAACACCACAGACACTCCAGTGTTCCCCACAACACTCAAGTAAATGACCCGGATTCCCACAGGACACACATGTCTGTCAAACTTTAACATTCTTTAAAATCTCAGTAAAGGTCTGCTGTTTGCATTTTTTGTACAAATCCTACGCTGTTTGTTCTGGTTCAAGCGGTGAAAGAGCTGTACGATGTGACGTCCCAGCGCCGCCACCTGCTGGAAAACCCCTGCAATTGCAAGAGTGACCCCAGGAGTAGCCTCTGTAAATAATTGCCATTTTAATTTACGCCTTTTTTTGTTTCTGCTCTTGTTTGTCCTCCTTTGTCCTATTTTGGAGGACAAATTATGTGTTCAAGTGTTATATTTAATGTAATGTTATGTCTGTCTGTCTGTCTGTCTGTCTGTCTGTCTGTCTGTCTGTCTGTCTGTCTGTCTGTCTGTCTGTCTGTCTGTCTGTCTGTCTGTCTGTCTGTCTGTCTGTCAAATGATGGATGAATATATAATGGTATATAAGTTAATTATGTATAATGTTCAAAGGAGTTGATTGTAGTAAGTCCACCAATCTATTTATTCTGATTCCAGCCTTTTTCTTTTAAAAATTAAATATGTTTTGGCTGAGTTTAACTATTTTTAGGGATCTTGGACAGTTAAAAGTAAGGGAAGTACCACCAGGCCATGGTTGTGGACTTCAGACCCTTGTATTTGTTAAATCCTGGCTTCAGCATCGGCAGCTTTACTTACAGTATATTCAGCACACCGGTAAACCTCAGTTTTGTGTCCCTCACACAATTTTATTTTCACCCTTTTAAAACTCTGTTCTGCAGCACCTTCATTTTATACATGGGCCTTTAATCCCTGGCTTGGTTTATAGCAGTAAATGAAAGGCCTGGCTGTGTCCATGCAGGGCCTCCACCACCTCCTCCTCCTCCTCTGAGAATGGGGAGCAGGAATGTGTGATGGCCCGGGTGTATGTAGGCCAGTGATAGGCCTGCCTGTGCTGCTCTGTCTTTGGCTTAAAAAGTTCAAGTCATTATTCTCCTCTTGCTGCTATTCAGACGAAGTCCTGTTGGCTCATTGTTATTCTGCCCGAGTGAGAGAGGGACCGGGAGAATGGAAAGCTGACTGTGGTTTCCAACGACAGGGAGCTGGTCGTACTGGTGGAGGTGCTGGTTTTCTGGCCATTTTTTGTTGGGGTTTTTTTTTCCGGGCTTGGAAGCATGTGGGTAATCGGCTCAGTAATGAGGAAAGGTACTGAACGGCACCGCATATCTGACCCTGATTCCTTGGAGTAAAGAGAAGCAAAGGGAGGAAAAGGGAGAGAGGGCTATGTGAAAAAAGGGGTGGAGGGGAGGTGAGATTTAGTGCTCTGCTGGATGAAACAACCCCCCACTAACTAACGGAGAGGGAAAGTAGCCTAATAGGAAGACAAGAGGGGGTGTTATATTGTTCATTAAAGAGTGAAAGACGCACAGGAAGCCTTCATCATTTCCCACAATGTGCCCAGAAAAGGTACGTAACTTCTTCTTCCTTTTATTTGTCACCATTACACTAGTTTGAGCTGAGAGTTGGAGATCAAGTTAGTAGCTCTTACTGCACCTAACTGTAATGCAAAAATGGCCTGGTTTAGCCTTTAAATTATTTTATTTACTTCACTCTGCAGTTAAATGAATGGATTACTGAAAGTTCAAAATAGTTTCTTTGAACCATTAGGACACTTCACACGTGTTTCAATGATCCAGAAGACTTCCCTGATGCGGTTTTTGGTGTAGATGTTTAAATGAGAGTATGGTGCAGGGAAAAAGGTTCATTTAGCTCTAAAAGAAAATGCATACATTTAATCATTGAAAGTTTTAAAATCTCTGGTAAGATGTCCAAAAAAACTCATAATTTATGTTTTTAAGTTTACTCATCTCACCTTTTTTGTCAGGTTGTCTTGTAAAAATCGCATTTAAATTGTCTGTAAGTTTTCTGTACATGTTTTGTTGTGAATTCATTCCCTCTGTCTTTGTAAATAAGTGAGAGAATCTTTATTGGTGTTTTTTTTTTTTAATTTTTTTTAATCTATCTGGACAAGAAATTTAAGGGGACTAAACCACATGAATGCACCTTCTGTATCAGTTTCCAACCACCTGCAGACTTTTCCTGTTGCATCCTTAAACAAACAGCACTTTATTCCTCAGAATCAACCGCAGCTAAGTGAAAATCATCACAGATAAATGCTTCGTCTATAAACATAATTTCAGTGTATAGAAAAAAATGCACACAGTTATGAAACCCAGCAGACTGCACACGAAGAACAAAGTTAGAACAAAGCCCCCACTTCTGTCTTCCCTCCTTCCTGACAAATTACAGACTTCACCAGGGTGGCCTTAATGAGCAAGAGTGTGGAAAGGTTTTCTTTGTGTCATGTAACATTAGTTGATCTGGGTCAACGTTTTTTTTTCTGTAATCTCACTGTAATAACAAAGGAGGGCTGCGCACGGAAAACCAAGTGAGTCTTTTGCCATCGTATCCAGACTGGAAATCCTCTGACCCCAAGAGTAGTTCCCCTCTTGATCGGTCACTGTACCAAGGAAACATTGATGTCCCCTGTTTGTTCAGCACTCCGACACCTGTGACTCAGAGTGGAGGAGCCCATTGTTCTTATCTGAAATTGTGTAACTGTCTGGCACACAAATCTTGGGGAAATATTTGGGTTGCTGTTATGTTGTGAAGCGATAGTCCAGGGACTGCTGGATGGGAACCGTGTGAACATAACACTGCCGCAGCCCTCAGATGAAACCAAAGATGCTCCTCGTGACCTTGTTTTGATGGTTTAGACTGTGGCCTTAAAAATACTCCCATTTAAATGCAAAACTTTACAAACGTTCGTGGAAACGCAACAGTGTATCGTCGAGTGCAAAACAAAGATTAGAAAAGACTTAAGCTGCAAAATTTGAACTTGTAAGTGGGTCTCCTCTGGTTTAGTTATGGTAGTTGATGTGTTCAGCATAGTAAAACCGCCGTGTGTTTGGTTTTCCCTGAGCCTGCTTACATTTTCTTCTCTCTCTCCCTTTCAGGGAATTGGCGACCTCTGTAAAGCTTAGACAGGTGAACATCAGAGTGAAGAAACAACACAAGGACAGTTTTCTGCTGTGAATCTGTGAGAGAAGAAAATGTCTCGAACTGAAGAGGTCAGCAAAATGACAGAAAACGTATACAAGGTAAATATGCAATGCATTTTTTCCCCGCTTTCTTTTAATGCATACACAATGCAGTGCACAGTTAAAAAAAAAATGTGGAAACAATTTTATGTCATTTCAACAGGGGATTCTGGACCAGTTCAACCCCAGTCTGAAGAATTTTGTAACCATGGGGAAACACTATGAGAAGGCCCTGACAGGTCAGCCAGACTATAAATATATATATAATGTATATTTGTACTTTTCAATAACATTTATTCTTTTCTGCAGGAGTGACCGTGGCTGCTAAAGGCTACTTTGATGCTCTGGTGAAGCTTGGAGAGCTGGCGAGTGACAGCCAAGGCTCCAAAGAGCTTGGTGAGTGGGTGGCTGGAAGTTAAGGGGGGGAATAATACCGAATTGCCTTTAGGCCGAGTGGAGTTTATAGAATGAACATGACAGCTGCTGTGAGAAGTGGGGGAAAAAAAAAGTCTGTGAGTGTGCTGCGTTTGTGTTTGTGAGCGAGGAGATGAAGACAAGTGGAGATGAGGAAATGTAGAGGCAGAGAACAGAGGGACAGGGAGAGAGTAGGGCCATTGTTGGGAGATTAACAACACCACATGATCTCATTGTAATGCTGAAAACGGCGGGGGGAGGCAGGCAGTAGTGTCGGAGGGCGAGATGCCAGCCACCACATACTGCAGCGCTGTGTGCCCGAGGGAGGGACTTGCAGCTGACCTCCACTGTGTAAATCAGAAACTATGTCAAAGCAACACTTTTGATGATATTTTCATCGGTTTAGATTCATTCATTCTGACTTTGAGTGTTTTTTTTATTGGCAGCTTTTTTGGGTCCCACCTTTCATAATTCACAGGTCAGCAGTGCACTTTGAAAAACAAAAACAAAAAAAAACTCACGTGTTACTGGTGATTTCCCTGCTCCTCACAGGAGATACGCTGTTTCAGATGGCCGAGGTGCACCGGCAGATTCAGGTGCAGCTGGAGGATGTGGTAAGATTTCTGTGACGCAAAATCATCACATTGTCATCAATAATCTGAATACAATTTCGATTCAATATTTTAGCATTTGAAAATGTCAAGTGATGTTTAAGTGATGAAAAGTTTATTTTAGGGATGTGGCCTCAGGGACTAAAGCTCATCAAAAGCTTCAACATACAACATGTTCCTTTTCTTACATGCAATTTAATTCATCAACAGTTGAAACTGTTTCACTCTGAGATGCTCACTCAGTTGGAGCAGAAGCTGGAGCTGGACATCAAGTACCTCACAGTAAGTTTATTTATTTATGCCTTTAATTGAGGAAAGCGATAAAGAAAATGAACACAATGAGACAGAAAAAAATGAGGTGGAACAAAGCCCCCCCCCCCCCCCCCCCCCCCCCCCCCCCCCCCCTTTTTTTTTTTTTTTTAATGAAAGGCAACAGGATGTAAGGTTTGTTTTTACAAAGTGCATTTTGAATCATTTTAAATGACAAAAAAAGTGAGTGAAACATAAAAACAACACATTCTATATTGTTATTGCTGGTTAAATTGGTTAAATTGTTCAAAGGAATAATAGCAGAGTGGATTGCTTTCTGTGAATTGGACCCGGTTACTATTTAGCATCTCTGAATTGTAAACGCAGATTTCGGAATATAATCTGAAAGTGAAAATAATGTAAAATGAACCAATTCTGCATTGTAAGAATTTTTATAGATTTTGTTGTTGAACTAACTGATGAATGATGATTTCATAGTGGAAAAAGGAGTGAATCATTTCAAACTTATCTTCCTCAAATGACAAAACCAACAGGCGGCACTAAAATGAAACTCAATGACAGAAATCTGACATTGCTGGTGCAGACTGAACAAAATCATGTTTCACCTGTGGAGATTCAGGCTGACCAGCTTGAAGCCTGCTTTTACATTTCACGTTCATTAAAAAAACTAATATAAAGGCATAACTCAACATTATTAAACTGTTATACAGATGGGAAAGCTCTCAATTCAGTTTGTTTGTAGAAGACAAAATTAAGCTCAGCCCACTTTGTCTACAATAAAGCACAGAGGAGGTTGTATCATGCTGTGGGGCCTGCTACACAGCTTCTGATTCTAGAGGTCGTGAATATAGCAAAGTAAAGATAATGTTAGAAGAATAAAAAGCAAATAACAGCCCCTAATTAACAGCATTTTCAGTACATGTCATTTACATCTGTATTGCACCTCGTTTTGAGTATAAATTACTCCAAAGTGGGACTTTTTCAGTGCAGCTCTGTTCTGCCTTGTGAGGTAGTAACAGTGGCGAAGCAAAGGTGAGATTATTTGAGCTCTGTTTGTAAGCGCTCTCACAAACAGATGCTCCTGTTACTAGATTTTGCGATGCCAGCATGCAGTTTGTAAAAACATACTGATATTTGCGATCCTACATCAAACAGCAGTAGTTGTACTGTTTATGACTTTGGCTTATACTTTCTTCTCAGGCAACCTTAAAAAAATATCAGAGTGAGCGTAGGTCTCAATCGGAGTCAATTGAGCGGTGCCAGTCCCAGCTGAAGAAACTCCGCCGGAAGAGCCAGGGCAGCCGTCACCCGAACAAATACGGCGACAGAGAGATGCAGGTACCCGATTCCTAGTTCTCAGTCTGTTACATCAATTAAACGTGTTTTCAAAAGCTGTTTGAAGGGTACACAAGTGAGACAGTGACCCATTTCATTTGACAAATCCTTGAAATGCAAGGATCCCAAACATCTTTTTTGGTATTACAGCAGATTAAAAAGAAATGTGTGAGCGTTTGTGTGTAAGAAATAGGCCAGTGTGAATGAGATTTACAAACAATCTGCTTTAGCTGATTTTTCAGGGTGCAAGTGACTTAGTATAAAACCTTCAGCCGGAAGAAATATGAATAATATAAGCTGAAGTATGAGGGGACAAAACAATATAAGGATAAGGAGAAAAGGTCGCCGAGCCATAAGGCAGGAATTATGACCCAGATTTTGTTATCAGTGGGCAGCACACAGGATTTGATGTCGCATATTCCTTCCTCTCTCTGTACAATTAACACTAAAGGTCATGTTATATTTGAGTTCAGTGCAAGTTGTATGAATGCAGCTCCGTTCAAACCTGGGCTTGAACCTAGATTTGTTTTTTTTACTTTAGTTTGTGGAGCTGATGAGTCGTCGCCAAGGTGAGCTGGACACCCTGGTGGCCACAGGTTACAAGTCTGCACTCACCGAAGAGAGGAGGCGTTACTGCTTCCTAGTGGACAGACAGTGCTGTGTCACCAAACTGCTCATAAACTACCACTCCAAGGTGACTTGCTTATACACTATAATATTCGGTTTTTGTTTTCTTCCTGCAAGCTATTAAATCTTAAAACCTTGCAATTCAGTTACAGCTGAAGAGCTTGTATGTGTAATGGTCTCTTAAGACATACAGTAGACGAGAGTTGCAAATCAATTCATTTGTGTGTTTCTGAATTCACTCCAGGTTAGAGAGCTTCTGTCGCAGAAACTGTCATCTTGGCAGCAGTCGTGTGCTCAGCCAACGAAGCTCCCGGAGCGCGCTCTCAATCTGCTGCGTCACACTGCGCCACCAGGCACAGGGGCTGCTGGGATAGCCGAGGTCCTCCGTCACACCAAGCTCGGTTCTGCTCAGCCGGAGCAGGTCAGCTCCGGTCTGCTGTGTGTTTTTGCTGTTCCTAAAAGCCTGCAGTGTCATCCTCGATATGAACAGAAGCGTTACATTCTGTAAAATGTTTATGGTTGGCATTTAAGGTTGACAGTTAATAGGTGTCACAAGCCTAAACTATTTTATTATTATGGTTGGTTTTTTTCAGTTAGAAAGATAAAGATAATATTTTGAATAAGAAATTTCAAAACCAATTTCCTATACCCTCCTCATCCTGTTCAGCGGCTCTCCCAGATGTCCTTTGTGAATTTTTGGGTGTATGTTTTGTTGTCTGAGACGTCACTTTACTTGGCTGAAGACAGAATCCACCAAAGTTGTTCCTTCTGATAACGGAAAGGAAAGTCCTTTTCTTTAGTTTCCTTCAAACTCAGTATATTCACGTCTCAAGTCAAGCTCCAGCTCAAGTTATGCAACTATTTGGTTCCTGAACAACTCACATACTTAATAAATCTTGGAGAATGATAGACTTTTCCTGTGTGACGGTCTCCGTGCTCTGTTTTTTTGTTCTTGATGTTTCAGAGGCTTTCTGTTCAAGAAGTCCCACCTCTGTTGAATGGAGACTCCAGTCGCTCCCAGCAGCGATTGGTCCCCTCCTCGTGCTCCCAGAGTGACACCGGTCCTCCTCATGGCTCTCCCCAGACTTTGCGCTCTGCCTCCTCCGCTGGAGGAGCTGCTGGAGGTTCATCCCGAGGAGCCTCTCCTCAGCACGTCAGCACACCCCTCAGTGTGTCAGCCAGCCTGCACTCTGACGGCAGTGGCAACGACAGCGCCAGCCCGGCAGCATCCACACCCAACACGTCCAGCAGCTCGGCCCAGCAGGGCCCTCTCCTTCTGGCTACAAACACATCCAACCTCTCCCCGAGCCTCATCCCTTCCACCGTCATGTCGCTCAGCCAGATCTCACCCGCTAGTGGCTCCTCACAGGGCATGAGCCTCCCCATCCCCCACAGTGCCCCTCACAGTCCTCCACTGTCACACAGTGCTCCTCTCTCCAGGGCCATGACTCCGGTGCAGCTTCTGCACCAGCAAGTGGGACCAGGAGGAAGCAACACTTTGTCTCCATCCCATAATCCGTGGCTGCTGAAGGCTGGAGACATGTGTGCAACTGCAACTCTTCCCCTGCCGAGAAGACCCGTCAGTGAAATGAGGCTGGGCGGCTTTCAGGGTAAGATTTGACACATCTCCACTGGTTGTGTCTCCATCCCCACACCTCCGCCTCATTTTCGAATGTTACTGCTCAACATAGGCTCCAGTCTCCCCCGGACGCTGCCTTTGTCTGGACTGACACGTGTGGAGGCCGTGTTTGCGCACACACCTGCGGCCCTGGAGGGTGGAGGAGGAAGCGTAGGGGGTGTGGCTTGCTTACTTCACTTCCAACCTGGTGACAGCATCACTCTGCTTATTTCTGAGCCCAGAGACGGGTGGCACTACGGCCTAAATGAGCGGACTGGGCGGTATGGTTTACATCTTAACTCCTATGATGCAGAAATTAGAGTAGCAGATTACTAGTCTCGCTTACTGAAAATGTCACTTTAGTTAGTAATGAAGTGAAATCTCCCTTCACAGGAAAGGCTGGTTCCCTTTCTCCTACACTCAGCCGCAACATAGCAAGATGGATCTCTTTGAAGGGTAAGCGTACTAAACCCAAACAGTGAAATTGGAAAACTTTCCTCACTTCCATGTAGTTCTTATGAAACGTAAAACTATTTTCATGATCGCGACTCATTGAAATATACATTTTGGATCCACGTCCTGGTAAATCTTACAGCTTGTGTTGATTTATTACAATGTTAACGCATCTGAAAGTGCCAGAAGGTCATAAACTTAAGAATAATACCGCTTGCTCCTCAGTCTTTCCACAGCTTTCTCCGGACGTCTTTTTTCCAACAGCAACAGAGTTGTTGAAGACTTCACGCATCATCAACAATTTTCTGCTTTCATTGTGATTCCTCTATTTCCCCCTCCTCTGTATTCTTTCCTCTCCCTCTGTGACCTTCCCTGTAGCTCTCTTTTCTTATCTAAGGCTAACAGCACGAGTACTGGGCAGCTCGACAAACTAGTGTCTCCAGGTCCCCCGGCCCTAACCCCTGAGTCAGAGGAGGAGCGCTCCCTTCCTCCCCAGAGGGTCAGCACCTTCCGCCCGCGCCCCTACAGCATGGCCGACAGCAACAAGGTCAGAAACATGAAGCCTGTGGCGAGAGGGAATGGCAGTGTCAAAATCAGTCACTGCTCACTAAATACTGGACCAGTCATTGGAAACTAAAAGAGCGCCTTCTTTCATTAATTATAATACACAGTATGTATCAGATATATTAAAAAAATATATATATATACCCCACTCTTTTTTTTTTTTTACAAGGTTGCTACAGTTCGTTTAAGGTTTGTGGACAGTCGAGGTCCTGCAATATGGTTTTAATTGATTGTCCCTTTTTATTTTTTGTAAATTCTCTAAGCATTTTACATTCACCTAAATGCACCAGACCAGGATGTGGACATAATTTCAGATTTTCCTAGAGATGATCACAATTGCTGATCATCAAATAATTAGGTGCACTTGACTGTTACTTTATCTTCCTGCTTCCTGTGAATCAGTCAGGGCATACTTGCTTTTTCGCACACTACTCCTGGATTTTGGCTCAGTTTTTATTAAATAATAAAGACAATAATGTGGGATTGTTAATTTAAAGTAAAGCAGTAAACCAGTCTTTTTTTATTTTCTCCTAATGAATGGATGGGTGGAATGAAGTAGTCATTTCATATGTCCTCACAACTCGCTGTTGGTGATTTGGGACATTACAATAATACTCCTGTCCTCTGCTTTACAGATCACCTCAGATTTGGCCTCTCCTCCACCCTCACCCACCAGGTAACTTATCTAACAGATACACATTTCCAGCTGTGTTTGTTTGTTTATGTTTTTCAGTCTGACTTTGGAGTTGAGACTTTCACATGATGTTCTCATAAATGATGTGTGGACGCTGGAGTTTAATTAACGCAGACGTTTTGCAGGCAAAATGTGTCTAAACCAAAGTGTATTTTTCTGGAGCTTCACCACTGATTTACAGCGGCATGCAAAAGTTTATTGACCCTGGTCGAGGTCTTTGCCGCTTCCAATAATTACCTTGTAAAAGATTAAAGATCAATTTCCTTGTTTTTTTTTAACATAAATAACAACTTTGGTCTTGATTGCAGGATAAACTGAGGAAGCAAGTATTTGAAAATGCTTTTCTTTCTTTTCATAGGCCACTGCTGCTGTGTGCTCAGTATTTCCGTTATCTACGTTGAAAGCTGTTTAGAGGATTAGTAACTGTGATAAAGCAATAGCTCTAACAAGCAAGTTAGGTTACGAGACTTGGTTAAAAATAAGCATCCTGCAACTCAAATCTCATGAGCCTGCCAAAAATTTGCATTGTGAAAGTGCAAAGAATGTTTTATCTTTAATTTCATGCTTTGGCCCTGGGATGGCCAACCTATCCAGGGTGCACCACTACCCTTCGCCTGAAGAGAGCTGGCATAGGCTCCAGCAGACCCTTGTGACCCAGAACAAGAAGTGCGTATAGATAATGAGTGGATGTGTAAATGGATGTGTGCATTGATGAGATCAACTGAACCCCTACTCACTAAAATGATGTATGCCAGTCTAGATGGTGTCTTAAAAATGACATCAAGGCTCTGTTGGTTAGTCTTTGATCCGATTTTTATTTCCCACTGATATAAGTCGATCAGCTTAACCTCAACTTAGGGCCTCTCTGATTGTTAGTGTACTGATGTTTTCATCTAACCTGAAGGAATGCAATGTCAACTAAAGCGGCTATAATAGATGGTTTATGAAAAAGTAAATCTATATTGTAGGAGTTTACGTGACCTCAGATTGGATATTTATTACTTCCTCCTTACAGGCCCAATCCATTTGCTCACATCCGACTCAGAAAAACAGTCACCAACGATCGCTCTGCTCCCATCATCGAGTGAGACTTCAGTGGGAGAGAGCAGACGTCCTGCTCCGGATGTTTCATCAGGCCTGAGCTTGACACCTGGAAACAGCACAGCGACTCAAGTGTTTGGACACTGATTTACTTTGCATAGTCAAGTTATCGATTTAAACATGCACACTTTGTGATTCATGTGCAGGAATTTTTGCATGTGCTGCGAATTTGAATCCAGTTTATTTGATTTTAAGGTTTTAATGAATAAAGAGAAACCACTAATACCTAACAATGAGTCTGACAGAAATAAGGACATTAAGATCAAAATCGGTTAAGTTCTCTCTCTCTCTGTGTCTCTGTGTCGCGCTCTCTCTCTCTCTCTGTGTCTCTGTGTCGCGCTCTCTCTCTCTCTGTGTCTCTGTGTCGCGCTCTCTCTCTCTCTCTCTCTGTGTCTGTGTGTCGCTCTCTCTCTCTCTCTCTCTCTCTCTCTGTGTCGCGCTCTCTCTCTCTCTGTGTGTCTCCGTGTCGCGCTCTCTCTCTCTCTGTGTGTCTCTGTGTCGCGCTCTCTCTCTCTCTGTGTGTCTCTGTGTCGCGCTCTCTCTCTCTCTCTCTCTGTGTCTGTGTGTCGCGCTCTCTCTCTCTCTCTCTCTGTGTCTCTGTGTCGCGCTCTCTCTCGCTCTCTCTCTCTGTCTCTGTGTCGCTCTCTCTCTCTCTCTGTGTCGCGCTCTCTCTCTCTCTCTCTCTGTCTCTGTGTCGCTCTCTGTCTCTGTGTCGCTCTCTGTCTCTGTGTCGCTCTCTCTGTCTCTGTGTCGCTCTCTCTGTCTCTGTGTCGCTCTCTGTCTCTCTCTCTGTGTCGCTCTCTCTCTCTGTCTCTCTCTCTGTGTCTCTGTGTCGCGCTCTCTCTCTCTCTCTGTGTGTGTGTGTGTGTGTCTCTCTCTCTCTCTCTCTCTGTGTGTGTGTGTGTCTCTCTCTCTCTCTCTCTCTGTGTGTGTGTGTGTGTGTGTGTCTCTCTCTCTCTCTCTGTGTCGCTCTCTCTCTCTCTCTGTGTGTGTGTGTGTGTGTGTGTCTCTCTCTCTCTGTGTGTGTGTGTGTGTGTCTCTCTCTCTCTCTCTCTCTGTGTGTGTGTGTGTGTGTGTGTGTGTGTGTGTGTGTCTCTCTCTCTCTCTCTCTGTGTGTTGTGTGTGTGTCTCTCTCTCTCTCTCTCTCTCTCTCTGTGTGTGTGTGTGTGTCTCTCTCTCTCTCTCTCTCTTTCTGTGTGTGTGTGTGTGTGTGTGTGTGTGTGTGTGTGTGTGTGTGTGTGTGTGTGTGTGTCTCTGTGTGTGTGTGTGTGTGTGTGTGTCTCTCTCTCTCTCTCTCTCTCTCTGTGTGTGTGTGTGTGTCTCTCTCTCTGTGTCTCTCTGTGTGTGTGTGTGTGTGTCTCTCTCTCTCTGTGTCTCTCTCTGTGTGTGTGTGTGTGTGTGTCTCTCTCTCTCTGTGTCTCTCTCTCTCTCTCTCTGTTGCTCTCTGTGTCTCTGTCTCTCTCTCTCTCTCTCTCTCTCTCTGTCTCTCTCTGTTGCTCTCTGTCTCTCTCTCTGTCTCTGTGTCTCTCTCTCTCTCTCTCTCTCTGTGTCTCTCTCTCTCTCTATCTGAAACCAGCCTTCTGTATCTTATTCAAAATAATTAACATTTCCAAATCAGTTCTGACCTGTGAAGGCAGCCTCTTGTATCTTTTATTTGCTGTCTTTATTTTTTTTTTGCACCACAAAAGTGTTGTTTTTCTCATCTGGTTTAGGGACTGGGTCCTACAATGGCAGGTTGTACACTCTGATGGTTGTGCGTTATGGGAACAGGACAGGTTCCTTCTCAACCACAGTGTTATATTTTCTTTTTTAAAAAAGCTGTCACATTGGTGCTTTTTCATGGTATCAGTGAAGGAAAGCCTTTGAATCGTATTAAGTGTGCTATTTCTTTTCTTTCTTTTTATTTTTAAATTTGACTGTTTAGATGGTATACTGTGAGTATTTTAATGAATCTGACACTGAGATAATTTTATGTAACTTTTAATTTGGTTGATGTATGTAGGACGTGTTTGAGGGGCACAAAACCCTGTCAGATAAATCTATTTATGCCGGGTAACATTTGTCATTCTAGTGCTGTTATTGGATTACTTTAACTTGTTACCCAAGACTACAGAGAGCAAAATCACCATTTGACCTGAATTTTCAATATTGTACTCAAATGTGAACAGTAACAGAAAAAAACTGCCAATTTTAGAAACGTTACAGACTATGAAGGTTAATAGCTGAATATTTGGACAGAGTTTTCATTTGGAGAGAAGTGTAATTTTAGCAAGTAGCATGATGTGGAGGGTTCAAAGATTCCTGATTGAGAGGTTTGCATCCTTGGTCTTCGGACTTTGTCTTCTTGATTCCTTTTCAGTCCCAAATCTAAAGCTATTTACCACCTAGGCTAGTTAACTTTAGTTGTGTTTACCAATCAGACTGAGCAGAATCTTTAAGAGTGATGTGAAAGCCAAGACAGACGACATGACTAAGTTCACTTGGGGAATGTACCTATGAAAGTGATGATGAAAGTATGTGGAAAGTTGACCAATGCCTGAGCAAGTGTTCATGGTAAACTAGAGACACTGGAAGTAACATCCTGCAGCTCTAAATCACTAGCAAAGTATAGTTTGTGTGCATCCTGAAACTGCCTCTGCTCAAACTGCCTTCAGCTGGTGATCGTCCAGCAACTTGATGACACAAGACATTACATTTAAAGATTGTTGAAACGCAAATAGTGGACATCACTTTGTAAAGTGTTGCATCATTAATGTTGGGAGTGTAAATTGTGTGGAAAACATCTGTGATGGTATTACTTTAGAGATCTTTTTAAAATTATATTTCACCTTGGGTTGAGAATTTTGACTTTGTCATCATGCAGAGAAAACCCCTGATAGCAGAAACGGTGCTTAACTGCTAGACAGTGATTTTAATTTCCAACTATCTGACAATATAAGTGGCATACTGAACTCAAAATCCTGCCTACACAGGCCTGGATGTTTGTTTTAGCTTGAGATACACAGTCAGATTGATTTCTTAAGAATTTAAAATACAAAATTATATAAATATGTAACTTTAAAAGTTAACGATTAAGATGAAACTTTGGTCAAAACTTCTATGAAACATTTTACAGTAGTTTTCCTTGTGAACACATTATTGAATATTGTAGAAACAAATATATATATATATATATCAGTAGGTTTTGCATCTTTCAAAACCCAAGTGAGAGCAAGTTCAAAAGTCCGACACCAAAGTGAAGTACTGTTGAAACATTATGCAACCCTTTATACGCAAGTCTTTGCCTCTGTGTGTAAACAAAATGCAGACGTGGAAACACACTTGACAGGGTGTTATATTAATGTTAAAATCTTCTACTGTGTTGATGGGAATTCATGAGGAACACCTGAATATTAAATGTTGTCTTGTGAAACTAAAGTTCTGTGAAGTAAAGTGTTGAGTGTGCTTGCTTCGTAAAAGTGAGATTTCTGCATGTTTTCTCTTGTCATGTGAGGATAAATTGAATTTGGCAGAGTGGAGTTTCTGTAGGGGTCTAGCACATGCTAGAAGAGTCATATAGATGCAACATCCTGCTCAACAACCCCACATTTATCTGTTAACGACTTTGTACAGCACTACTTCTTTTGCCTAACCACGCATGTAGCTATGAAACAAGATGTTAATTTTCAGCAGTGTTAATCTGATTATAACTTTTCCAAACTAAGCCTACAATGACGGATCAGTGCTGTGTGGAACCTTAATTGCGAGACTACTTACGTTTTTGGAAAAAAACACCATGTTTCACCATTGTGGCCATTACAAAGATTAGTGTACCAAACCGGATGCAATGGACCCTTTGTCTTTTAAACGGCACCTCATTTTAGAGGAACAATCTTAACTTGATGCTTTACTTTAGAAAGTAGAGGACATGATAAAATTACAAAGCTGATCAACAGTTATGTAATGTTCAAACTAGCTGTTTAAAGGCTGCAAGTTAAAAAAAAAACAAAAAAGAAACGGACATCTTGAAGCCATTTTCAACCTGGTCTGACCATCCAAAGTCTGATCACATTTTGAATGTGAAGACTAAAGATTTGTGGCATCAGTTCAATAACTCCCTAACCTCCTATATGCTCAAGTTATGAGTAATCTCCAGAATTTTTTAAGAACATTTTCGTGATTATTTCATCATACCAGTAATGAGGTGTTAGTTTTTGAGATGTAGGTAAAATATAAATTGTTTATGACTGTAACCGTCACTAATGCAGAATGTGAGTAAATAGTTGCAGTTGAAAACGATGCTCTGATTCTACAGCTTAAGCGTTGTTCTGGGGAGATAACAGAACATTTTCTGAGACGTATATGATGTACTCTTGTTGATCTAATAGTTTATTTCAAAGTAGTGCAGAACAGTTTGGTAGAGTGCGGTACACAATTAGATGTCCATCAAATACTGCAAATAGTACCAAAATTCCAGCACCATACTGGTTTTAGACATCCTTCTGTTGGGGTAAGGTACTCCTAAGGTGGAGCTCCAAACTCTGCAACTAGCTGAGTGGACACCAAAGGATCAGGACTTCTGTGTGATATGGAGATAAACACAAGTTCCACCATCTCGAAGTCTTCTCTCAAACAAAGCTTGTCGTCTTCTTACCAAGAACACAGAATATGTGCAGAGTGCCATTCGCTTTTGTCCTTTAACTGAGCTGTGTTCTTCTTTGATTTTATTGATTCGGGACACGGTCACAAAGGCATGATGTTGCGTTGTCGCCTACAAGGTAGCTACAATCTCCCATCCAACGCACCTGGATGCTCAGTGGATACGTGGTTTTTGGGTATTTAATAAATCAATGCAGCACAAAAGTAGAATTAAATAGAATCTTTATTTTGAAACACTGACAACAGGCGCAACTATGCAGACATATGAACAAGAGGAGCATCACAAGCCTCGATTGTGAGAGGGAATTAGAAGGTTTTAAGCCACTCCAAATTGTTTCCTTTTGGTTCAGATGGATGGGAAGGAACATCAGGCAAGTTGCCATCATCTCGCACAGGAACTGCAATAAAAAAAGAAAAAAACCTAATGACTGATGATTTACCTGTAGCTTTAATGATGTTGAAGTATTCAGAGGTGTTTAAACGCCCTCTGCTCTGAAATAACATCAGTGTTTACCTGGATAGTTGTATGGCACCGCAGCATTCAGCATTGCTGTATATTTTGTATAGGGGCTGATGAATGGAAGAATGAGACCTAAGAAAATACAAAATATATTCATTTAACATGACACGATTACACTACCAGTAAATTATCGGTAAATGATCTGATTAAATTCCTGAAAACTAATTAACTGCATTTTGCCTTCAGCTTGATGAGGGAACCTCATATTCACCCAAATTAGTTGCAACTATAGACAATTATATTGTTGTTGAATAATTTTAATCTTTTAATTTTCACATAAAACCACAGCTACTGGAGAATTTTTGACAAATGGACAATGTACAATAAATAAACACTGAAATAGAAATGATATTAGCCCCTTTATTGTGCCACCTTGTTCCCAAAACCAAAAACCTGGATCTGGTAAGAAGAGGTGAGACTGGGGCATTTCAGTCCTTTGAGGAAACATACATGTTATGTTATGTCACAAACTGCTGTTGGAAACCACATCTCTCAAGTTTCAGCTAGGAGTACATCTCACAAATAAAACCATGCTTGCTTATTTCACATCAGCTCTTCTGTAAAGCACAAATAAAACAATTTCCTTCCTCTGCAGGATGACAAAACAGCTGGATTGTTTTTCATATTGACATGGGAGCCTTCATATGTATGTGGCTCCAGCTCAGAAACATTCTTGGGGGGTATATGAGAAGCAGACTAATGCACATTTCTAGTGGGTTCTTAGATATAACTATAGGGAGCTTTTTTTTTTTTTTTTTTTTTTTGCATTTTAAGTAACATTTTCTTTGTCTGTCTTTAATTCAACACTAAGGATTTCTAAACTGAGTGGAGCTGTTGCTATTGTTCTGAAAGCAACGTGTGTCCCAACACTTCCATAATCTTCATTTCAGATGCCTAAATGTTTAAATGCAACCAGCGCAAAGTTTGAACAGTTTAAATAGTTTAAATTGTAAAGATACGAATCTGACCAACGTGTTTAAAGCTGCTTTTTTGTTTACCTAACAGCCCGATCCCACAGGAGGCAACGATAACAGGCTCCTTATTCCAGGCATTTTTTAGGAAAGCTCCGATTCCTGCAGAAATGAAAGAAAGAAAAAGATAAATAAAAATTAAAAACATTCAAGTTTGAAACCGGTAGGTGCAGTTAGCTAATGACAGCTAACATTAGCAACACATCCAAGGTCACATTTTCCTTTTAAATCAAATGGATACTATTGCATTGAATTCACTGCGAACATTTAGCCTAGTTTGAAAGGCTGTAGATAGTTCTATATACCAGAAGAAGTAAAGGTAACGCTAATTCCATTAATTGGAGGCCAAAAGTGACAAAAAAAATACATTTACCTGCCATATTGTCTGGTGTCGGTTCAGCAGAGAGGGTGCTCATGGGAAATGTAGTACTGCTACTAAGACGTATAATACCTGCGCCCGTCGCACGTACCTCTCGTTGCTTTCGTTTGAGTTCAGTCAGGTTTTTTTTATTTTTGTGCTCGTTAACCGTATAAACTAAACTGTATCTGTACAACGCCAAGTTACATACAGTCTGTAGATATATTTGATTAGGAAACAGTTTTTCAGTGGAGCTTAAACCCCACGTGCATCTGAAGCTCATTAATGTTTTTGGACTAAACTCAGAAATGTAAGTATCGCTGGTTTACCGTCGAGCTTGGTGTGTAGCAAACATCTGTGATTAATCTCAACGAAACGTGGAAACGATATTCGAACTCAGTTTAATGTCAAGCAAAAAGGAATAGTAAATGTGTGGCATAGCTTTCACTAGTGAGACTCGGTTTTTAAATGTAATCTAGCAGAATTGAATGTCTGTTCAGATGATGGAGGATTTCTCTGGCTTGGCTTTGCCCCCTTTGTTTGGTGGACATATCCTGGAGGCAGAGTTGGAGCCTGGTGGTGTGGAGCTGGGACCTGGAGAGGTAAAGATTTTGCTGATGGAAACACCTGTCTGTTAAATATCACTCAAGTCATCTCCATGAGGCTCCACGAATGACCTGCAGAAAATATGGAGTGAAATGAGGTGAATGACAATGTTCAATGTTTGGTGGTGCTTTGTGCTGACCTTCATTTCCCTAAATGTCAACCTGGATCAGTTTGATTATATGTTTGCCCTGTTGCTGTCGAAAACTGATTAAAAATTGTGGAGGTCCAGGTAAACACAGTTAATATTTTTCAGCTTCTGCAGTGGGACCATACCTAAAATGTCTAAGTAGGACTGCAGTGAAAAACACTTACACATCATTTAAATTTCTAATGCAGAATCTACAACTTGATTATTCTATTTTTATTTATTATTATTTTATAAACACAATAAGAAAAAAAAACAACAAAAACGTACGTTTCTTTGAAATTCATAAAGATTCACAGCAACAACACAGAATCCTGAGTGTATTTTGTTTATTTAAATTTTTCGTCCATCAGGTGGAGCTGGACCCAGAAGTGAACGAACTGCTTGAGACCACAGCACAAGAAGACGAAGAGCGGAGAGCTCTTGATAAAAGTAAATTTCTAGCGCTAAGCAGGAGATGTAAAGAAATTGAACAGGTGAGTTCTAACCTGTGTTTTTTGTATGTGGGTAATTTTGGAGACTACCTGAATATGTGAAATGATATAATGTATTTAGTCAAATTTAAGTTCTTAGTTTCTGGGATTATTTCTAGCTATGGACTTAACTATGTTCTTTAAATCCATTTGTTATATATTTTCATACATGACAATGTTTTATGACTAAAAATACGTCTATGATTATTTCAGCTTTATAACAGATTAGTTTGTCTGAAACCATTTGTGTCATTACTGTTCTGTAATCATTTATCTGTTTTGTGTTTAGGTAAACCAGAAGATCCTCGGTCGCCTTCACCAAGTGCAAAGAATTACACGGCGTTTGAAGAAAGAAAGGCGGTATACATTTTAAATTCCAGAACTTATGGCTTTAAACATTTCATGAGAACTTTCCCACTTAAATGCTCATCTGAAAGCTCTATTAATTGTCACAGGTTTCTTATGAAGACTTTAGATGCTCATGGGGACAACTACAGAAATGCCCAGCTCACTATACTGCTGGAGGTAAGGATTAGACAGATAAAGGAGTGTTATCATGTTGTCATACTATTGTCAAAAATGTGGAAATGTAAAGATGCATTCATCAGTAAATGTACAAAGTTGAAACTATATAAAGACATTAAACATTTTGTCTAAGCATTTATTAAACCCCTATTAATCTCTTTTGATTGCAATTGCATATTTACACGTTTTCTTTTCCCTTCAGAAAATTATCCTGCTGTGTTTTAAAATCACTTAAATTATTAATAATAATTTCATTAGTTTTTATCATTTAGAGTAACCTCTATTTCTGTCATTCACTATACATTTGTGTCTGCTTACCTTGACTGTCTTCCTACACTGGGTCATATTGCCAGTCAGCTGATACAAACACATAAATCAGATGGGTATAAAGAAACAAACAAATATTGGAAAATCACACAATGAGTGAAAATAAGCAAATTAAGACAGGTATTGTGAAACATTGGCTTGATTATGCTGCAAATGCTTAATAACATGTCGCTAGGTTTGAGTGTTAGATAAATCGTGCCCACCCAGAAAAGTTAATCCCATTTTACTAGTTGACGGGATTAGTTCCTCCGGTTTATGTGTGAAACCTTGTCTTAGATCGGTGAGACTGGTGCACTGTGGTTCCAGGATAGAAATAATCAGCCGTGGTGTTCACGTCTTGATTCACTTTTAAGATCTGGTATATCAGATTTATTGAAAAAGAAATGAGGAGAATCAAATCGATGTATTTCTTATATATGTATCTATACTTTCTTTCATGGTTCTTCTTTGTTTAAAGCACATTTCATCTAGACTTCATACATTATACATGCTTGGCTGTTTAAAACATAGTTCAAACATGAAGCTCAAATGACTTTGGCGCAGTGCGCTCTGTGCTGTAATATTTCTGTTCAGATTGTTTCTTATCCAGATGCTTTCTTACAGTTGGTATTCTGTGCAATAACAATAATTATAATGTGCAATCACGTAAATTAAAATAAGGCAAAAACTGCATATACTGTAATTATATAATATATATTATATTGTTAGACTGTTTGTATTGTTGTTTTTTTTCATATAACTATTTTGTTGTCCTCTTTTTTTTTTTTTTTTTTTTTTTCCCTCTTTGTCCCATTGTGGGACTATTAAAGGAAATCTAATGTACTCTATTCCTTTGTCATGACTTACACAGTGCAATAAAATAATAACATTTTAAGTGGTGTATCAGAATGTATAAGTCTAATAATATCAGTCCATCATTGCATTAAAAAAAATTTCTTTGCACTTATTTCAGGATGAGCCTGCAGCTCACTTAGATCCCTCTGCTGGAGTTGAGGATGAGAAACTCAATGGAGTGTCTAATTTGTCTGGAGCATTGCTTCATGCAGCTGGGCCAAAGAAGAAGAGGCATCAAATTCCTCGGCAAGAAAAGTATAAAGATCAACAAGTAAGTGAACAACTCGGGTAGGCTGTTGTGGTTCATAAAGTAACGTGTATTTTTTTCATTTACAATTGAGTAATTGTTTAGTTTTGTGCCAGTGAATTTCTGCTTTTTTTTTTTTCCTTGCCCCAGATTGAACCTGACATGTCGCTGTTGGCAGACACACAGTTTGGAGAAATGCCTAGCCCAACTGCTCTGTCTCACTGACTCACTGACTGGTGCCCTGGACGGGAGGAAGAAGACACTGGTGATAGGAGGCTCCAATTTCTCCGACCGTTCTGTAGATATAACAACCTCTGTAAGGGTTGGGAAGATGTGTTATTTCACTCGAAGGGTGTAAACAGATGTAATTTGTATTTACTTGATAAATATGTAAATTTGTATTGTAAATATGTTGTGTTTTGATGTTTTGCAATAGCAGTTGATAACATGTAATTATGATACTAGTGTAGTATTATGCATTACCCAACCAAGTGCATTTATTGTTGGGGAGAAGAAGTTTTATTCACGTTAACAGTGAGTTCACAATCTAGGTCAATAAACAAGAGGGATTAACAACATTGGAATTTAAAAACTGACACTTAGGTGTTTATTTTAAAGTTACATCTTTTATTATTAAAATGTCTGCATCAAACATCTAAACTTAAAAAACAAATAAAAATCTCAGCTTGTTGGTTACTATGTTACCTTTCTACATCTATACCAGCTCAAATGCATCCACAATCTTTTAGTTGTAGTCTAAAATGGAATTAAGGTAATGAAGCCTCATTATTTTTATGTCATCACTTATAATGATCACAAAATTGTACACATACAGAATAAACATATACTGATATCTATACAGAAAAAAGGAGTTTTGTAAAGATACACTATAGAGATAAGTAATAACTTATAATGGAATAGCAAAACACATTTTTTGATTTTTTTTTTTCGATTCGTGTCAGTCATAATTCATCACACAGTTGAGCCAATGATCGGTCTTCATTTCAGCGGATGTCTCACGTTGACAGACGTGACTTTCATCCAATGAGATCTCTGGGAACGGGCTTAGGGCGGGGCCTAAATGCGGAGGTGGGATTTTAGCTACCGTCCATCTTCAGCTACATTACAGTGAGCGAGCTTTTCGAAAAGAAAACAAATTTTGGAAGTAAAGAAGACTTTCTGGAATTAGTTTTGGCCGTATTTGAAAAAAGACAAACGAAATCCCACACCCTAGGTAAATGTCGCACACAAGTATGAATCTAGTGTATCGGGTTGACCCAGTTTCCCTTTTTCTTAAATTTGGCTAGCTAAGATGCTAGCTAGCTCCAGCTAGCCTGGCAGTTAGCTACATTAGCTAGCATTTTGCCGATTAGCTTTCTATTCTTTTATACACCTCCTTTCACATTGCAAGATCACCCTATATCATTTCTACGAGTCCCCAAAGTAATGATGCATGAATATGAATTGCACACATGAACGTGGATGTGGGCGGTTGTTTTGAATCGGGACAGTTGGTAACCGAGCGAAGTGCTGCAGCTAGGCTTCTGCTTGTGTTAACGTTAACCCGCTAGCCGGCTAATTGGGCTAATAATCACGTTAGTCGTGTTAGTGGCGTTACAAGCTTGTTCTAGTTAACCAATCACGGCTACACGGAGGTGGCCGGGCTCAGGTTTTGTGTGAAAGTCCCGAAAACCAGCACGCGGTCGTGTTATTTGTCCAGCTAATGTCAACTGCTCAGCTTGATGGAGTTAACGTCAGTTTCACCTACCACACACGAGAGCACTCTTTTTTACTGTTGGATGGATTTTGTTGTGATTGTACAGTTTATTGACACCGGGTTGTTTTCTTGGTAATTTCACAGACGGAATGTGGACATTGTCGTAGTTAGAGCCATGGCTGACAAAAGAAAACTTCAAGGTAACAGTTGTGCCTCATGCACTGAAGCCCCAGATTTTATCTTCCAGTGTTGTCAATATTTATTGTAAAACAAAAAAAGAAAGAAAGTGTGAAGGACTTTTTTTGTGTTGCAGCATTTTTGACCAATTCTTTTTGTCTTTGCAGGTGAGATCGATAGATGTTTGAAAAAAGTAGCCGAAGGTGTGGAACAGTTTGAGGACATTTGGCAAAAAGTAAGTTTAATTTTGCAGAGTTTTTATGGGATTCTTTGTTGCAGATGTTGCAGATGTACAAATGTTTTTTTTCTTTCTGCATTACAGCTTCACAATGCAGCCAATGCGAACCAGAAGGAAAAATATGAGGCTGACCTCAAGAAAGAGATTAAAAAGCTACAGGTAAAACATGATAGTCGATTTAAATATACACACTTTCCATAAAGAGATTTCATAACAGAGGTGTGTCGTTTCTATGTGTTTGTAATATTCACCTTCTCTTTCTCCCAGCGATTGAGGGATCAGATAAAAACATGGGTGGCCTCAAATGAGATCAAAGACAAAAGGCAGCTAGTTGAAAACCGCAAACTTATAGAGACGGTAAGATTTTTCAGTATTTACCTTTTTTTAAAAGTTTGTTGTTTAGTGTCCATACACAAGTTTTCTCTTACAGTAAGCTTGACACAGAATAATCAACAACAAAAAAAGGAATCTCACGCTTGTGAAGGTCAACTACACAACTGTCAACAATTTTACAATGCATTAAATTATAGAAACACTCACCATCAGCAATGTACGATGTGAAACTACACATCTAAATAGGTCTTTCTTTCATTGTTGTAATTATTTCTCTGTGACATAATGCCAAACTATGGGTTGGAATAGACAGAGTCTGAGCTTTAGCAAAAATGACGCATGTGATTTTTGATTGGAAACGTTTTAATGGAAAACTTACTAACAAAAAAACTAAACATGTGGACCACTTTTAAAACAAGACACAGATTTCTCTGCTTTTTTTCCCTCCTCGATAGGTGGTTGCATATCCCCCCTTCACATTTGGAATAAATGATTAGGGACACAGAAAAATGCTAAATGGACACTCAGCTTCATGTATAATGTAGATATTGTCATAGTAAAAATGAAAGTAAACAAGACTGATCTAACCTACTTGTCTTAGCAAATGGAGCGGTTTAAAGTGGTGGAACGTGAAACAAAAACAAAAGCCTACTCTAAAGAAGGCTTAGGACTCGCTCAGAAGGTGGATCCAGCTCAGAGAGAAAAGGAGGAAACGGGACAGTGGCTAACGGTAAACTTCTTACTTTAATGTCACTTGGCTTGAATAATTTTGATTGTTTGCTTATTTAGAAGCAAATAACATACAACATTTGTGAATGGGGGGGTAAACAACTAAAGGTGGTGTTATTTCATTGTTTCATCTGTCTTTTAGATACATTTATGGTCTTTAACACACTTTTCTCATGACTTCTCTCTAATAGAACACAATAGACACTCTAAATATGCAGGTGGATCAGTTTGAGAGTGAGGTGGAGTCTCTGTCTGTCCAGACGCGAAAGAAGAAGGGTGATAAAGAGGTATGTCCATGCGCTGTGATTTTGAGGATATTAATAGTTCATTTCTGTGTGTCATGTATAATCTAATAAATGTGAGACGTCCTTGCTTTTGATTTATTTAGAAGCAAGATCGTATTGATGAGCTCAAGCGGTTAATTGAGAGACATAGATTCCACATTCGCATGTTGGAGACCATTTTACGAATGTTGGACAATGACTCTGTGCCGGTGGATGCAATTCAAAAGATCAAGGATGATGTCGAGTACTACATTGATTCCTCTCAAGACCCAGACTTTGAGGAGAATGAGTTCTTGTACGATGACTTGGACCTAGAAGACATCCGTGAGTGGGGAATTGTAGATATGTTGGGACGGTGCTTTTTATTTGTTCAGATACCCGTAATACTTGTGATGCATGATGACAAAATCTGTTTTCTGTTCATCTCTTGCAGCTGCGGCGTTAGTTGCAACTTCTCCATCAGGTCAGGGCAATGTGGAAGATGACGTGTATCTCCACTCTAGCAGCACTCCCACCTCCACCACCTCTTCTTCACCCATACCTCCATCCCCGGCCACTTGTACGGCTGTAAGTTCTCATCTTTGTATCATTAAAACCTCTTGTCAGTGTGTGAAAGGATTGCTGGGGGAAAAAAATGTATCCTGGCACAATACTGCACACATTGCTTTTTTAAACATTCATACAGTTAACTCTTCTACAAACCAATTGTGTTGTAATCCACTGGTTGGTATGCTGAATCAACATTTCAAAAGTGGATTGTCATATCAAGGTATCTCCTCCTATAGGAGAACTCAGAGGACGATAAGAAAAGGGGACGGTCGACAGACAGTGAAGTTAGTCAGGTGAGAGGCTCTCAACTGTGCTGTGTCAGTAGCTGAACAGTGTAGTGCAGTACTCTTCACCCTTGGTCCTGGACAGTCACAGTGGCTGAAGATTTTTGGCTTTTCAGGCACCAAAATGAAAATGATGTTGTCTTTGTTGGGACCTTGGTTGGAGACTTTCAATGTAATTATTCCTGCATATTTGGGCCTCTATAGTTTTAAGTAAACTTTGCTCCTCATGCTCTCTAAACATTTTGGTAGTTGCCATCTGGACAGTTTTAACAGAGATGCTTTTCTCTAATGCTTTCCTTTTCAGTCACCTGTGAAGAACGGAACCCCATCCTTGCTTTCTTCCTTCTCTTCTTCCACCACCTCTGGGTCGTCTTCATCCTCCTCTCTCGTGTCGATGGCGAGTGTAGTTGGAGGACTTCCCGCAGTTCCCACGAGCAGTAGTCTTATAGGAAGCTTCAGCAATGCGGTGCAGCAACATCAGCATCAATCTGCACAACAGCAGCAACAACCTCAGCCATCAAACCAGTTGCAGCAGCCACCTCAGACAAAACCCTCGGTCCCCTCAAACACCACCCCCAGTCCTCCCAGCAACCCACTTCTCCCAACATCCACTGCCCCCTCTCTCCCGAGTCCCAGTACACCCAGTTCATCAGCTCCCAACTCTCAGCCCACATCTGTACAAACCTCGGTATCCAGTTTGGGACTTGGACTGGGGCTGGATATAAGAAAAGGTGGCATGACGGGGACCAGCAGTGCCAACCAAATGCCAAGTTTAGGCTTGGGCGGCCATCCCACTCCTTTAAACACCATGGCAGGGCTCATTTCAGGGTCCACACCTGCTCCTTATGCTCAGGCAGCAGCGTCGGGAGGCTTGGGTCTGAGCAGCACCACTCAGTCCAGCATTTCAGTGGAGAGCAGCACTTCCATCCCCACCTCTGGCTCCAGTGGAGTCACCACCAACGGGGCAGGGACAGGGCTTGGTTTGCTTGGTTCCAGCCCAGCCCACAGCTCACTAAGTGGAAGTATTTTGAGTCTAGTCCCTGGGCAGAATGTGGCCACTGGTGCCTCTCAGGTGCCCCCAAGTTCTGCTAGCAGTACCCCTGGAGTCGTTGGCATGATGGGAGGCAATGGCGGAAACGGTGTGGTGGGAGTAGGAGTGAATGCTGCTCCTGCTAGACCACCAAGTGGACTGAAACAAAATGGAAGCACAAGTAGGTTGACGTCTTCTTATCCGTGCTTGGCTTTTTTTATGAAAGTTTTTATTTTTTTTTTTTTTTTATTTAAAGGCATCTTCCAACGTTTTCCTCACCTACCTTCAGGTTACAGTGCTGTAGTGGCGGAGAGTTCCACAGAATCAGCCCTAAGCACACCGAGCCAGTCACAAAGCAGCCAACCCTCCTCTCTCAGCTCTTCAGCCAGTCAGCCGTTAAGTCATTTGTTCACTTCACCCGAGTCCTGAAACTCAGTGACTTTTATTTATTTATTTTAATGCCAGTACTTAATTTAGTCTCTCTGTTGTTCTCATGCTACCCGGCACAGGATGGACAATGGTCCCAGCCTAATCAGTTCCATCACACTGCCCCCCAGCTCCCCGTCCCCATCGTTCTCAGACAGCACACCTGGTGGCGGGAGTCTTCTCAACGGGCCCCATTCTTACACACAGGCCACTGAGGGCCTCAAGGTGAGCCAGACTAATAAGGTTAGTTTTAGTTCACACTATGTGTGCCAGTTATTACAGTTTTTGTAAGGTGTAGCAGAAGCCTCTCCAACTCAGAACATGGATAGTTGTCATCTGAGATCAGCAAAGTCTGCCTGAGATTGTGGAAAAGAAATTCTAGTTTATAATTACACAGTAACAGAACAACCTTTATGATGCTTCATGTTGTAGCCTTTCTAATTCTGCCAGTGCTCAGTACTTGGGTAGTGAGAATATAAATCTGTATGAATCACACCTGTGTTATCCTGCTGTGAAAAGCTTTAACAGTCTCCTGTAAGACAGGTCTGCTAATAAAGCAACGGACATAGACTATATGGCCTAAAGTATTTGCTCACCTGCCTTGACTTGCATATGAACTTAAGTGATATCCCATTCCTAATCCATAGGGTTCAATATGACCTTAGTCCACCCTTTACAGCTTCAACTCTTCTGGGAAGGCTGTTCTCAAGGTTTAGGAGTGTGTTTATGGGAATTTTTGACCATTCTTCCAGAAGCGCATCACACACTGATGTTGGACAAGAAGGCCTGTCTCTCAGTCTCCGCTCTAATTCATCCCAAAGGCGTTCTATCAGGTTGAGGTCAGGACTATGTTCAGGCCAGTCAAGTTCATCCACACCAGACTCTGTCATCCAGGTCTTCATGGCCCTGCTTTGTGTGCTGGTGCACAGTCATGTTGGAAGAGGACGGGGCCAGCTCCAAACTGTTCCCATAAAGTTGGGAGAACGCGTCTCCACAGGTGCTTTGCTCCGGTGCGTCAAGGCTTTGCATTGGACTTGGTGATGTTTGGCTTGGATGCAGCTGCTTGGCTGTGGAAACTTATTCAATGAAGGTCTCTCTGTGCACTGTTCTTCAGCTAATCTGAAGGCCACATGAAGTTTGGAGGTCTGTATTGATCAAATCTGCAGAAAGTTAGCAACCTCTTCCCACTATGGAGCTCAGCATCCGCCGACCCCGCTCTGTCAGTTAACGTGGTCTACCTCTTCGGCTGAGTTGCTGTCATTCCCAAACACTTCCATGTTCTTATAATACAGCTGACAGTTGACTGTGGAATATTTAGCGAGGAAATTTCATGACTGGATTTTTTTGCACGGGTGGCATCCTATCACAGATCCACGCTGGATTTCACTGAGGTCCTGAGAGCGACCCATTCTTTCACAAATAGTTGTAAAAACAGTCTGCATGCCTAGAGGCTTGATTTTATACACCTGTGGCCATGGCAGTGATTGGAACACCTGATTCCGATTATTTGGATGGGTGAGCGAATACATTTGGCAATATAGTGTATTTGGCAGTTGTAGTCTATCTGGGACTTTCCTTTTAAAAAAAAAAAAAAAAAAAAAAAAAAAATATCCCAAACAATATATAATCTTAACAGATGGTTTGAAGTTTGAGTAACAGTAGGTTTTGTGATTTTATGCTTCAGTGTTATCCAATTCATCAGCCTTCTTCTATTAAGGATTATTTGTGTTATTCAATTTTTTCATGAGCTCACATCAACTCAATCTTGTCCCCTCCTCAGGCTCCTGAGCCTCTCATCACTCTGAAGGCGATGGCAGAGAGAGCAGCAATGGTATCTGGCTTAGACGGAGAGATTCCCAACCTGCATCTAACCGACAGAGGTCGAAATGGTCAGGCAATATTTCCACACCTTTTACAGAAATGTTAGTTTGCAGTAATACATGAAATATTGTGTTTTTAGTGGAATTGTATTAGGAAGCAGGTTGACTTAATGATAGCAATTATATTAGGAATGCATGGGTTTCAATCCTTTATACACAAAATACTAACCCACTCTTCAGATGTAGCTTTAATATCAGTTAGTCAGGTGACAGAAAAGTTCTTTCTTTTTTGTGTTCAGTTGTGCAGTAAACTTTTTTTTTTTTCTAGCCATATCTTGACACAGTAGTGGTATCGGTGAGGTTATTGTGTAACTGTTGCACTCTTTTACCTATTTTATGTTCTGCAGATATTTTCTCTGGTTCATCGGCAGCGCCTGGCACACCTGCCACACCTCAGCCATCCGTGTCAGAGGTCAGCATCCCACCCTCACTTGGGGTCTGTCCGTTGGGCCCAACCCCTCTCCCTAAAGACCAGCTTTACCAGCAGGCAATGCAAGAGTCTGCATGGACACACATGCCACACCCCTCTGACTCTGAGAGGATCAGGTAAAGGTGTCCCTTTTTTCACTGTCAGAGATGTGCGACGCTTGCATGCCTGTATGGCTTGAAAAAAATGTTACTGTGCTTGATGTGTTTCACTAGCATTTTTAGCAAGAATACTGTAATAATTGTTGGTATGAACATGGCACTTTGAAAAAAATGATTACATTGCATGCACTGACTGAATCTGCATTAATAAAGTTTTTGACAAAAACTCCAATTAAAGAAAGACAAATAATAAAATGAATTAAAAGTTGATGAGGCAGTACAGTGGAGGTTCCTGGTTTGACTCACGGGCCCAGCAGGAGTCACTCTGTGTGGAGTTTGCATGTTCTCCTTGTGCTCGTGTAGGTTTTCTCCAGGTACTTTGGCTTCTTCCCACAGTCTAAAAACATGTATGTTGGGTTGATTGGTGATTCTGAATGGCCAGTAGATGTGAGTGTGACCGTGTGTGGTTGTCTATGTATATGGCCCTGTGATGGACTGGCAGCCTGTCCAGGGTGCCTTTTGTCTGTAATGAGCTGCTATAGGGTCCATCTGCCCCCTGTGACCCAGTGCAGGATTAAGTAGGTATAGAGGGTAGATAGAAGGTGATGAGACAAATGACAGTAGCAGGCACAGGTAACGGGACAGAGTACAGTCCAAGCTGCTTCTCCTGTCCCGACATGCAACACAACAGGACACATGTTCACATTATCTAAACAGTTTTTACTACTTTTATTACTGTTCCCTCTGTCTGTCTCTGAATCTCAACAGTTCTAGTTGAGAATATGCTCCTTTCTCACCTATTCCAAGAAAATATAAGGCATTGTAGATATTTTATCTTATTCTGAGACATACCGGCAAGCCTCAAAAACTGACTTTGAAGCAGTCACGTGGTTGGTGACTCCTGATGGAACAACTTGTCTCTCATCAGGGGCATTTGTAACTTCCAAAAGTTATCAGCAATGTGAAAATTTGGGTTACAGTTTTGTGGTATAAAACTGACTTAATGTGTCCCTGGTTTGGTTTTTATTGTTTTGTTTGTCAACGGTAACAAAATACAGGACGTGTCCAGGAAAAAACCTCCAGTAGGTCAGTGTTTTAACGTTCGGTGGACCTCATCCCCCCCATTCTCATCGGGAAAACAAGTTTTCAGCAAATTGTTTCTGGAGTTTGTGATTTTCTGTGTTTCTTCACAAGGCAATACCTGATGAGGAATCCATGCCCCACTTTGCCCTACCATCATCAGGTACCGCCACATCACTCTGACTCCATAGAGTTCTACCAGAGACTTTCCACAGAAACTCTCTTCTTCATCTTCTACTACCTGGAGGTAACTGTGCCCTGTCACTTAGCGTTTAGTTTTCCTTCTGTCTGTTCTGCATGTGAGCTCAATGATGTCTTTGTGACTCTCTGTTAGGGAACCAAGGCTCAGTATCTGTCTGCAAAGGCGCTAAAAAAGCAGTCGTGGAGGTTTCACACCAAGTATATGATGTGGTTCCAGAGGCACGAGGAGCCCAAGACTATCACTGATGAGTTTGAACAGGTGCAGTTTTAACATATTTTGCTGTAACGTCATCGGCTTGTGGTCAGTTGTGATTTATTGGTTATTTCTACCTTGCTGTCCCTTCAGGGCACTTACATTTACTTTGACTACGAGAAATGGGGCCAGAGAAAGAAGGAGGGGTTCACCTTTGAGTACAGGTACCTGGAAGACCGAGACCTGCAGTGACACATAAGAGGGACGTAAAAGGACAAAGACAAAACGTGCTGCTGTTGACATTCCGAGACTGAACTCCAAACTGTGGATAGAGATTGTGATGTGTAGTAGAAACCCTCTCCTGAAATGGAGACTGGTGTCTGTATAGGCTGCATCTCAATGTGAAGCCCTTGCTCCCCGTGTAGTGCTTTGCTTTTGACGAAAACGCCCCATGGGTCTGATCAAATGCACTGTGTTGCACGAGCTGGGAGGGCTCTCCTTGGAGATCTGCGTTTGTGCCTGTCTGTGTGCACACTCAGTATGTGGCATTAGGAAAGCCTATCCCATGCATGTTTCTCATTTTTTGTTTCTTTTTCCGTTTCAACACGATTCTCTTTACCACCTACCCGACATGAGCCTGGAAGCCTTTTGACTTGACACAAAGCAAACCTTGGATTTAATTGTTAAGCTGCCCATCTTGTATTTACTGTAATTTGGTGGTTTAGAAAGGGGACGTACAGTGGACATTTAGTTAAGGAGTGTAGGAATGGCTTCTTTTAAGATCTTATGATGCCTGTTAAATATGGTCACTATTGAAGATAGTGAGCAGTTATCAATAAATTTTATTGATATTGTCTTGGTCGATTAAAACATGATTGAGAGTGACCACAGGGCCTCTCCCTGTGACAGGGAAAGAGTCCTTATTGGACATGGATTAAATTGCTATGCAATTGAACTGGTCTCTGACTCCCTCTCTTTACAAATAAATGTTTTTAAGTTAAACTGTCAAAGATTATGGCGCCTTCATGTTTGTGACTACTTGGTAAAACTTGTAGGGTAAATTTTAATATTAGGATGTGAGACATTGTCTACTTAATATTTGAGTGTTAAGGAATTCAAGGACTCAAAGAATTCTCATCAACCCTCAATGCAAAAAGGCCATACGGTGTAGTGAATGTAGCTAAATCCAAGTCACCGCTTAATTCAGTACACACAACATTGCACAATAAATTGAGTTCAGTTAGGTCAGCTTCCCACCCGTTTCTGTTGGAATCCACTGTGTTCAATTTACCACCTGATATTTAGGTGAAACCCCTATACAGTGAATGTGCACTGACAACTGTTTACATGTAGAGTTTAAACATAGAAATGCTACGATTCTGGTGGTAGATTTAACTCGAGGGGATTGAGTATGAAATGTTCATCTGCTGTGGTTTCTCATGTCTTGCCCAGAGATCTGAAAATATGGTGGGAGGGGCATATTCTACTTTATCTGGCAGTCTGAATGGTCAGTGTTAAACTGAATCTTGATTATTTTTCCCCCCTTTCATTTCCCATTTAAGCAACCATGAAAACTCTAGATCTGTATTGCAGTTGATATTGTGTGTGATTAGTTTTCAGGCTTTTTTCGGGGGGGGAGGGATGATGAGAAAAAAAAAATGTTACATGCAGCAAAGTTCTGAGATCTGCCTTTTATAGATTCTATTTTTTTGGGGCTTTCAGGGTTTACAGACAGGGAGGGCCAGTTAAGAAATTGCTAAAAATGTGAATTTCAAGACATTTACAATTTCTCATCACAGTTCTGCATGGGAGATGTCATAACATGGGGTTATGAAAGGATTGTAAAAATTTCAATAAATACTTTTAAGAAATTACACATGAATGTGTGGTGTAAAGTCCTGTCATTCCCACATGGAAGAAGGATTCACTCAATCTTATACAAGCCTGGCTTCAATTCATTTAGGGCATAATGACCTACTTTAAGTGAGATCTAATGTTTAAACAAAAATAGTCATGATCAACAAAAAAAAAAAAAATACCCACCAAAACACACACGAGACTCTGGAGTCTTTACATTTTAATAAAATGGGAGAAAGTTTAAAAAAAAAAAAAAAAATTCAGGTTAAGCATGTGACAATCTTAAAATTAAGCATCACTTAATTATGTTCAGTGCAGGATGTCTGAAAGTGAATTCACATCTTGGCCTCCTTCTTGACTTTAAGGAACTCTGCCATATTAGAGAAATATTTCTGGTTGGCTTCAGCCACCTTCTTCTCTGCAGCCTGTGGGTTAACTATCTCCAGTCCCTGCAGACAACCGGAGAATGGCCGAGTTAAAGTGAGGTTGTGCATAGCTCAGAGGAAGATGTTCACATGGAACATGTGCTTTTTACCTGGAGAGGAGTGAACGCTACACTGGAGCTGGTTCCCGAGGAGCGATCTCTGACCGTGGACTTTCCTCCATACGTCATGCTCTGCTTCTGCAATGTCCTCTGTTGAGGTGGTTAAAAAAAAAGAAACAAGTTAGTGATTCATTACAGATTAAAGGGCGATATACTCAAGTCTCCAGTGGTTACCTGAAGTGATTTGGAGATCCTAGCCTTTGTGGCCTCGTTGACCTGAGCCTGTCTGACTCTGCCACTGCCGCTCTTCCCCAGCTGACCCAGACTGAAGCCCAGATCCTCCTGGTAGGCATCGTCTTCAATCTGCAACACCACACCAGATTAAAGCTGTTATCAGTACAATGATGTCTAGACCAAGATAAATGTTGCAAAGACGATTTCTCATCGTTCAAAAGTTTACCACAATTGATACTTGTCCAAAACATACCAGGCAAGGAAATGTATTTATTAAATCAGAGCACACGGCTCTTGCCAGAAACTAAAACCCGGTCATTAGGTGCTCCTCACTGTCCTGTTCTCTTTGACAAATCAAGTCCTTGTATTAACTGACGATTTTATCTGCATTATGGTATCTGAAATGAATTGTGAGCTATAGATTTTTAATCCAATTAACATTGGTTTCATTTTGCAATTTTAGAGTGACTGTAAAACCTGTTGAGAGGCCACGGATGGAAAACCGCCATTTAGTCAACTGTGGCACAGAAATTATTAATGTGTGCCGTTCTTGTAAGTTATAAGATCTAACAGCCAAATAACCAGTTAATAATCATAATGTATAATGCTGCACAAAAAAAAAAAAAAAAAAAAATAGAAATGAGAAAATATCCAAACCTCTGCAAAGGTCATTCTGTTGGCATGTTTCCGGATCTCAGTCAGCCCCAGACGCTCCTTCATCTTTCGATATCTGGAAGAAAACATAAGTGCAGTGTTGAGCTACTGTATTTATACAAGTTTCTTACCTTTGTTATATACACTTCTTTGTTCCATCTCCCTGTACTACAGTTTTTCTGAAAAGACCAGTGAAGTCTCAGTTACTTTTTTTCAAGAGCCATCTAGACATAATTTAACATGGCAAAAAATAAATTTGTACTTGTGTAATGTCCATCATTTCATATACATTTATGTTAAAACCTATTAAAGGCCAGGAGCAAAATCTGTCTCCGTCTCTTTGTAGACCTACACTGGCATTTGAATGTTTGCACCATTCAAACAAACTTTCTGCTTTTTCAGGGTCAAGAGAGCTTTTTTAAAATCAAAAAAGAAAAAAATCCCTTTGCTGGACAAGAGACATAATAGTTAAATTGAGTACCTCCTTCCTCCTCTCTTCTTCCTCTGTCCATCTAGTGGGGCTGGCAGCGGTTTGACCTGCTTCACAGGCGGAGGCTCCTGCCACTTGTCAAACTTCCTTTCCATCTCTTCCTTTAGGTCATAGCCAACCTGCATTTAGAGGTTTACATTTAGACACAGAAATAAGGTTTTGTTTGGCTGCAAGGATATTTTAATGAATTTACATACTAAATGTTCGGAGTCAGACCAAAGACTTAAAAAATAAAAAATGTATGCATTCATCCTTTTAATTAATTTTAATTTTTTTGTGCACATAATAATAAAAAACACTTTTCCTAAACATGTTACATGTTTTTTAAAGAAGGGATAAGGTGATCTTGGTCAAATCATTTGGGTTAGTCTATTCATCTCTTTAAGACAGTCACCTTTCCATCTGAACTCTCGTGGAAACTGTCCACTCGAGATGCCAGAGTGCATTTAGCAGCTACCAAACGAGCTGCCTTCCTCCTGAGATCCTGAGGTTAGAAAAGAAATTTAAAAAAGGCCTTAAGTAAACAAGCATCAGTTTTGGAGGGAAATGCTTTCATCTTCTTTATGCAAATATTTACTGACAGGTGGCAATGACTGAACAACATCACAGTGGTAGATGAAGCCAGTGTGGGGAAGTAGGGAGGTGCTGCTGAAGCCAGAGAGGGTTCTCCTTTGAGCTCCTAGCAGCATCAGATTACAGGCTGGCATCTTTGAGAGGTTAGTGAGGCCACCAGCAATACCTGCAGCAAGAGCGAGGGGAACAGAGCGAATGCACCGATCAGCAACGACTAAAACTGCGGTTGTAGATATGAGCAGAATCGAGTGTTCTCTCACCCATGATCTTCGCAGCAGTTGATGCTCCGACTATGATGGACAGGTTTGGGGCTATAAACGACATCCTGGATTCTACATATTCATAAATCTTGTGTTTGGACTGGTTCAGCTCCAGGGCCATGTCACAAGCATCCTCAAGCTGCTTCAGTTCCTCCTCATTTAGCAATGACCTAAACATCCCAACCGTGCAGAAAAAGAAAAAGAAAAAAAAAAAAAAACAGGTTTAACTGACAATCATAACAATCACCAACAAACCTGAAAGCAATGACAATGTTGGTCTGCAAATATAACAAATATTAAATCATATTAAAGTGTCATGGACTTCTACAAACTCACCCCTGTGTAGTTGACGCTGTAACACTGACAACCATAATAGTGGCGTTGGTCAGGATTTGTTGCAGCGTTTCATTGTTTTTACATTTCTCCAGATTGTTTCCCAATTCCTTCGTAGAGATCACAAAAATGACAGAAAACATCCTGGAAAATTAGGAGATCTATTCCCATTGGCTAAAAAAACTGGAGGTTAGAAATATTTTTAACCATCTCATAAAGATCTTTGTTTTCCTACATTACTAACAACCCCCACTAACCTTAACCGTGCGGATGTAATCTAAAGAATCTGGCACCAGAGACTCGAGCTCTGGGAACCTCTTGGAGTATTTGTCCCTTGTAAACTTGTGAATGATATCTGAAAACACAACAACAGACACATGAGAAAGCTCCACTTTTACAGGACTAGAAATCATCACAGTTTTAAACACCATTATTATTAACCGACTCACTGAGCTCATTATCGATCTCCACTGTGAGGTTATTGGCCGCTACAATCAGCCTGTATTCCGGGTCGGCCTCGACTGGGCCTGAGACTGAAAGGAAACAGGAATCAACAATTATGTCGTGAAAACACAGCTTAATGTTTGGTTGTTGGAGAACTTCAAAAAACATCTTAGAAAATGAAAAATGCAGCACATTCAAACACAAAGGAATTATAAATCGCAAGTGATAAAGGTTTTAAATGAGTTGCTCACCGTCAGAATTCTTGCGCTGCTTTCCTATATATCCTGCAATTTTGTCCATGATTTCTGAAAACTAAACAATCAGTAAAGTTATATGGGACTGATCAGACCAGGGTTTGGGCTGAAGGAGGTTTTAAATCTACATTTGAACATTTTAGAGCTGTGATCACTATAGTGTAATCGTGTGTAACCAAGCACAACATTACAGGATCAGAATTTCAGACCAGCCCATGTCCATTTGCAAATATCACTTTATATGACTTAAAAAAAAAAAAAAAAAAAAAATTAAAAAAAAGAAATAAAAACTATAAAACATACCTGTTTGCTATTGCGTAGTTTGGCAATGGATGCAACACTCTCAGCTTTACTGTAATCCACCTCCATCTCCTCTGGAATGTCCTCCAGGCCTCTATCCATCCGCCCCGGAGTGGTTTCTCCGTCACTGTCTCCCTCCTCTCCCTCTGGATACAGACCATCCTCCCCCTCGTCTCCGGCCTCCTCCAAGTCAGCCAGGAGCTCATCTGCCAGAGACATCTGCAAACAGAGTACCGCTTTAAATCCACGGACTACAGTTACCTGAACACGCAGGCGTTACATCCCGACTTTCTGCATAAATGACAGGCTCAAGGACATACGGCGTTACAATATAGATAGATAGATAGATAGATAGATAGATAGATAGATAGATAGATAGATAGATAGATAGATAGATAGATAGATAGATAGATAGATAGATAGATAGATAGATAGATAGATAGATAGATAGATAGATAGATAGATAGATAGATAGATAGATAGATAGATAGATAGATAGATAGATAGATAGATAGATAGATAGATAGATAGATAAAAATGCTGCTACATGAAGAAATACTGATGTCCCTAATGGTAAAATACGAAACTCCCTTAAACTGTATTGTTGTAGACCTTTTAATATGCTTTACTAAAAAAAAAATTGTAAACTTCATTGAGAAAGTCACTAAAATGTTTAGTTGATGGTTTTCTTTCACATCCTGGAGTAGGAAACGCAAGGTATCGTGCTTAGCCCTTGAAACATAATTAAATGCAACACTCCATAAACAACGCGTTTACAAAAATGAAAAAAAACAACATATTTTTTTAGATAAACGTATAAATATTTATAAATGAGCCGGAACGTTGTCAGCTAGCTAGCATTAGCAAACGTTTGTTGAACGTCACCGAACGCGTTCATTCAAACGTTAACTTACCTTGCAGATTAAATCCCAGGCAACTAAACGAAAGTAGTGAAGAAAAAAAAACTCAACAAAGCTGCAGGAGCTTGTTCATGCAGACCTTTTGAGGATTCTGCTCTCTTCTGTTTACAGCTTCGACTCGGACGGTGACCTCGCTTGTCGCAAACTAAATACGTTGGGCGCTTCGCAAGGCTTTCTGGGAAATGTAGTTACACACTGACAATCGTAGAAGTAACAGAATAATCACGTTTTCTTTGTTAAAGTACATTATTTTAGGATTCGAAAGAATGAATTTTCTTGTCATAAACAGTTCAAATAAGAGCTTCACATTTTCTAGCTTTTATTTCCCCATGATTTCACATCACCCCTTTTGAAAACCGTTCTTTAAACAATACAAGTAAACCAACATTTAAACAGACTAAACAAATGGACTAGTTAGACCTCAGCTGAATGAGCGACTGTTATTAGTAGGTCATGGGATAAATTAACAGATACACAAACAAATGGAATTATTTACTCATGAAAGGATTCAATTTGTCATGCTAAGCTACATTAACTGTCCTTAAACAAGATAAAAGAATGACAAGACTGCTGAAAAATCAGACATAGGAAAATAAGAAAACATTACAGGACATAGTTCCTTACATTACAGATTGGCATATATTAACAAGTAAAATTATACAAAATACTTTTTTAGCAATTAAGATGTTTTTGAAAATATTTTTGATTTATGTTATGAAGATCTTAGACAGGGTATAACTTCAATGCAATCTTCCTCAAATTATAGCTAAATGTATATATGCTAAATGCACTAAAGCAATAAATAAATAAGTAGATAAGTAAATAAATAAATCAATAAATAGCAAAAAAATATAAATAAGCACACATTTGCATAAATTATGAGTCATATAATTTCCAATAAAAGCTTTTGTAATAAAAGCTTTTCATAACTGAAAGAATAAAGAAATGTAGTATCTTCAATTATTCGTGCAGTCTAGGAATACATGTAAAAGTAAAAGCTCTAAAATTATACAGTATACACTTGTGTTATGATATTTGTACAAATGCGAAGGAATATTCTCAAACACAAGATCAAGAAATTTTCTTTTGAAACTGTTGCCTACAAGAATGACTGACTGCAATGGAAAAAAACAAAACAAAAAAAACAAAAACGTCTTTAATAAAGACCAGACCGGATTCCAAGCATTTACAGAGACAGATGAATTACTAAAGAAGGTGCATTCCCCACACACATGGGAAATAATAACAACAGAATTAAGCAGAAAAAGGAGAAGGAAAGCTGGTACACAGCAAGACTACCACTGCATAGCTGTCAAATCTGTTTCAGATTTTACAAAGCTCCAGGTTCCTCTTCTCCCAGCATATGCTGCCTTTTCCAAAGACTAAACTCTGTAAACAGTGGCAGGCAGGAGCTCAGTAATCCCTTTTGTACAAAATCCCCTCGCTGGTAAAACCTGGAATGTGTCCAGCTTTTAGATTCAAAGTCTCATTCTTTCAGTTGCCTATTCAATAAAAAAATATCCTCTGGGTGAATGGCTGGTTGTTGGGTAAATTCACTGGCCAGTCCAAGAGGCTTCAGCTCATGATGATGCATTATATCACACCAAGTGGGGGTCGTCGGCAGGGCTGACAGTGAAACGCGATGAAGTCCCTGGATTGGCTCCGACAGGTGACCTTGGTTTGATTGATAAGTCCTCTTTCCTTTTTGATTCTTTGTTTTTATTTGGCCCTAATTAAGAGAAAAACACAATGAAACACCGTCACAAGTGCCCAGTCAGTTACAGCAACAAAGCAAGTTGTGTCAAATAGTGTCAGAAATGAGTGTATCAAACTTCTGCAGCACTGCCTAAATGCATAAACAACCATCCCCGCTTCCATTGTGAGTGGGGTGAAAAGACTCTTACAGGTTTGCGCAGAAAATCTGTTGTCCTATAATCCATCTGCAACTGAATATAGCTGCGATGTTGCTTACATACATGATGAGAAATTTGTGCAAACGAGGAGAAAATAAACCAATAATCTGCAACTTTTAATATACTCACACTCGAGCATGACATAAGTAAAAATAACTCAAAGGGACCACAGCCTCTTATCTCAGAGCTTTGAAATTTTGACTCAAAGGGTTGCAAAAGATTGCGAAAGTATCTAATTTTGGTGCGTCTGTGTGAGCAAAAGGAGATTCTGAGCATTAACTTTCGCTCTGCTTTTAATTGTGGTGATGAGTTTAGGAGATGGAAAGTATCAAGCGAGCAGCAGAAAATGTATTGGGAAACATAGCTCAGGGCTTGCATAGCCGAGCTCAGGATTAATGTCCCCGCACAGCTCCACATGTCACAGAGTCGAGGGGGATGATTACAGGAGATTACTTTGCCTGGGTATTTAGAAGAAGGAGATGGTTGAACTGGAGGTTTTCCATTTCTGTGGGAGGGTGTAAGAGTTTATTACATCATTAGATGGCTTCAGGTGGGAACTGAAACTAAAAGAAACTGGAAAGAAACATGCTGCAGACTGGCAGGATCTTTACAGTCTTACAAGCGCCAACTATCATGATGGCAGTCCGATGAAGTAAGAGTTTCTGGGAACTGTCAATGTCTGTATGAAATAAAATCTAGCTGTTTCGACACAAAGATGGTTCAAAAAGACATAATTATTCTGCTGCTTGTCATTAATGATCATGAACTCACCATGCAAGTCCAACTTGCTGCTTTTGACAGACATGGATGCTGGACCTGTGGGCGCTGACGAACTCAACTCATTGGTTGGTGTTTCCTGTTCAGTTGCAAGAGAGTCAGGCCTCGATTTAGTTCAAACACATTCTTCTATGTGTGCAGTTATATAGCAAAAGGGAATTACCTGATCAAATAAATAGATCGTGACATCATCAAAAAATGACACATTTCTTCCTCTGTCCCTCTCGCGGTCCATCGGGTCCTTCGGTGACTTCAGCAGACTTCTCAGCCCAACCCGTTTGTCCACATCTGTTTCCGTGACAACAATCACCATACGGGAGCTTTCATCCTCTTGCTCATCCTCCTCCTCCTCCTCCGGCTCGTGTCCCGACAACAGACCTCTTCGTCTTCCGATCCGGTTTCCAATAGCTCCGTCCCCAAATCCCCCTTTACCAGTTGGGGTGAGGGGAAGAGTCAGAGCAAGAGGCGGGAGAGCGAGAGACAGGCGAGCCAGCTTTGCTGTAAAAAAAAATGAGAGCAAAAGAGAAATGTTAGATGTGATGAAAATCTTGAGTTGCTTATTAATAATAAATAAATCTGAGCTAAATAAAAAATATTGTTTTCCTTTTTAAACTTATGTTGGACAGATATGTATAATATTTAGATATGAGGGATAGGTTTGAAGGACTCAAATCTTTTATTTGTGCACAATTTTGTGTAATACAATATTATATAAATACGTTAAGTTAAATATAAATATTTAAATATTTAAAAGTTAAATAAGTTTAAGTTAAATGATAAAACAGAATGAGCCCTGCTGGTGTTATTACTTTGAATGTTAGTCTACTGGATTATTAATAGAGAATAATACATGGATAATTAATACATAAACATATTAATGCGTGAATAAATGAATGCATTAATGTGCAAGCAGCATGATTCATTTAGTGTTTAATAGTGTAGAAAGGAGTTTGAAGACATTTAGTCACACATATGAAAAATAGGATAATTAGTCTATTACATTTAAATAAATACTGAAAAAGCAAACAAAATGTGAGTAAGTAATTATAAAAATGGAACAAATTGTTTTTTTTTGTTTTGAAAAGGTTAAAGTTATGTTCTGTTTAATGAGAAAAGGAACACCGATCGAAGGAGAAACAAACAAACTAAAGCAACAATAAAAGTATACATTTGCGTGAAGAGGATTGTTGTGTTCACGGTACAACACAAGCGTACCTTTCATGGCCTGGTTTGCTGTTGGCTGAGATGCTGTGATCTCAGGTTGTTCAATCACAGTGAGTGGCTCAGAGTCAGTGTTATCTGACTCTGTGAATGTCTGACTGTGGGGGGCTGCGTCTGGCTCCTCGTGGCTAAAACAAAAACAAAAAAGACATAAAAACACACGTGTTAAAAAAGCTGTCCTCAAAAATAACAGAAATAATAATTCAGTAAGTTTTAATAATAATAATATGTACTAAGTTTTGATTATAGTTGTCCAAGTTCCATGACATTTAACGCAACAAATTGTGCTGATACTGCAATATGACAATGTATGACTAAAAGGTTCATGACTAAAAGGGATTGAACGGTTCGTATTTATTTAAAGTGGGCACAGTCATGAGTGGCAATTAAGACATAAAGCAGCAAATGTAACAACACCTGTAAATGGGTCTAAATATTTCAGTGAGATGGGTGGATAAAAATGTAAGAATATCCTTCTTAAACTGGAATCTCGCAGAGCTACTATATAGAGCTTTGTCAACCACCAGCTAAAGAATTGGGTAGATTTGTTTTATTGCAAAGTGAGAATCTTCATGAAAACTTGTTGTTTACCAGATGTGAGTAGCAGCTCAAGAAATCATTGGTTCCCACGGAGAAGGAGATTGTTAACACATGTGTCAGAGAAGAACTATGTTTTAATCTATGTTATTGTTCATTGCTCTGAGTGATGGCCGTGCTTGACTGAGTTCGTACCTTTCCTCCGGTCTCTGGTTTTCCGTGGGGACAAGCTCACCGGCGCTTTCTGTGACTTGTTCCCCCCAGGGCCGCAGCGTAACAGTGTCTTTCACAGCTGTCCCCCAAAGCACGTTTGTTTTCACATTTTCACTGAGGGAGAACTGCAGCTTCTCCTCACACACCTGATAAAAACCAATAGTTCACATAAGAAACGGCACTTCCCTTACAGCAGTCTACAAGCAAACACACTTACCTGCATCATGAGGCCGTTCTTAGTTGTCATCTTCGATAGAGATCCCTGGTCTTTGACGTCACATGTTTGGCCTGCTGGTTTCTGCCAGTCAGTCCTTTCCACTGGCGGTGACAGACTGCCTTGGGAATCCAGGCTCAGGGGTTGTTCAGACTCCACCAACTCGTCCAAGTTCTCAGAGATCCTGTTCTCTTTTAAATCTACGCTGTTTCTGCCCTCAGGAGGAGTGGAGTTAGATATTTTGTCATCCACATCCTCACCACCTGCGCTGCTCTCCTTATGATCCGGTGTTTTCTTTAAAGAATCAAGGAGCTCCAGGTTCCCCAAGAAAAGCTCTCCAAGAGTTTCCTCCTCATCCTCGGAGATGCAGCAGAGTTGTTCCAGCTTTTCAAAATCCTCAAGTGGCTCCTCATCCAGATCTTTCCACTCAGAAATCAACAATTCAGGGATATGTTTCAGGGGATCGTGGGATGCAGTGGGCACTGCAGGTGACGTTTTCTGAGACAAGATCGTATGATCATCCTGAGTTTCTATACTGGATGTTCGGTTGCTCTCATCGGTGAGTGTTATGTGCACAGAGGGGGAGTTTAGATTAGCTGAGATCCCTTTATCCTGGGTTGTAGCAGGTGGTAACTCCTGCAGAGGTAGCTCTGAGACATTTGTGTTGTTAGATGGAGAAATATACAACTCTGTCTCAGTAGTGCCAATAAAGTCTTCCAGATTAACGTGACTAATAAAGTTTTCTGCCTCTATAACAGATGGTGGCGGACTTGGGAAAGAGTCATCTAAACTCTCCAGTTTATCATCTTGCACGTCAAGGTCTATGCTTGGCGGAGGACTTGGGAAATCTACAGAGCTGAAATTGTCAAGCTCTGGATATGACTGACCTTTCTCCCCCTCTGCTTCACAACGAGTGGCGCTGGATTGAATGAGGGTGTCTCTGTAATCCTTCTCAACATTTGCCATTCCTATTCTATCTTCTAAGTAGTGGCGAGCAAGCCAAGGTTTCATGTCAACTCCTGAATTGAGGCCCGATTCGCCATTTCCCAGGTCGGAAATGTTAACTTCAGGTATATTAGGACTTTCATTCACTAAAGCGGAGCTTAAGTGGTTCTCAAAATGAAAGTCTGGGGCTGCGTCAGGATGTACAGCTGGTGTCTCTCCCTCTTTGTTGAAGTTACAGAGTTGATTCTGAGGCCATATGTTAAAATTCTGATTCTCCTCTGTCTCTGTGGGACCCTCTCTAATCCCGACTGCTTCTGTGGATGGGGAACTCTTCCTCTCTCCTTCCACCGATGTCTCTTCTTCTGGGTTTTCTATATTTTCTCTTTCAACATCTGAAGTCTCTCTCTTTGCATTGAAACTTTCTATTTCTCCCAAGTTTTCAATATTTTCTTCTTGTTGTATTTCTGCTATAGTTTCTTGGGGATCTGTGGCCTTAGAGTTCCACATTAGTCCTTGTGTTTCATTGGTCCAGGTTTCTTCACAGCCCTCCAAGACAGCAGGGTGAGGCTCACTTTCTGCAAGTTCATCGTTTTCCTCTGCCTCCCAGTACTCCTGACCCACAACAAGCCTCTCCCCCACCTCCCATGCTTTATTACCGAACCCAGAGCAAAATTCTGACCTCAGTTCGATGTCTTGGCATCTCTTCTCAGGAGAGGCCCACTGGTCGTTTTCATCAGGCCACAGACTCAAGTCCATTGACTTCGACAGGTGGTGACAGTCGAGCTCATCATGAACCACTCCAGACCCTGGTCTTTCTTCATCCTCCTCCAGCGTACTCCACAGGTCTTTGGGCATCCCATCTGGGCCCTCACAAGAATTGCTACACATATTTTTAGCAGAGTTGACTACTCTTATTGCCCTGTTCAGGGGAGACTCTTCTTCCTGGCAGTTTCTCAGCTCTACAGTAGCCTGACGTTGCTCTGTCTCCATCAAGACCTCCTTATCTTCTTTGCCGTCTGAGCACTGAAGACTTCTCAAGCCCAGCTCGTTTTGGTCTAGACCTGGACATGCCAGATCATTTACTTTAACATCAAGAGGCTCCCCATCATGTTTTGGCATGGTTTCAACCCTTTGTATGTCATCACTGGGTGGAATGTGACACAGTGTAGATAATCTCTCCTCCGTGTTGTCACTCTGGCATGGTGAGATAGACTCAAAGGTTTCATTTCCAGATTTCAGGGACTTTTGGTCAGTGAGATCATTATCTGTCTCTGTAACACTTGCATAATCTTTGTTGCTTGGTTTAAACATGCAGTCCTTTGACTGGATGCTGGATATGGGCTTGATCAAACCACTCGGCTCAGCATGGCTCTTGGAATGTAGAGTTAGACCTCTCTCTTCAGAGTCAGGGTACTGGCAGTCTGTTATCGTAGAAATGATGCCATCTGTGTAGGGGCTGTCTATCACATACTCACCGCTGTGCAAAAGCCCTTTCAGCGGCTCATCATCTAATTTTGAAAACAGCTTATCAATTAAGTCTACACAGTCCTTGACTTCGGCATCGTCAAACAGAAGTGCTGATTTTTTGCTCTCGTTGGAAAAAATGCCAGAATCATCTCTCTGTGCAGAATCCAGCCCTTTGTTTAGAATATCTTTGTCCAGTGGAGATACGCCCATTTCAGCAATAGTTTGACACATTTCATCATTCTTTTCATAAATATGTGCAGTCCTCCCTTCTTTGGTTGCTGTTTTGTTATCTGACACGTGTAAACTATTTCGCAATGGGCTCTTTTCCCTCGTCTCTCCCTCCTCTTCAGTTTTTTCCTCGATCCCTGTCAGTATTCCCCTCTCACTCCCTCGGCCACTGCTTGGTCTTGAGGCAATAAGTCCATCACTGCTTCTCCTGTTGATCCCGTCACCCTCCCAGTCACTGTCTGAGAAATAGGCGGAGTCTCGATGTGGCATTTCATTTCCCAGTGCCCGCCACCCACTGCTTCCCATCCCTCCTCCTGTCCATGAGTCACTAGGTGTCAGGCAATCGGCCGAGCTGGAAGTCATAGGTGATAGGGCTGAGTCAGTGGGGGTGACGAGTGACCCATCGGACGACGGGTCCCACTCTGGAGTGGCCGATAGACTGGGCTCCGTTTGGATGATGTGACAGAGTTTTTCTTGACCAGTGTCACTGAGCCCAAATACATCTTCTCCATTTGCATTTTCAAAGCTTTTGCTATCACAAGAACTGACATTTTTGGAGCTCTGCAAATCAGCTCCTTTCTCAGGCTTAAGAGGGAGGTCAGACTTTCCCTCGGACTGAGCACCTTTCTCAGGGCTGCAGGCCTTTCCGTTGTCTTTCATTATCTCACCATTCCCGATAACAGCAGACTTCTCGGTTTCATTAGTTATGAGTGATTTGTTCTCACGCAATATCACAGTGTTGGACTCTGCACCACTCTGAGTGGATTCAGAAGGAGGGAGCTCGGATACATCTGCTTGCGCTCCTCTGGCAGGTAAGGCAGGGCCTTCTGAACATTCCTCCTCTTCTTTCTGACTTTCAAGTGTTTGGTTGTGTAATAAACCATTTTTCGGCATGATTTCAGAAAACACAAACTCACCAGACTGGCAGTGATCAGCATTGCACCCAAGGCTTTCCAGCTTAAATGTCTGTTTATTTGATCCTATGTGTAGAATTGGGATCTCAGGTCTCACAGAAACCTTTATCTCGCCCTTCTTAGCGCGCTTTGTTACTTGAGCGTAGATGGCCTCAGTTTGCATATCGTCTTTACCTTTGTTGGATGCTCGTATAGAGCTCTCTGACTGAAATCTGATGGTCTGAGTGGAGTTTGGGTCAATGCATATGGATTCATATTCAGGGGACAGTGGAGTAGGGGAGTACGATGGATCCGGCTCCTTCCTGTTTGTGCCAGGGTTTTGTCTTGATATGATTTCAGTCAAGAAGGTCTCTGCTGACTGAATCTCTTTTAGAAACTCTTCCCTGGTCATTTCAGGTCTCTGCGGCTCCTTCTCATTGGAAGGCATTTCAGATCCTTGCTTGTCGACAGTGATCTCTGATAGGAGAGAGCGGGACCTCCTCATACCTTTTGAGTAAGCTTCTTCAGCTTCTTTGTATGAGGGTAGGCCAGACACACAGACATAGGGTCGAGATCTGGGTCCTGCAGGGTAGAGGTACTTTACAGAATCGCTTTCCAGTAGTCTCTCTGTATCTGTGTCCAGCCTTCCGGTGTCAATCTCTGTGAGAAAAAGATCCTGTTGGAATGATTCTTTCATGGCTGTATTGTCCTCCTCAGCTCCTGTCCTGTTAATATGTTTTTCTTGTCCCCACGACTGTCCTGTTGAGCCAAACTCTGTGATCAGTGACTGAGACCGGCGCATTCCTTTGGTGGGCAGAATAAAATTCCCCCATCTTTCTCCATCTTTTTTCTCCTCCTTCTCCCCATCCCATGAACCCTCTGACTTGGCATCACTTGACTCTGTCACACTTGCTATCTCCGTCAGAAACAAGTGCATGGGGGATTTTTTGGCTGCAGTGATATGTTCTGCCTGAATTTCTGCATCTTCTTTCCAAATGGCGGGCAGGATCGTGTCAAGGCGTGACTGAGTCCTTTTCATTCCCCTAAAGAAGAGCTCTGCAGTGGCCGGGTCCGGGTCTTCAGATAGGCTGGAGGTAATGACACTTGGCTCACTGCTGAGTCTTTCAGGGGACATGAAAGGAGACTCGTCCTCATCTGAGTAGGTGGGACTTGATGACGACTGCCTGTCAATCGGTGGATTTGTTGGCTGAGGGCGGGGTGGATTTCGATAAATAGGCCGCAAAGGGTTGTCTCTACGGATAGGAGAGTCAAAGTCTTTTACGTGGGAACAAGTTGTCTCCTTGGAGGTGTGTAATGATGCTCGATGCCCGGTGTCACTCCCTTTATCAGACAGGTCACAGGATAGTGGGTCTCTATTGGATCTCTGTATTTGTGGCTTACTATATCTCGGGTAAACATCCGCTGTGTTGTAGCTGGAAATAATTTGTTGTGAGTTAGAGTGCGGCGGGAGAGGGGGAGGACACATTTGAGGAGGCTGAGGGTAAATTGGATGACTTGATGGAGGAATGGAGGGAGACAGGGACGGGGAGGGTGGCAGAGTCTGACGGGACCGGTGGAGCCCAAGGTGATCAAAGGTAGAAGATGGGCAGCTGTGAAGGGGGTCAGTCTCAATTTTTCCACCGATAGTATAATGAGGCAATCCTCTATAGCCGAGTGGAGGGGCGGGGAGAGGACGGGAGTGAAGGTGGTTGGATGAAGACATGGACATAGAGCGAGGCTTGGGAGGGAGGACTGGAGCTTGAGAAGTCATGGAGGATTTTTTGTCTGGATCACTGCCCTTTTTCTTCTCAACTTCATCATCATCACCTAAATCCACCACAGAGAAGTCGGTAACTCTGCTTGAAGTGTCTCTGAATTCAGCCACCCCTGTGTTAGGTACCTGAAGCTGAACCTCGCACGATCGGACGGTCTGGAGGGTCTTTCCACACTTGTCCGACAAACAATAAGGGACTCTCTCTTTCCCCAACATTCCGCTACGAATCTCCACAAGCTCCATGTCTCCAGGGCAAACTGAATCAGAGCGGAAAGACGACTGTGCCTTCCCTTTAAGAGTTGGTGACTTGTCTTGGGGAGTGTGCTCCTCTAGTCTGATGTAGTACTCGCTGGCAAGCGAAGGGCTGCGGGCGCTGATCACTGGCACCACAGTAGGAGTGTCCAAAGACTGCCTGTGGTTATTGTTCACAGTAGGGATTGGCTGAGGTGGAGGAAGAGGTTTGTATCCTCGTCTGGCATGAGCCTTCTCCCAGAAATACTCAAAGTTCAAGCCTTTGCTAGTTTCTGTGACTGTCAGGATGTCATCCAGTTCAGATGAGGACGCGGTGATACAGTTCCCCACAGGGTCCAGCAGGGGGTAGGAGCTGTCTCTGCTTTCCCTGCCGTTGTCTCTGTCCCTATGCCGTTCATTTGCTGCAGTCTGAAAGGCAGGTGGACGAAGTAAGTCCCAGCGTCTCTCAAACGACTCCTCACTTTCCCCTCTCCTTCCTCGGCTCTCTTCATACTCCTCGTCCTCTTCGTCTTCTTCCCCGACACTTCCCCTCGCCATTCCTTGCTCGGCAGCCAGCAGGGAAGAGAGAAGGAGGAATATTTCAGCTACAGAGGGGCGCTGTGATGGTGGTAGCCAGCAGGACTGCATGATCTCATACCTGTGCACAAAAATGAAAAACAAGGAGATGTAAATTAGCCTTTATCACGTTTGATGATTGTAATTATATTTTCTGCATAATCCAGTTAGAGTATACTCACCAGTAATCTGCATGGGAGAGTTTGAGTCTGGGCTGGGCCAGGGTGATCTGACGCTCCCTAATGACAAAGGTCAGCACCTCTTCGTCGCTCAGGTGTCTGTGGGGTTGGGAGCCAAACTCAAAGAGCTCCCATATCACCACCCCCAAGGACCTGGAAAAAAAGATGAGTTGAAATGATGGAAGAAGAATCTTGGCTGCAATCTGAGTTTTATGTTACATAATGCTTTTAAAGTTATATCTTTTGTAAGCAGAGCTTAATTTACAAAAAAGACATAGCAAAATTGTGTTGCCAAATTGTTGCTTTTTCACAACATTTCCAAAATTGATGAAATATTAACAGGTTTTTGAATGTTGTTGGAACATTAATAGTAGTAAAACCTGTTTGAAGAATGGACCAGATATTAAATACTCTTAAATGCTTGGTACTAAAATGTTTTGCCGTTTGTTCATTAAGCAAAGAACAATAAAGTGTACATTGCACTCATTAACGTCCAAGGGTTCAGTCTGGGTTGCTCTCATTTCACTTCATCTGGTGTTACACCGCTCGTCTATAACACTGAGACGGCTACCAAAAAGAAGTGGAACCTTGTGCATTTGTGTCCTCCACTAAGACATCACTCTTCACGCAAAACTGTTACAAGACTATGTTTGACTGGCATAAAAAATATGAATTACAGATAAAGAGCAATGTAGTAAATGAGTATCTTCTCAATGATGTCCAGGTAGGCTTCTCAACTCTGTTGTTTGTTTGCTTTTTTTTTTTTTCATCTCCTGCATCATTAACCTATTGCAGTGAGACATTTATAACATACCACACGTTACTGGTCTTGGTTTGGTCGGTGACAATGAGGGAACCTCTGTACTCCTCCAGAAGCTCAGGTGCAATCCAACGCAGTGGGATCCATAACTTGTCTGGAGTTAGGTAATAGTCCTCCTTTACAAAGACATACAACAATAACTGTTATGGACCAAGCAGTAGTTATGCTAGAATTGATTTTTCAGAGAAACATAAGGTTGGATGGATGTACCTTGTAATGGTTGTGTGAGAGACCATAGTCTCCTATCCTCACAGTGAGGTCTGAGGTCAGGAGACAGTTTCTTAAAGCCAGATCGCTGCAGGGAAAACAACAGAACTCTGATCAGAAAGGATCACTCTATTTGGTCTGTTTTAAAGGTAAGAATTTTACTTTAATACCTATGTGAACGCAGAAGAGGAAAGTCACAACTTACCTGTGAATGTAGTTGTTTTCATGAAGATGCAGCAGACCCGATGTGATCTCATAGGCCATTCTCTGAAGAGTCAAGAGATCCCTGGTTGGCAGGTCTGGAGTCATCCCATCTGACTTGCGCTGGGCCCGCAGATACCTCTTCAGGTCACCCTAAGTTACAGATCCCAACAGCAATGCAAGTAGTGAACACTGTGCCAATGAACAAAGTAGTTCCAGTTCATGTCCATTTGTAAAAACAGAGCTAAAACCTGCAGCAACACCATACAGGCAAAGGAAACAATGTGACTTCTTCAGTAAATACATCCATTTTAGGTGTTTTCCATCACAGAGTTTCAAAGACAACGGTATAATTAGTAGTCACGTTGCCATCTTTGTATTATTTTTTGTGTTGCAGAAGGGTCAAGAGAACAAATGGATGAAAAGATGAAAAATGTTTGCAAGGAAAAAAGAATAGCAAACTTTATTGTACAGAGTAACAATGGTGTACGAGGACTCCAGAGTTGTCTGGCATCTCTCCCTGCATTACTGTAATTTATCTGTTTGTGCCTTTGTTTGGCCAAGGATTCAAATCGATTTTTAAAATCAATCCATATTGTGCTAGCTAAGGGGAGCCAAAGAAACTGACCATCTATAAATGTAATGATACTGATTATGTTTCCACACAAATACTCAACAGACAACATGAGAGAACTCTAACAGTTACATATGATCTGAAACAGACACACGTCACTAAAAACTGAAGACTTTCCTGGTATTTGAGTCAAGTAGAAGAGATCTGTCTTTCAAGATTTGTACTCACCAGCTGACAAAACTCCATGACCAGGAGGAAAGGGATGCTCTCGCTGCACTGCCCCAAACACTGCAGGATGTTGGGATGCTTTAGGCTCCTGAAGCAAGGGACAGAGGTCAGAAATAAGAAAGATGCTCAGACAGCCAGATGGTTGAACAGCCAACATGGGAGTGCTTAGACAACTTTTGTCCAGATTACTGTTGGACAAAAGTTGCATGACCTCACTGTAAGGTGTCATAATACCAGTATGACTCTGAGAAATGTTTCGCACCTGTATGGCTCAGATTCAGCCAGGAACTTCCTCTGCTCCAGCGGGCTGGCGCTGACACGCAGCTCCTTCACCACAGCCTGCGAGGAGCTGCAGTCACACAGTACTTCAGCCAGGATCACCTAGTGAAGATCGGTGGACAAACGCATGGATGGGTGCCCAGGGGACGAGGAAGTCTCACAATAAAGCAAACTGTTTTGTGTTAGGAACTGTGATCTGACCAGCGGCCATGTGGGTGGGTCCTCTTACCTTACCGAACCAGCCATTTCCTATCTCCTGAAGGTAGTTTAAAGTGTGTCTCTTGAAGCACTGAGATTTGGAGTCTGTAAAAAGAGGAAATAAAAAAAGATCAGGATCACACAAATGTCAGCGGCTGATGCTCTTAATTATGCAATCTGTCTTAACACAAACAAACACTCACTTAGAAAAGGCATACACTGACGAAAAACAGAACTCATAGCACAGCAGCACTTAAAATCTCTGTTAAAGATTAACTTGAGATGTTTTAGGACATATTAATAATTACACAAAACATCCATGATTATAAATCTTGAAGAAAACCTTGACTAAAGGTAAGTTAGAAGTTTGTTTGGTTAACAGTTAGCCTCAGATCAAGATAATCCAGAGATACGAACGAACTCAAAATCTTTGTAACTTGAAGAATTTAAACTAATCTGCACCTCTTACATTGACTGATTATCTGAACTGCTATTGCAGGTACTGTTAAAACTCTGTTTTTTGTGCTTTTCAAACCAATAAAGACACTTGTGGTTCTTTTTTGTCATTCTTCACAGGAACCTGCGTTATTAGAAATCTCATGATCCCATATTTGGGTTAAAGGAAAACCCATATGGTCGTTTTGCAATACTGTATAGCATTTTCCTGGAGTGGTAATCTGCAATGAAAATAATAAACAGATGTATCCCTGTTTCCACATTTCATTTGCAGAAGTCAATGCTCTTTTATTCATTTATTATGCAGAAGTGCAGAGAAACGTTTCTTCTTTAGTAGATGTTACTCCTACTCTAAAGCTCTGCATGGACATAATTCCACATTTTAAATGGCAACTATTCAAGTCAAGAAAAAAATGATATACTCGCATTATTAAATGGAAAGTGGGATTTAATAAATACATTTCAGAGACATGCTTTCCACATTTATGCATCTTTACACAAGTGCCCTACTTGGCTTGCTCCTACAGAGCACTGATGCAGAAGTTTCTGAGATCATGGTGTTGTTCAGTGCTCCTGGTGATGCACTCAGTTTGAGACCTTTTCAGGGATCTGCATCAGTGACTCAGGCAACAGACCGTGAGGGTGTTTAGTGGATATAGACAGTACATCCCCCTTGTTTTGAGGGGGTTTTCTCAAATGTGGAGAATATGAGAACTGCTTTACCAGCTCCATTCTGCAGAGTGGGGCAGTTGGCCCGGTCTCTGACTGGCAAAGTGTAGACCTCAGGAAGAGAGGGACATGATGACAGACTGTCCTCCTGAATAGGACTGGAGCCTGCAGAGCACTCCTCCCCATCTGCATTGTCAAACTCCTGGTTGAGGCACAACAGTACAAAAAAACAACTTAATACCGGTATAACCATGACGACAAACCGCTTAAACTTATATTCTTTCACTGAATAAACCTGCAGGGTTTGGCACAAACACAGAAAAAACAGCCATTCTGAACAAATGGGGCTTTTATTGCCATGTAAAAGAAAAACAAAAAAAAAAAACAAGCTGTCAGGTCAAAAGATAAAAGCTTTGTTTGGATTGAACTGAATGCTTTATTGATCATTCCTACTTCATTAAATTGGATTTAATGTCTCATGTTTACGTTCCACGCCGAAACCTTGCTTAGTTTATCAAGTCAGGCTCATATATGAAAGCACTTTGACATGCACAAAATCTGTGGCATAACAAAAAAGAAAAAAAAAATCAGAGAGAGGTGAATAAATCTCTTACATGTTGAAGACTTACATTGAACCCCACTCCTCCTCTCTTACAGCACAGGCAGGTGAGGAGAAGCAGAACAAAAGAGACGAGCCCCGAGCAAGAGATGATGATGACGACATACGGCGGAGGAGAGAGGGATGGAGCCCTGGTCTGAAAAACTGAGAAGGAAACAAATAAAGTACAAGGAAAAGAAAGATTTAATGAAGAAAATCAGGGTTTTTGTGCTTCTACAGGTGCAGTTGAATCATTGAGATGCAAAGCAGAGATTTCACAGAATCATAGAACTGTAAAACTTGTCACACAGATGTTGTGCTTAAAGGGAAACCATTGGAGCATTTTTTTTAATGATTTAATTATTTTAGCTGCAGGTCTGGGACACAGCGCAGAACCCCAATGGACATTTTGCATCAGGGATCTGGAGGGGGGGAAGCAGAAAAACAAACTACATTTAAGATTAAAAAGAAAGATTGCCTAAACGAGTAAAAAGAAAACAGGGGCCGGGATTAAAGTTTGAAAGTGGTAAAATATACCATTCCAGTAAGGAGAATAAGCATGGGGAAAAGGGAAATATAAGAAATGACATTCCACTCAGGAAACACAGTTATAAAGCAAGGGAGGGTGGCTGGAGTTGTCATTTAGGTAAGAAGAGGAGCTCTAAGAAGGACGGGATTGGACACTGGAAAAGAATTACTCAAACCAGGAAGGTTTAATAGTCAGGTGAGATAGGGAGGGATCGGGACATTTGATATTTGTACCTCAAACTGGTCGATTGTGGGAAGTGAACCATCTGTAGAAAAGAAAAGGGGCAGGGCAGCGTGGTTAAATAACCTTCAGTTATTATAACTTTTTTAAGGTTCATTTTCAATTCTATAGTCATAACCTATAGCAAACGACAAGAAAGAGGAACAATGATTCCTTCAAACAGTCAAAAGATGGCCATGTTACACATGTTGCAACAAATGACTTTTCTGTAAAACAAACATTTACTTTTACTTTACCTAAGCAGGTCCAAATAACTGTTAATGCTAAATAAATACTACATAATAAATTCAAATGAAGAATATTTGAAGCAATAAAAAATAATTGTCACTTAAAATACAAAACAAAAGAAATAACTGATTATTTTAAAACTCTTCTTTTCCTTGAAAATGTATTCTTAAAATGTTTATGGGAATAAACCACAATTTCTTTTGTCTGACCTGTCTCAGCCTGTGTCCCGCATTAAAATTCAACAATACATTCCTTCACAAGGTCATGATACTGTAAACACTGCATACATACATTTTAAAGTATATTTAATAATTTAGCAACTTAAAAACGGCTTCTTATTCTGAAGACTCCTACTACTATTTTTACTTTTCTTTTTTTAACCCATCAAAAGTTGCACACTAAACCAAACAGGACTAATAATAATAATAATAATAATAATAATAATAATAATAATAATAATAATAATAATAATAATAATAATAAAAGTATAAATTCATCCGTGTGGGCTGGAAGATGGTCCATTTTCCTGCTAATAAAAGAAAAACTGATGCACTGGATTCAAATATAATCAGTCAGAATGAGATCCAGCACATGAGAGACAGAGAGATATAATCGTTGATCATATTTGCTGGTCATCCCACCTCCAAAGCAAGGGCAACATGTGAAGTCTTAAATGGGTCTTTGTGACCGTGCGATCCCCTAAACATGGACCATCAACATAACTGGTGGCTCCAATCTTGACGCATAATTCCTGAGCAGTGCTATTCTTTCATCTTTCCCTAGACAGATATCCAGACAGACACTGCATATAAATAGGAACCTTACACGGGGCCTTTTTCTCACAACCCTCTGTGCCAGCAGCGCTTATCAAAACAATACAATGACTGCACACATTACACAAACACAACACTCAGCCAGCTCTTGGGGGTAGAAGACATAACAGACCGCAAAAAAAAAAAAAAAAAAAAAAAAAAGGATGCCAGCAGTGTTTATGGGCTAAATACTCTCCAGTGTTGAGCGAAGGTTATTTTTAGAGAATATATTTCTCACTGACCGGCAATTTTATCCTACAGCTCAAACAGTGCGTGTTGTTTTTAAATGCCATCATTGTATGGGCCTGACATCGCAACACCCTCCTTAAAATTTTCATCACTGCATGCAAATATGATACCATCACCCAATCAGCCTCGCTCCTGCGATGATTGAGTCAGCCGCGTACTGCTATAATAATAATTCGCAATATGTCTCAGTCAAACTGGTCGACGTTACAGTATTCATCCCGGTGTGGAGAGGCCTTTTCATAACTGACTGCACCCCCCGCCCCCCCTTTCTCTCTCTCCCTCTCTCATCCTTTCTCCAGCATCACTGACAGCTTTTCAAACCCCCCTCACCTTCCCTCTGCGGTGCTCCGAGGGCTCTCTCCGGGCTGAGGTACGACATGATCCCCGCCAGCACCACCATCACCCAGCAGTGTGGCCGCATCGTCGCCGCGTCCGGAGGAGCGTCAACAACATCCGAGCGACGCCGCCGACCGTCGGTGTCCTCTCCGATCCTGTCGCCCCCGCCACGGTCTGAACCGTGTCCGGGCTCACGCTGTCTCCGTCTCACCCCTCCGCTTTCCTTCTAATAATAAAGACCGTCTGCTCGTTGTTGTGCTCCCCCCACCACCACCCCTCCTTCTCGTCCTCCTCCCTGTTGTCCTTCTGTAATCCGCAATTAAACACGGCATGCAGGATGCTCTCTATTGTGCATCCTCAAGTCCGCAGCTCGGTGCACAAAAACTGCTGATCTGCCTCCGTCTGCGGACTGCTGAAAACAACCATCCGCTGTTTCTCCTCTATTTTCATTAATATATATCCACCCCCAGTGTATCTCAGTGTTGGAGGTTGTCTGTGTTTCTCCTCCGCCTGCCTACGTCACACACACGGCGCGCATTGTCATAGTCGAGCTTGATCATCCTTATGGCATCTTAAAGAAAGAAAGAAAAAAGAGCCTGCGATAAAATTCCCACGGGGGCCTAATTGTGTGTAACTGGGGCTTGGCATTGGGTTTATATTGATCTCGCAATGGATCTTAAATAGGAAGCAGCATCATTTCAGGAATTCGGGATTAATATTTGGAAGTCTGGGCGCTTTGACTTCTAAGCAACATAAATAAATATCTTCATCATTATCAGTTTGTTGAAAAAAAAATCTATTGCAAGTTTTTGACCAAACATATTTGGATTCTGCAATAAAATGTACATATTACCTCCTGTAACCCACCCAAATTAAATAACTTTAATGACATCACTCATAAAGGTGTGATTTATTACAAGGAGGGTGTGTTTCTACAGTACATTTGCAAGACAATGATTCTTATATCTTTATGTTTCTCTTCAGATATTGAGCGGTCACATTAGTGGACCATAAATATGGGTTCTGATCTGCTCGAGGTTCCTTGTAAAAGTGTCACAGTGAGTCAGCATGCACTTTACTGGCACCCTGAAAGTGAGGCAGACAAATAAGCTACGGTCATCTGCTGCTTTTTAAAAGGAAATATTTACCTGGTTACCGTTTCCTACTGTGCCATGCACGAATGCCTGCTGGAGGAAGATGTGTAATACAAAAACAAAAAACCAAAATGCACAAACATTCACTTTACACACACTAGAAGAATGTCATCAAATGAGAGTGCAGGGATGTTTTATTTACTTGCTGAAATAATACATGTTTTATTCTTTCAGAGCTTTGTTTCTTTACAAAGCCTAAAGGGGGAAAAAAAGTCTGGTGGGTTAGATTGAAAAATAGCAACCTAGAGTCCAAGGCTTCTTCAAACGGTTCCACGTAAACACCGGTCCAAATCCAAAACATATAAATAAATACACTCTCTACGTTTCATCAGTTATGACAGCAGATTGTTGGCATTTGAAAGGCAACTTTAACCATCAACTGCTTGCTGTTTCATCAGTCTGATTTCCTTACAGCAATCAAGTCCTTTTATCTTCATAATAAAAAAAACGAGCCACACTAACGATGGTTCAGTGTCGACAGCCTGAGCCTCAAACCCCCTGTGATGGCAACCATCTGCCCTGCTGATGGGCTCTTGAGTGAATCGCTGCAGGGGCAGATGCAACTGCAGCTGAACATGACCACCAATGCCCCCGCAAGTTTCCCTTTAAGGAGAAACAAAACATCTATTAAATATGATCAGTGAGACAAATTACCAGCTTTTTGACATCAGAATCTTTCACACAACTTCAATATCACCTGATCTAGGTTCATGCGGAAACGTCACACTAATTGCCATTTAAACATCCGACACATATCACAGTCTTCCAGTGTAAAGAAAACTCAAGATTTCAGAATCTCGTCCCTCCATGTCTCCCGATCCCGCCTCTGTCGCTTTCGGGCCAGTTCTGGGAAGTAGGCAGTGTTGTACGGCCTCTCCCTCTCATCCATTTCCCTCCCTGGATCCTTCCTTTTACCACTCTGCTGGTCGAGAAGAGCCTGGGCTCTCCTCCTCTCTTCAGCTTCCCTCTCTAGACGCTCAGCACGCAACCTTTCTATGGAGCTGCAGAAGATATGATAGACATTTTGCTATTACATCATCACTTTCCCATCACCCACAACCTGGTATAGTTTGAAATCAAGTGTAAGAATGTAATACAGAGTTCATAATTTGAAAACATCTACGGATTGTAAATGACTAGTTATTAATAATGCAGTACTTATACCTTTCTCCACTGCTTCTGTTTTCTCCTTTGTCCATTTTTTCCTTTTTCTTGCTCTTGTGCTGCTTTTTGTGGTGCACACCCAGAGCTTTCTTCATATCTTTCAAAGGATCCAAACTCTCCTTCAATCTATGATCCTTTTTCTCTTTTTCCTCCTCACTTATCCCCTTCTTCTTTTCTGTGTCTGTCTTTGTCTTCTGTTCTTTTTTGTCTTTAAGGTACCACGGAGTCACTTCAGAGCCTGGCTGGGGTCCTAAAGACACAAGTAAGCCAATGGAACGTTCCTGCTTCTCCTAGACAATAAAAGAAGAGAAACCAACAGCAATTAACATTTGCAAACATCAGTTTAATGCTTTTTTTTTTAAAATACATTTCATAACAATAAAGAAAAAAAATTTACCAAAGTCAGCTCTTATAGCTTTTTGTGCCAATTATTTGTCCGCTGCCATTATCTCACAGTAATATTTTCCTTTTACAATCAATTGCAATACTCAAAATGAACTTGATTTATAAATCAAACAGTACTGCATTAAGATATTAAAGCTTTTCTGCAAATGCACTGAAAATCAATCTAAAATGCATGAATACATGAAGCAATAATCTGCTGTAGTGTCCCATGAAAGTCTTCACTTCAAACAACAGTTACCAGTTCCCATTAAAAGTAAACAGCCCCGGACCTGAGATCACTGCTCCCAAGTGAAGCCAAAGGCTGGCATAAGAAAACATCTTAGATCCATGTTGCTGATTACATCAAAAGCCAGAAATTATATCAAAATATTGAGAATTTTAATAACCAAACATGGCAGTCAGAAAGCAGTCTTCATCACTCAATAATTATCATTTTGTTGCTTTCTGATGACTCACATGAGAATTTGAAAATTAACTCTAAAAATGTAAATCAAACAAATTAAAATAAAACATGTAAGATTGTGAAAACCAGTAGTACTGCTACCTTTTCTTCTTTCTTTTCTCTTAGATATTCTTCATTTCCCTTCTTCTCTGAAGACTCCTCCAGAGGAAAAAGATTAAGATGTTCCCGACTTCCGCCACTTAGTTCATCATCATGGTCTCTACTTTCTCCTGCAGACTGAAGAGCAGCTCTGGATTTTCTTCTCAGATACTCCGTACGTGCCTGTGCAGACAAATAGTTATTATTACTCAGTAAATACAGAGATAACAATTAAAGCTTAGTTACGTTTATCCATATAGGTCCTCATGGAAATGATAAGATTCACAATTACGGCAAATGTTGTCTATGTGATTAATTCCTAATGAAGGAAGTTTGGTAGATTCTCGTTTACAGAACAGTTCTGACTTAATTTATAACACATCGTGCAGACACTGAGGGTACCTCTTGCTCAGCACGCTCCACGCGCCGCTTGGCCTCGCGCTCCTCCTCCGCGGCCTGGGCTTCATCCCTCCTCACGCGCGCGATGTTGTCCTTGTTGCGAACGTGCCAACTCTTCTTCGGAAGGATGTTCATTGTTGCCTTGGTGACGGTGTTATTATGGAGGTTAGCAGTGAGCTAATTCAGAGGCTCGCGACGACAAAAACCAAATCAATATTTGTTAAATAAGCCAAATCTGCTTTTATTACATAACCAGGGCGCATATACGCAGCGATGGACTGGCACCATAGGAGGGCACATATTACAGAAAAGACACCAATATCTACCTGACTTTCCTCCTATTCTCCCCTTTAAAGCTAATGTTAGCTCTTTGCTATTTGCCGTTAACTTTACGTTGACGGAGAAGCAGCATATATATTTATATAATATGTAACTCTCTTACCCTCGACAAACGCTTTTCTTTCGAGATGAGTGTATACAACTATTTTTAAGTTATAAATTAACCCTTGACAAAAGTACCGTGAATAACTAGATGAAGACTTGCTCTTGTTTCGTCGCTTTTGGCTTTACAACAGCTGACAACAGGAAACGCATGCGCGAACAGGAAGTAGCAGCGACACGCCGCGGCCACCAGGTGGCGCCACAGCGTCTCGTTTATCACAAGAGGAACCCAAATGTCAAAACACAACAAAAGGAATGCGAATCATTTAGAAAATACAACAATAAAAGAGAAATTAAAACATTTAGGCAAAGAAACAAAAAGGATTTTAAAAATATATATGCTAGAAGAAAACTACAGAAGACATTTCAAAATAAAATGTATTCTTTAAGACTGGATAAAACCTTAATCATAAACTGTGTGTCCATTTATCGCTCTATTTAAAGTGTTTTTGTCTTTTTTTTCTTTTTTTTTTTTTTAAGTTTGTTGTATCGTAAAACATGTTTAACTGTTTTGTGTATTTTATTATTTGTAGTTGCATTCTGTTAAAGTAGTTGTAATTTATTTTGTAATTTTCCCAGAGTAGACTCAGCCTCCCTGGGAAAGTCTACTCCAGGGTACTGGAGAGGAGAATTCTGCCGATAGTCGAACCTCGGATTCAGGAGGAACAATGTGGTTTTCGTTCTGGTCGTGGAACACTGGACCAACTCTATACTCTCCGCAGGGTGCTGGAGGGTTCATGGGAGTATGCCCAACCAGTCTACATGTGCTCTGTGGATCTGGAGAAAGCATTTGACCGTGTCCCTCGTGGTATTCTGTGGGAGGTGCTCCGTGAGTATGGGGTCCGGGGCCCTTTGCTATGGGCTGTACGGTCTCTGTACGACCGGAGCAGGAGCTTGGTTCGCATTGCCGGCAATAAGTCAGACCTGTTCCCAGTGCATGTTGGACTTCAGGAGGGCTGCCCTTTGTCACAGATTCTGTTCATAATTTTTATGGACAGGATTTCTAGGCGTAGCCAGGGACCGGAGAGGGTCCAGTTTGGGAACCACAAGATTTCATCTCTGCTTTTCGCAGATGATGTTGTCTTGTTGGCTTCATCGAGGCAGGACCTTCAGCATGCGCTGGGACGGTTTGCATCCGAGTGCGAAGCGGCTGGGATGAGAATCAGCACCTCCAAATCCAAGGACATGGTTCTCGACCGGAAAAGGGTGGCTTGCCCTCTCCGTGTAGGTGGAGATGTTTTGCCTCAAGTGGAGGAGTTTAAGTATCTCGGGGTCTTCTTCACGACTGAGGGAAAGATGGAGCGAGAGATTGACAGACGGATTGGTGCAGCGTCTGCAGTCATGTGGTCGATGTACCGAACCGTCGCGGTAAAGAAGGAGCTGAGTCGCAAGGCAAAACTCTCAATTTACAGGTCAATCTACGCTCCCACCCTCACCTATGGCCATGAACTTTGGGTAATGACCGAAAGAACAAGATCACGGATACAAGCGGCCAAAATGAGTTTCCTTTACAGGGTGGCTGGGCGCTCCCTTAGAGATAGGGTGAGAAGCTCAGTCACTCGGGAGGAGCTCGGGGTAGAGACGCTGCTCCTTCACATCGAGAGGAGTCAGCTGAGGTGGCTTGGGCATCTGTGTAGGATGCCTCCTGGACGCCTCCCTAAAGACGTGTTCCAGGCATGTTCCACCGAGAGGAGGCCCCGGGGAAGACCCAGGACACGCTGGAGAGACTATGTCTCTTGGCTGGCTTGGGAACGCCTCGGGGTTCCCCCGGGAGAGCTGGAGGAAGTGTCTGGGGTGAGGGGGGTCTGGGCATGCCTGCTTAGACTTCTGCCCCTGCGACCCGGCCCCGGATAAGCAGAAGAAGATGGATGGATGGATAGTTGTAATTTATAAAGGGCATTTACATTTTTATGTCTCCTTTTCCTAATTTATATTTAAATACATATTTACATATATCTTTTAACAAATTTTTAAAAATGATGTTTTCTTCATTGTACATTCATCAATATAGTGTTTTGTGAAATGTTCTGTGTGATCTGTTTTGTCGATATATTTTGAGGTCCTTGATCAAATATCCTTTTCTGTGTGTAGACATATGGGTTGGAACTTCAATAACAACAGCTTTAATAAAAAAAAAAATATGCATGAGTTTATGCAGTTTAAGTGTGCCAAAAAACATATATAGGTGTTAATTAATTATCAATTATTAATAATGAACATGTTTCCATCTACACATTTTCTATACCCATTTAATCCTGTACAGGGTCCCGGGAGTCTGCCGGAGCCTTCCCCAGCTCATGGTGAGAGGCAGGGGTCCACCCTGGACATGAACACATTTCAATCCTGAATTTTTTCTAAATGGATTCCCCTCTTAATTAAAATCTTTCAAGGAATACAACATAGATGATCTTGCCTTGTCTTGGACGATTGTTCTGGTAAAACACAGTCTGCAATAAATGAAGCAGATTTTACACAAAGGTCCTATCAGTTGCCTCATCCTGTTGTTTCAGCTTGAAAAGGTTGTAGTAACCTTGGTCCACAGGAAGTGGTCAGTCTTGTACCACTGCATTGTCTTTTGGTAGTAGAAGCTGCTGACTCAGCTCCCCAATCCGCTTGACCAAAAACTGCTTGTCTCGGCCCTCCTGCACACAAAAGACCAGGTAACATTAGTAAAACAGGATGCCTGAGAATGTTTAGAGCTACTGGGGTAATATTTATATAATAACAACTTACGACTTACCAATTTAAGCTGAGCTCTTAGCAATGCAACACTTTTCCCATAAACAGAGGCTAAAGCTATTAAGTACCACATCACCACGCTGTCAAGGACAAAAGGGATGCAATTATAAATCAATAATTGAACTGTGAACTACATGCCATCCATCCATCCATCCATCCATCCATCCATCCATCCATCCATCCATCCATCCATCCATCCATCCATCCATCCATCCATCAATCCGTCTATAACCACTTTGTCCTTTGCAGGGTCACGGGGGTCTGCCGGACTACGGGCAATTTAGACTTCTTAATCAACCTAAGATATATGTTTTTGGACTGCTGGAGGAAACTTGAGTACCTGGATATAATGCAGCACAAGAAAAACATGGAAACTCAACACAGAAAGACTCCTGCTGGGCGCGGGAGTCAAACCAGGAACCTTTTTGCTGTGAAGCAACATCATGTTGGTACATGCCGGTATAATGATCGTAAAACAAACATAAGCTTACTCACAATGACAATGCAAACAGAGGGATGGAGAATGCCTGAGAGCCAATGAAGAACAGAAACTCCTGTGTTACTTGTGGGAGACTGTAGAAAGAGTTTGGAACAATCTGCCACATGTTTTGGTAGGAACGGAAAGGTCCACAACCCATTGAAGGATGGATCCTGTTTGGACAGAAGGTAACCCTCATTATCAACAATATAGCTTCACGTGAAAACATCTTGATACAAAGTTTGTAGTAATGCCATGACTGCACTGACTTTACTACAGGTAAACCTGCCATTGCTTGGACTTTCTGACATGTAGAAAAATCACTTCTGCTATAACTAATAAATCAGCACTCACACAGCAAGACTGTAAATCATGACAACCAGGGCCAAACTCCATCCAATCAGGAGTACCACCAGGAAAAAGAAGGTGGAGGTGGTGGAGCGGAAGGTCTTCAGCGCCGGCCGGCAGTTGTAAAAGAGTGTGATCTGTGGAGGAAAGTGCCAAATGGAGACACAGAGCAGTGGTAGAATTTAGGAGAAGGAATATAGGACAAACTAAACCCAAGATTTACCTTCTTGCAGTAGAAGAGGATTAAAAACTTGATGGTGTTAATAAGTGGCAGCAGAGGGCAAAAAAGGGCTCCAGTCCAGACAACAGTCTGACCATAAACCAGTCCCAGTACGTTGGAGGGAATGACAAACTCCTGCCGCCCCACCCACTGTGACAGCTTACTCGACCAGTTGTCCACCACCATCCTGAAACACACAAAGAAAAAAAGCCAAACAGATAAACATCTTGCCATCAAGATGCCAGACCGACTCAAATTAAGTGTAAAAAATTTGCAAAGCCACCTGAAAAATGCAAATACTAACAAATCTTACCTGCGCGGAAATTCGACCAGTACAAGCACAGCAATGTTGATGAGGAAGTCAAACAGAGTCAGCTTGTACATCTCCTGTCCCACACGCGTTTCCCAGCACTGCAGGATGGGACACATCACCCATTAGTCACATCATCCATTCATTTTCTACAAGTGTCCTCCTGTTCAGGGTGGACTGCAGCATAGCAGCCTATCCCGTTGCACCCTAATAATATGGCTTGCTTACACTCAGAATTACTGTAATGAATTAAATGTTAAAAAAAAAAAAAAAAAACTAATATCAGAATGTCCTCCGTCCTGCTTGTGCATCGTGGGCTAAGGTTAAGGATCAGTGCAGCATCAGAACAACTGGAGTAGCACAAGTGCGCTATAATTACCGGGTAGTTTTTATGGTCGTATTCGCACACTTTACACAGTTCACCACCTTTGTTGCCATCGCAGGTGATCTGACGCCACAGGGTGAAGAGGAGGACACCCAGACTTACCAGACGCAGGACCACTGCCCTGAGCACGGAGGAGAAAAGTTACTTTTTAATTCATACAATAATCATAAATATTAATAACCTACCACAGGTAAATGATGAGGCTTAAACTATCTGAAAGATTCCTTCATACTAGGTTGTGAATCAGTGCGTCACTGCCTTCTTTGGCTGAAAGCTCAAAAACAGTTTCCTCGCTGAACTTTTCCAGAATCTGAAACATCATAGCAGTGATAAATTCACCATTTACCTTAAAATGTAAATATAAGGAACATTTGTGTAATTTACTGTCTTGTATAAAACAGTAACATCGTGACATCATTTGGTGGTTTGGAGACTTTCCTTGTAAAAGCTTTGACTTTCTGTTTTTGGATACACCCCTCTTGTTTCTTATTTTTTTATCTATATATTTGCTTAGACTGGGTATTTAAGGGGAGAGAACTATAAAAATCATGTTAACAGGAAAGGACAATATGGTAAAACCTGCAAATCACAGTGCAAGGTGAGTCCCCATACAATTTTTGTTAATTTATTTTGTAAATTTTTATTTAAAAAGAATTGACATCAAATAAAAAAGATAAAAAACAATCATCAAACCTTAACAGCGCCACTATAACAGTAATGCTGGGTGGATATCGTTCTATCAGGGCGATTTGGTCACAAAGCAGAGGCACCAAGAAGTTTCCTGTGGTGATGACGATGGATGGCAGGTACTCATAGAGCAAACCGAGGATCCCCTGCACCTCACTCTGAGTCTGCTTGGCAGAGTGGAGGGAAATGCTCACAGACACGTCAACAAGACCACATCAGTACTATCACAATACTTTTATCACATTATGTACCTGGCTGAAGCTGGTGGCCTGAAAGATGCCGTAGAAGGCTGCTACATAGAGTCCAAGTGCAACAAAAAACATGACCACACGTAGGGAGTATAAAACTACTTTTTGTCTCATTGTCAGAGAGGCTGCCTGTGTCTTAAGGCGTTCCTCCTCTAGATCCACCTGGTACAGAAACGTAGAAGACATTGAAAGAATACTCATACATTGTAATCCAAAAAACGATTATTTAATGCTGGTTTTGATGTAGTGAAACAGACAAGCAGAGGTCCACCACATTTCTTATTTTCTCATCTATTATGTCAAAAAGGGAAGATCCCTTCTGACCTGTAGCCGATAGTGGATGTTTTTCTGCTTCAGCCTGGTAGCTTGGTCACCCAGGCAACCGTAGTCCCATCCGGCGAACACGATCAAGCTGTAGTTAACCACAGTGCTGCCTCCCGTTGCCACAGCAACTCGAGCCGCACTCCCCATGCTGCGTGTGAGCGAGAAGACAGAGAAGAAAAACGCAAGTTAATGCGAATTAATTCTGTTCTCAGACTTTTAAATGACAGCATGCACATTAAATTAACAGATCTTAACAGTAACTGAAACAGGACTGAACAAGCACATATTGGCATACTCACAGGAAGCATCGTTACTTTTAATTCTAAACTCTCCAGTGTTTGTTGTGGGACTGACCGTGCTATGATGCAAATGAGACAAAAGGCAAAGTAGAAGACAGCAGTAAAGAGGTAGGCGAGGGGGATGTTGTAGGAGAAGTTCTTGTCCTCCACTATTGTGTTATTGTAGAAGCCGTAAAACATGAATGAATACTCCATAAAACCCTGGACAAGGACAAGAAAATAGCAACTTAACAGATCTGATCGACCTAAATGTAGAGAAGATGTGAACGACTTTCATCAAAGAATGCAGATAGTAAACTGTCCACCCTGGACAGGTCGCCAGTCCATCACAGGGCCACATACAGAGACAAACATGCACACTCACACTCACACCTACGGGCAATTTAGAATATCAATTAACCTAGTATGCATGTTTTTGGACTGTGGGAGGAAGCCGGAGTACCCGGAGGGAACTCTGGAACTCTCATGCTTACCCCACACAAGCACAGGGAGAACGTGCAAACTCCACACAGAAACACTCCCACCGGGCCGGGAATCGAACCAGGAAGCTTCTTGCTGTGAGGCAACAGTGCTAACCACTAAGTCACCGTGCTTCCTATTTTGAAAATACTCAACTAAAAAAGGAACTTTTTCAAACACACAGTACTGTAACTAAACTGGTTTTTATTTGTTAAGAACTTCAGTCCTTCTCTGTGTTCTCTGTCTTTTCCTGTTATCCCAAAGCAGTGTCGAGTTCAGGACTCTGGGAATTCTGTCATTTGTTCTTCTTGGCGATGACAATATCTTTGCACGATTCCACCTTTATATGTTGGTTATAACTTTACAATGCATAATACATTTGGGATGATTCTAGCCTTTATGATAACACAGCAAGATGAAGACTAACCTAAACATCTAAAATGCCAAACATCTTTAGTTTCTTACCGTCCCTGAAAGTAAGTCAAGGAAAAATTGATAGAAAACCACCAAGACTTGAGGAGTAGGGTCGTACTTCATGCATTCCTCTACACCTGCAAAACACAGTCAGTAGAAGCTGAAGCATTTCAAAACATACCAGTGGTTAGAAAACTAAAAATGATTACCTTTTTTCTCTGATTATATTGTTCACATCATATCTCATAGATTTGTGACATTTTTAAACAACGGTAACAAAAAGCGATGGAAGACGCGATGGAGATGAAATGCAGGACTGTGGGTTATACGAGTAAATCAATCTTGACACTCCTCTATATAAAGTCAACCAGTTGTGATATATATTTAAACATTTTATCTTCTATATTTTCCTCAAACTTACAGATGGATTTCATGTAATTATATTTTTATTCAGTTATCATTGGGGGGAAAAATCTACTGCGAGTATTTCTTCATCCTGTTTCTAAAATGGAATAACATATCTGGCACGGCTGTCTCCACATTTGCGCCCACAAACAACACAGCCTCCATAGACGAGCTGTTGCCTGGAAACTGTCTCATCCAACTGTGAGGAGGCTTCCTATTTTAACCAGAAAGAGCAGGACTAGAGATGAGAACACAGGAAATGAGGAAGTAATGATTAAGGACAAGGTGCCACTACAATAAGTACATTAGATTAAAATAAAATGTCATGATTTGGCAACTGGTACCTGTGCTGTTCACAGAAGTGTCTCCAAAAGATCTGAAGACGATCCTGGGGATGATGACAAATCCAGCAATCAGCAAGAAGGACCCGATATTGAGAAGCACCAGGAATCGGAGAAACACGAAATAAGACAGGACACCACCTCCAAAGTTCCCTGTGGGGCAAAATTTTCACTTTGGCTCAAAATACTGAATATTATGGATGGAGTTTACATTTTGTCAAGGATCTAAGTTCCTTGAAATCTATTCATAGCATCCAATTGAGTGTGTACCTCCAATCTTCTGCAAGGACTTGCCCCATAGGATGAAAAAATAAAGAAATTCTCTGGTGTTGTTTTTGAGTTTACGGAGAGATTTGACCTTCTTTCGTTTCCAAGACTTTGCTCCAGAGACAACTGGCACCTGCATTTGCTGCAGCTGTCTGCAACAAACAAGGTTTTAAAAACACTTTAAGCACAATGGTGAAAGTTCACTGCAAAAATACATTTCTGAGAAAGTTTCCCTCTGGGGATTAATAAAGTGTTTTTGAATGTAATTGCATTTGTTTCATGAAAATTAGAAGACTATATTGCTAGTTTTAATAATTCTAGTGAAGAAACTTTTTCTTACCCAATTGACAAAAACATTTTTGCTAAAGACAATTCTGACTATCTTTAATAATATTAGGTTTATTCCTAGTAGGTCTTTTGTTGCAGTGACACAGTTTGATACTAGTTTACTTCCAACATATAATTTGTATTTGTCATTAATTTAGTATAATCAGAGGTGGGAAGTAACAAAGTACTCCGTTACTGTACTTAAGTGGATTTTTTTTAGATATCCGTACTTAGTATTTATTTTTCTGACAACTTTTTTCCTTGTACTCCCTACATTGGAACAGAAAATGTTGTCCTTTCTACTGTTCGCATGATCAAAACAGACTCGTTACTTTCTCAGCCTCCACGGATGATGACACAACTGAAAAGACATAACTAACTCGAGAGGGAAGCTGAGTGAGAGTACAGGCTATATGATAAAGAGAAAAACCGCAGCGCGACATGGAGAAAGACAAGGATCCAGGGAATATTGTCGAGTCCGACGGCAATGCAAAAGACTCTAAAAGCACGACATTTCCATCCACGCCCGTATTTAAAGGAGCTGTTGGATGTCTTTGGCTGCTAGAATGATTCACGTAGATCCGGTCTGTCTTGTGGCGCTAATCTGAAAAAACACGTAATGGTAAAGTGTATTTTCAGTTCTTCTTTTTAGCTTATTTATCATTTTATATAAGTCACTTTACCACTTTAGCAACGCTGTGGGATTGTTTTGATGGTGTAGCCCAATCAATCAATGTGAATTGAATTGATTAAATTGTCCAGTGATTTTGTTCCCTGTACCAACACTGTCTTGTTTTCTTTTTGTGTCTGTGTTTCAGACTTTTTAAGACTTTTTACTAGTTATCAAAAGATATGTATCACTAATGGCAAAAAATAAATAAAATAATATAAATCCTTCTTTTACATTTTTACTTAAGTACATTTCAGATATTTCACTTTCTTACTTCTACTTGAGTAAATACGTTGAATAGGTATTTCACATAAGTATCTGTACTTATATATATATATATATATATATATATATATATATATATATATATATATATATATATATATATATATATATATATATATATATATATATATTGGTTTTGGTTGTCAACATTACGGCACAATCTCTAAGGAAGAAACCAACAAAACCCTATTGATGCTGTCAATACAAAAAAATACAATACAAGACAATAAAATGATCTTTTATGAGATGGACTTTTCTTTTGTAAGTGGAGAATGAGTTGTGTGCTTTTTACACTCACATACTTTCAACTAAATTTCCCATTTAGATCAGCAAATCCTTCAGATTAATCAGCATTTTAAATGTTTTCTTTACCTTTATTATTTATCACCTGACAGATACTACAGAATATATGGGGTCTACCATAAATGTCACTTCAAGTTTAAAGATTTCCTCAGTGACGTTTAAGCTAGAATGAATCTTAAACCAATAAACACCAGTAAAAGTTCAGAAGCATGTTTCTTACCGCACAGCTCTTTTCAGTGTCATGGGGTATGGAAAACTCCTGATGTCCCGAGTAATCCCACCGTTGTCCCTTTCATCCTCACCTGCAGGGTCTGAGCTTCGGTCATGCTGAAGATAATTCTGACTGGACATGTGGGATGAAACCCGACGCAACCTGAGTGACTGCTGGTCACCAGGGTAACCACTTCCTGTGAATGCTTGAATAACTGACAAACCACAAACAAGGAAATACTCTCTAGCGATGATGATTCCATATAAACAGTAAGAGAAGTCACATTTTGTTATTTGATGTTATTTTTATTTATTTTGTTTGTGTGCTAAATGTAATTAAAGGTACAAAAGATAAGTAACCAGCTTGAGTTCATGAGTGTCGACCTTACTTGAGCTTTGTCTCTGTAGGGAACCGTCCATTCTGCTGACAGAGCTGAACACAACCAGCTGTCCTCTCCAGTCACATCCAGGTCTTGTTCATGAACTAATTCTAAAGAAACCAACGAGTAAAGCAGCTCTTCACAAAGAAACACTGCATATCTAAGAAACTCTTCCCTGTGTGGCCCGCTTGTGGACTTTACTCCCTTTAAACATGACCTCACAGGTACTTCCTTGTATCTTTTAACCCATTATTTTCAACGTAATCATCTGCTGGTCAAAAAGCCAGAAGAACAAAACTGATGAAGAGGAGTTCGAAGGAAGATATTTGATTCAACTCAATACAAATAAGTTTTGGTAAATCTTAATTATGGTCAGTTTTTTTTGTCTGAAACAAAGCACAATGTAACATTTAATTATTTCTTTATCCAACAACCGTATCTTTTCTACCACCTGATTCCAATGCTTCAGAAAAAGATAATATAACAAAAGAAAAAATATTCCTAGATGATAAAAAGAAAAAAGTCAAACAAGAGTGGTGAGGAATTGCTGATCGCATGTATTCTACATGTAACCGAGTTACAAAGCAGGAAGGTTTACAGTTGAAACCATACAGAGATAAAAACACAAAACAAATAAGAGGCAGAAATGATGAACTGACAAAAGCAGGAGAGAAATATTCACATCACCACAGTGCAACATCCCTGTGCAATGATAAAGGGAAGCTTTTCTCCAGGTAGTTTGGTACAGATAGGGAAGAATAACAGCAAAACATAACATCAATAACACCAGTCATCCTTACAAAACATAACAAAAAAACACATCCCAGAAATGTGTTTGCTATTTAAACATCAAAGCACAATAATATTGGAAAATTGTGTGATGATCTTTAAATAAACCATCCTGCCCCAGCTCCCAGCTTGTGCTACTTTTCACAACTAATGCTGGTGGCTCATTGAAACGTCATCAAACTTGTTGAATATTGGTCCCGACCCCGAACAGTAACAATGGCTGGACACGTGTTTTGTTTTGGCAGTGAACGGTCTGTTTCTACATCTCACACTGCTGTTAGGATATCAGCGTTCCTGGTTTCATCCGAAGCACTAACAGCAAACGACAGAATGTAAAGGTAAAAAAAAAAAGTACAAAAAAACCCCCAAAAAAACACCTAAACAGTTTGGACTCCCAGGAAAATTAGCATAAGCCAAAGCATGAAAATGTTCATATAAATGAATACTGTCAGAGGATGGCATTTAAACATCTGAATGTCTCAGTGTAAATAAGCAGAAATGGAAACGTCATCAACACCTTACTTTGCTTATTCAAACCTCCTTATTTTTAATTTGACACTTTCTAAATTCTGCAAAAAAAGACATATTTGACTTATCCTAGAATGTAATTAGAAATAAACACAACTGTGTTGGTTGAACCGTCTGTCCACACCCCAACTGCCACTCACATCACAAAACTAACAATCACTCAGGTCAGACATTTCTCTCCCGTAATTCACAGAATCTGTAAGAACATAGAAAACATTTCCAGTCAAGATTTTTTTTAACCAGGTTTTAAAAGTCACTTGTTTTAAATAAAATACTTTCTCTCAATCGCCTTGGACATGTGTGATATTTGTTGAGCATTTATTTGATTAATGTCTGGAATCCTAGCACTGAAGCAACTCCTCCTCATTCCCCAAAAGTATTCCAGCTGGTACGTTTCAGTCTGTTTTCTCTCCAGTTTACTCTTTGACATTTTCCATCATCTCTCCCTCTCTTTTCTGCTCCTTGTCCCCTTTCCTTCCTTCTCTCTTCCCTCCCTTTAAAGCCTTGCCCGCTATTATACAGCAAACAGCAATCACGTGCATGATAAAGTAGATGGACGTCCAGTAGTTGATGGTGTCGGAGGCCTTCAGCAGCACAAAGCCCATGCACATGTAATCGTAGGCCCTCATCTTCAGGAACCAGTGAATCCAGTCAAAGATGCTCTGGCCACGAGGACCGAGTTTAGCTCTGACAGAGGCCTCCATGGCAGACTCTGCAGCAATGCACAAGGGGATGGTGAGGAAGGAGAGGTAGTAACCAGCATGTAGGCCGTGCCAGTAAGCACTGATAAACATGGTCCATCCAGCCCTAAAAGGTACACACACAAGAGAGGGACATCTTAAAGACATGTAACAAGGTCCCTGCCTTCTGTTAATGGATTCATCTAAATGTAATCTGAGGTAACTGCAAGACACTGCATAAAAAAAAAAAACCAAACATCTAAAACCAACATTGCCCTGATGCTGTTTTTTAATGTTGCCTGTTTAGCCACTGCCTGATATGAAGCAACTTAAGTTGTTTGTGCCCAAAATTTCAACAGCTGTTATCAATAAACATGAACAGGTCCGTTTTGCTTCGAGCTACAAAACAAAGAGCACGATATACTTTGCACAAGGAAGCGTAGTTTATTTTGGTACAACACACATGCAATGTCCTGTTGCTCCATACTCAGTAGAAAAACATGTGTGGTAAAAAAAAAAGACACATTTTACACCTGTTTGAACAAAAAGACTTAAAGGTGTTGCTCAGCAACAGTTCTGACATTGACACACACAGACACAATGCTAATTTTGTTGGTAATTTTTATAAATGACCATGTTTACAATTAACAGCAATAATTCCTAATATCAACAGTTATTCACAAAGAGTTAATATTCGATATTCCTTATTAAAACCAAATACACCCTCACTGCTTCCAAAAGAATTAAGAGCAGGAAGCCCAGAGCTACATCTCAAGTCCTGTTAGACTCCAGTTAGTGTTTTAAACGCTTTGTGGTACAGTTAGGATAAGATTAAATAACTGTGACACGATTGGAAGAGTTGGTTGTTTTATCTTAAACTTTCCTGGCAGCAAGGCTTGGGCTTCAAATATTACATCTGTTATAAACCACCAGACCACCAAAAGTGATAACCCCAAAGTGGAGATGTTTGGCTTTAGTCGGGTGTCACGTTCAGCATATCGCCACCAACACCTCATGGCAGCAGTGAAGCATAGTGGTGGTGGTGTGCTGCAGCTGCAGGACCTGAGCTCCTTGTTGGCATTCAGGTGACAATGGACTCCTTTGTATAACAAAGTACATTGAAGTATAAATGTGAAAGGGTCTAGCTGAAAATGATTCCTGCCAAAGGACCATAATCCCAAGCGCATCAGCAAATCAACAACAGAGCTAAAAAAGTAAATGATCAAGGAATTGCAGCGACTCAGTTGAAGGCCACATCCTAAGCCAACAGAAACGTTGTAGTGGGACCATAAATTTCAATGAACTGAAGCAATGTTAGAAATGGGAGAAGGGGAAATGTCCTCCACAAAGGTGTGAGTGGTTTTACAGAAAATAATCACTTCAAGATATCGCTACTGAGAGTGGTTCTTCCAGCTGTTGACTCAGCTGCTGTTTTCACACACCACATCTGCTATTTATTTAACTTTTCTTAAACAGCAAGGTGTCATGTGATGTTTGTTGTGAAATGAAAAATTGAAAAAAAATGTTTATTCTCGGTCAAAGGCATTGCAAGGGAAGTCATGCAGCCAGGAGATGTCACAAACTGACATGTGTGTTTTAACATGTAGGAGTTTGATGTTGCATAATGTCTCTGGAAACGATACCAAGGACACAGGAATATCTTACTGACGTCTAACATGGCCTTGCAGACATGAAACATCTCATCTCGGGTCAGACTGGAGCCAGAAAACTGATTATGGTCATGAGAAGACCCAAAAGTGGCGAGAGACGAGATGAACCGAGATCATGTCGATTTAATTGTTTCACTCACACTGTTGCTTATCTGAAGCAGTACTTGCCTCACTTTAAGACCTCTTTAGAACTAGATGAACTTTTATGATCCTGATATGTAAAACCTTAGTATTGTTATTAATATTTTAGTTACCCATTTTCTGTAATACGAGAACATCTAGAAACTGTTTAAAATCTTGAAATGCTTTTACATAATACAAGTCATATAAAAGAGCCTATACTCTACACAAGGATGTGTAACCAGAACATGCTGCACATACCTGAGTGTGTAGGACTGGAAGGGGGCGTTAGGGTAGATGTAATGATGCAACCACCACTGCACTGTCATGTTCCAGTAACGCATGCCGTGCCGGACCTTGACACAGAAGTCAGTGTTGTAACAGTCGATGTTCTGGATGGTTTTGAAGTCATAGTTCTCTTCAGTGGTCGGATCAGGGCTGTGAAAAGGGATACAAAAGTATGCAAACCAGCATTAATACCTGATACAATCCCGAGATGGTTTATTTACAACAACAGTTTCAATGCTGATGCAACATGTCAACATGCTCTTTGTCTTCTATCCTTTACAGATGTACCTGTAGTCGATGGTCGGCCCTCCGCCAGGCTTGGAAAGTGCTTTTTCTGGATAGCAGCCGAGGCCTGCGCTGATGCATCCTGCCTCAGCTCCACACCACGCAGCATAGAAACGCATCCTAAACACGAAAAATACTGCCACCATGTAGAACAACCTGAAAATGGAGAAAACGAGCAAAATGAGATAAAAGGGGATTTTCACCTTGGTGTTGCCAAACAGACGTACAGCCTTCAACCTCACACCACAGACTGTACTTCAGACAAAATAAACCTTTACTCTTCTGAAAGGAATGTGTTTTTCCTCCTATAAAAATTTGCAGCAAAATGTGTGACAAGTTAAACAGACAGAAGATCAATATTAAAAAAGAAAAAAAATACAGATGCTGTAATTCTTACATTTACAGTATGAACCCAAAATAGTTCAGTTTTCTCTCATGAACTTAATTTCAATATACAAGCATTTTTTACATTCAAGTCTCACAAAACAATTGGTAGGTGGACAGTTTAGTAGTAATAAGGACGTTGACCAAAATATTTCTATTAGACAACTGAGCATAGTGCACCATTTTCTTTCTATGAGCCACCAATACCTGAATAGTGACAGCAGTTGATGCACTGGAGCGTGGTTTCAGTCGTGGAAATGTACATTCAGATGTTTTAAGTGCTTTATATCTTTTGCATGCTTAATAACAAGTCACTGACATTTAAAGTGTCTGCCCCCGTCATTCGCTTTCCATTTAGCCTTTTCAGAGCGGCTCTTTTTGTCTTTCTCACACTTTGGTGTCTGAGGGGATTTGGGGTTTTGATGTAGAAGTGCACATCTTTTCTGAGGTTGTATGCTTGCTTGCTTGCACGGAAGGTTTGCCACTTGCCTAATAGGCGGTGTGCGGAAAAGTTTGAAACAAATAAATGTGACCACCGTGTACTGTTGCATCTGATAAGATGTGCTTGCAGGAAGTTTGAGTTTGAGAAAATGAATAATGAATAATGAAACACTTCAACGCTTTGCATCATCAATGTAAAAATGCCTTGTAAGTGCTGAGAGGAGGAACAGCGACATTAAAATGTGGTAAAATATTTACTGCCATATTTTTTGGGAATATGCCTGGAATGCAAAAACAGATATTAAAATTTTTTTAATTATCTTAAAAAATCTATTAAGAGAAATACCTGAAGAAGATGTTCTGATCCAGGAACTCCTCTGTGCGGACGTATGCCAGTGGAAAAACAGAGTTGACATACAGGAACAGAGCACCATAGACAGGGACCAGCTTCAAGCGCTGCAGACAAGGCACCCAGCCGGGCAGAGCCAGTGGGCTTGGCTGCCTTAGCCAGTCGACATATGTTTGGAAGCGAAAAAATGGGCCTTCAGGGAAGCAGAACGATGGGACAAAGGAGAAAATTCAGCGGGGCGGTATTGACAAAAATGGACGATCGGGGCGATGCAAGATTGAAAAGGGTACGGGGAGGAATGTGTGGTTACGTAAAACAGGAGGAAGTTGTTGAATAGGAAAAGGGGGCGAAAAAACAAGAAAGTAAAGCTATATGAAAACAGAAGTATAGAGAAATTAAACTAAAAAACAATACCAACTCACAATGTTGGACAAGTGGCAGAAAGTGAGACAAAGAGAGACATTGGTTAAAATTCATGCAAAAGAAAATGAACATCAACTGCAACAACAACACATGGATATTTACAGTTAACAATACACAACAAATATATTTGACTTTTGATGTTTCTATATATGTCAGCAGAGAAACAACCCGCATTATTTACAGATGCTTTTTCTTCAGGCTTACCGGTCATTATACCCACATAACAGTAACTATAGGACAGAATGTCATAGAGCGAGGGCTCCTGAGTCAGACCACCAATGACAGGAGACTTTGCAAACGCGCTCACGTCGTTTTTCTTCTCCACGTGGAAGCTGCGCACCTCATTGGCCAGACTCACCATCTGAGTAAAAACAAAAGTACACAAAGAAAATCAACACAGATGCATGAAATATAATGAAGCTGCTGATTTAGCACGTATACAAAGAAATGTGTGTCTAGAGGATTCAATACCTTGAGCGTGAGAAGCAGCTGGATGGCGTTGGCAAAAGGTGTTGGTGGTGGCAGATTGAACCAAGTGATCAATCGAAAAAAAAGGAGGTAGAGAAAGGTCCAGCTGAGACTCAGTGCAGGGGCATGCCTGAAGGAGAGAGAAGTGCTGTGAAGGTGGTGTTTGTAGAGTCAGCAAATAAAGACATGTTTCATTTAAGCTTAAAGAATGAATCAGCTTTAAACGGACTGAATTGTTGTAGCATTTTTCTACAACTTTATACTAGAGGCCATATTCAGAACATTTTTCACACAGATGCTATTTGGAGTGCCAGAGTGGTCAACAGCTGTGACCAGGTGACCATCAGGTGACCAGTTGCAGAAATCACAATCGGTTGCTTCTGATATTGCTTAGTAAACATCTTCTTTATATGTGATGTCATACCATTATTTTGGGGGGGGGGGGTTACAGGCTGTTACAAGCAAACACGTCAGGCTCTGTGAAATAACACGTACTCAACAACTAAAACGTTTAAAGCTGAAAAACTGTCAGGTTAATCAATAAGAGTCAGGCATGAAACTGCGTCTGATACAGTGCTGTAATTTGAAGAAGCAAGGATGTTTGTCCCTCACCGCCAGCTGCTCCTTATGATAATCCATGTTCCGATCACAGTCACCAGAGAGTGCAGAACATGGATGTGACAGGTGGCGATGGTGATGAAAAGGCCCAGAAAAAGAGCTGTCCCCTGCTTCACCGGTGGACCTGAAATGGCAAAAAAAAAAATTGTTATGCCAGACATCTACTGAAGAGTGGGGTGGGGAGGGCACCTGACATGCACCTTCCATGCAGCCTGCATGGAAATCATGTTGTTTATTTGCATCCTTCATTTTGTTAATGTGGGAAAATCATCTACATTGAATAACAGAAAAGCTTCATATAAATATAGGAAGCCACATACTGTTAAAAACACTGAGCACTGTTATCTTAAACTGTATGAAACTTTTTACTTCACACCAGCAGGCTCTGCTTTCATCTGCTTTTCAGCTTATTGACACTGTAAACAAGAACAGTATGACCCAAAGATTAATAAAATGTCTCCGGAGTGTATGGACAATACTAAAGGGAACTGTTGCCAGGACTGTCAAACCTTTCCTTACATACAGCATAAAGGATTGCAGGAAAGTCAGTCTGTATCAGAAATACAAAGTTTCATTGTCTTTGTACTTTCAAAGTGCATGAGTATTTATTTAAAAAATATTGGTCTTTCATATATTTACAACTTGAATATATGCAAAGTACAGTACTTACCAAGGTAACGGAAAAGGAACCCAACAGGAATGGAGGCAGCAAGGACTCCCAAATACACCAGCTCATCAGAAGACATTGTTTTGCTGACAGGAAACACAGACCAGTGCTAAACTTACTCATGTAGATAACTACAAACATGTGAATCATCAACGACAGACATTCATAATTATGTGTAAACAGAGCGCAGAGATGATCACTGCAGCCACATCAAATTATCTTCCAAAATCAATGTGTTGATGAAGCCATTAATATCAGTTTTTCATTTAAGATGGATTAGAAGTGAATTAATTAAAAATAGAGAAGGTTAATCTAGCTTTTAATAAAATAAAGCATAATAGCCCAGTCCATTCAGTATATCTATCATGCATTCAGTTTAAATATTTGTCATAGTTCAAATATGTCAAAGTATTGTCGTGTATCTTGTTTCAGAAAGACTTCATATCTTTTCCTCCTTATTGACATTTCTGGGCATCTTTCTGGAGATATATTTTGTCTCAAAGCTTCGGTTTATGCTTCATGGACTTTAAACAGTGGTGGAATGTATTTGTGTGGGCTTACTCTTAAATATGAAATGTGTTTAAGTAAAACGTTCAGGCCCATTTACTTTACCTTTGTATGCAACTTCATATATCTAATTGACAATCATATGAGTTACTCTACAACGATTATATGCATAGGTTATATTAAATAACCAAACCTTAAAGTAAACACTTAAAATTGTCAGACTAACGCACAATACATTAATAAACAATTACATTGAAATAGAATGTCATAGTAACATAATTGTAACACTTAAATTATACTATTAATTTAGTTTGATTAATTTTAAGGTTTGGATTTTTGTTGAACAAAACAACCAGTGGTGTGATTTGACTTTGGTGAGCCATTTCTCTTCTCTTTATTTTGACTGAAAAATCAATTTAACTGTATTTAGCAGATGAGTCAATGACTTTTCATCGGTTTCGCCATATCTCATACGAAACACTCAAAACAGTACACTTTATGTATAAAAGCAAAAGTCATACTAATGATTCAGGCCACACAGGCCATTTTAGAGACATATTTTTCTTGCAAATAACATTTTAATTCAAGTTTTATTTCCGTTAAGTTGTAGACAAGTGATGGTTTGATTACTTCCACTTAGCACAAATGTAAACCTAACGACGACGATTAACAGACTTCATGTATTTCGTGATACATATTTCGTAAGAAGATTCGTTGCCAAATATGGCAATTTCCGGTGATCTCTAGGAAAGAACATGTAGCACAAATCCCATCCTACAGTACATATTACAAGTGTTAAATGTTTTCATTGTTAAAAACAATTTCAGAGTTGCCAACAACCATACACACGAACGTTGCCACATGGTTACCAACACCCCCGTTTTCACAAAGCTACTTTACGAACATAACGTTAAAACAGCAACATCCCTGGCCGAAAGGACGAAGACATTTCAACTTTTGAAAGCAGAACACGACACAAACGTTGGTAGACGTGAGACTTAACGGCATCAAAACACAACCACAGATGCGAGCAACGGTTAACGCTCCGAAGTCCGAAATAATCTTTCATTAAAGCTGCAACTGCCGTGCTGCGTTTCAGCAGTACGTTTAATACTCACGCGTACAGCGCGTTAAACGCCGGGTTTAAATGAAGATGTTGGCGTTGAAGTTCTCCAGATGTTCCTGCTACCGTCCATCCAAGTCGCTTCAGCTCACACACCTCCTCGCTGAAACAGTCACTTCCTTGTTGCCGTAAGATGACGTCATTCCGTAAAGCTGCGTTTTCCATGATCCCGGAACAAGATCCAGGAGCACATTTTTGAGCTGGCCTCTGGTAGTACAGCTACAGGCACACCCTCTCCACTGTACACGTTACTCAAGTTTCACAAACTTAGCTGGACAACTTTATGAGAGAAAACTCTTCAAACAAAACATGACTCAGTTTTCTGGTCAGACCAAATATTTATTTTGAATTTTAAACACAGCAAGAAGAATGACAATACTCCTTGGAGAACATCCTTCTTAATCCTCCTCTTCATCATCAGCTCCTCCAGCTCCACCCTGACCCTTCTTGGCGTTCTTTCTCTTGACACGGCCAGGTCGTCCGCCACCGTAGGGCGACCTCAGGGAGAAGTCGATGTGCTTCTGGCTGTCCAGACGAACCACAAAGGAGGGGATGTTCACAACCTGCTTGCGCACGCTGCCATGAACAGAAAATAAAAGATTTTTAGTTAACTGGCAAATTGTTCTTGTATACATTTCAAAGCTTGAAGTCAGGTTTCCTAAATGAAGCTTTAACTTTCATATTGGACATTGCTGTTGATTTATTGCAGGCTTCATTGACGAGGAATTCTTGACACCACAGGAAGTCTGAAAATGTATCTTAAATCATCAGCCTGCATGTTTGGTAGATCGCAACACCTGAGGTGCAGTGAATGTTATAATTGCCCGAGGTGCAATCCCCCATTCTTACCTTACAGCCACAGCAGGGCAGTGGCACAGTCTGAGCCAGCAGCGGCAGGATTGGCTCTGGGCAATGTCTACTGACAAGGTATACGGTTTTGATACCGAATTGACCTTGCTGAAATGTTTACTTAATCTCAACGGAGTGTGTTACAGGTCCTCTGATGGAAGAGGAAGCAACAATAGTTTCTCATGAATCCTTAAAGACTTAATGGACCCTTAATTTGTTTCCAACAGATCTTGTAACGTACCGAATGTGCCTCTGGCGGATGAGGACTCTGGCATGGTGGATGCTCTTGGCAAGTCCAAGCTTGAAGACCTGCGTCTGCAGCCTCCTCTCCAAGAAATCTTCAACCTTCAGACCCAGGATATAATCGAGCTTCATCTTACCCTCATCCAGCACACCAATCCTCACTAAACGCCTGAGCAAAGCATTACCTGGAAAAAGAAAAAAGTTGCACTTATAAACTGAGGGATAAGTGCAGTTATAACAGGGACAAAGTCAAGACACAGTTATGGCCTCATTGACGAGGAATTCTTGACACCACAGAGAAGTCTGAAAATGTATATTTAAATCATTGGCCAACACAAAAATTAAATGTATATAGATTACCTTCAAACAGACGCTTGGGGTCTTTCTCATCCAGAGTGAGCAGCTCTCTGGCAGCTTTACGAATCTTGGCCAGAGTGAACTTCACCCTCCACACCTCACGCTTATTCCTCAGTCCATACTCACCTTGAAAGATTGACAACCATTATACTACACAGTCTGACCCAACAAAGAGCACCATGAGGTATGACAAAATGACTTAAGGTATATTATGTTTTAATGTGTTAAAGCATACCGATGAGTTTCAGCTCCTGGTCGAGGCGGGACTTCTCGAAGGGGCGGCGGGGGGTGACATACGTCTTGCTACAAACCCAGCTCCTGGCAACGGGCATGGTGGCTTACAGTGCCTAGACACGTCAAGAGCATGAACCGCAACTTTAATCTTCACGTATTCATTCACTAGTCACACTTTATCAAAATAACAGCATATGCTACACATCTTTCCATTTTTTGTCCTCATCAATTTCTTTACAATATGTGTTGCTCCCTTTTATTTTTGAAAGGATTCATTTAGACTATAAAACTTTCCATTTTACAACAAATTAATGGTAGCATCACACCAGCACCTGTGCAGTGAGAAAATATATTCACTTAAATCAGAATAACACTGACACTTTCAACCAGTTAACCATTTTGCAATACATAACTTTCAAATAATTAAATAAAAAAGGTATTCAGGGGTTTTCCATACCTTGAAATAAGTCAATACAACGACTTCTCAATTTCTTGTTTTACTCAAGTTACATCATATTTACAATTTTGAAGATGTATTCTTATTTGGTGCTAAAATTAATGTAACCTCCCTAATAAATATATAATATAATGAAGTTTAAAACCAGGCATCGATTTTAGTACACTACCGCTTCGTTAGCGCAATTTTGCCATGTTGCTGTAAAAGTTCACTTAATATGAGAAAACGTGTACCGATATTACCAAAAACCAACGCACGGAAAAATTTACTGAGTGTATTTTAAGTGAAATGTAATATCAATAAAAAGAAGGCGAGCACGAGAAATCCTCCACTTCAGCCATACGACTAGGCCGCGGCCGCTCTACACCACGTTGTTTAGTGCAGCAAGTTAGCTTAGCTGAAAATTTATTTCCGCTTTTAAAACATACTACCGAAAGATACGCAGGGTGTTTAATATGTTCATTTGAGTTTAACTTTATTTCCCATTATTATTCGTAACCATATCAGTTCAGATGCAGTTAGTTGGCTACAGATAAGGTACAAAGACGAGACTCGTACCTGTCTCGCTCAGGCTCGCGCAGTAAAGAGGAAGCAAAAGGAAGCTCACAGTGTTTTATAGGTCACGCGCACAAACTACATTTCCCGTCATGCCTCCCAGCGCTTCCGCTAGAGTTGGATGTACGCCGCCTCTTTGTCGCACTCTGTTGATCAAACCTAATATAACATGCAAATAGAAAATTCAGTTTAAACAGTGTATTATGCGCTTGCTTTATCTTGTCTTTTTGTGAATAATAACTTTGCTTTTTACTATTACAGAATGCCAGCTCTTGAAAAAGAAACATATAACTTTAATTCTGATATATCTAAAAATGTCTTCTGTATTTATACTCTGCCTGAGCAATTGGTTGTAAAGGTTGTTTTACATTGTGTGCCGGAATAACGGAGGTAAGTTGGTAAACTCAGCGAGAAGGACATGGTGACTATTTATATAACTCTGAAATGGGACCCTGAGCATGTGTTTCTGTCTGTCAGGCTGCATGTTCAACTGCTGGGCACACACAAGCTCACTTGTTTTCTCTTTCACTGCTCCACATCCTGTCCTTTCCTGACAGATAATTATTTCTTTTGAGGAGTATATTTGTGTGTGTGTGTGTTTATTTTATTTTTTCCTCACCTGGGTGGTTCAAAAAAATAGAAAAAGTAATACTAACCCTCTTTCCCCTCATCCTTTTGGATCTTTGGTTTCATCTGGTTTGGATTTTACCTCTTTTTTCCAGCTTGATCGTTTGCTCTTCATTGTGCATACAGGCCATTCCTTTTCCCTTCGTTCTCCTTTTTCCTTCTCCCCTGTCTTCTTCTGTTCCCTGCTTCTTTGTGTGTGGTGTTTTTTGGGGCTATGCTCTCCTCACCCACTGTGATCCTCCAGCCTTATGGACTCCCCGTCTACCCACAGACAACCACATGCTACCCCAGCATAGTTCAGGTAAACTCTTCATTTGTTCTGCAATTCCACAACATTGCATAAATTCTTGCCAAGAATCTCCACAAGTCAACAAAGGCATCTTTAATAAGCATTTGCCCAGGGTGACTCAGGATATAGAAAAGAAATAAGATTTTCAACTGTGTGAATAAAAAAAAAAAATATTGGCCACAGAAGTACAACTTTTTGTGATTTGTCACTTCTTAATAAAATGACAGAAAAATATTTGATAAAAAGACAAAAAAAACCCCACAAATTAATTTTTATAGCTACCACAAGGCGTTTTTAATGATCCACGAAGCTTATAGAAGTGCATTTCTGGTACATGTTAACACTCATTGTTTTAAGTTTGGCAAATATTTAAGCTCTAAATTAGTTTTTGTCCATTTAAATTGGAGAGAGAGAGAAAACATACACTGTAGCCAGCAAAAGACGCTAAAACACACAGATTCTGTTAAGTCACAGTCATACACACCTCTTATTAATTTCTGTGATCTATTAAATCAGCACAGGTCTGATTAGAGACTAATCAAAGATGTCTGATTGGATCTGTGTTAAATACACTGTAAAACATGTTCTACATCGAACTGTAACAACGCTTAACGTGTTGTTTTTAGTCCACTGGTCTGAGTGGGAGCAGCATGTGTCCCTGACGTACCACTAATGCCACAGTGCATCTGGTATTTCTCTACCTTGTCAATGTGCTTCACACTAGCTGTATTTTTAGTCCTCCTCTCCAGAGCTGATAATCACTGGAGGAACATCGCATGTCTTGTTTCATGCAGCCATCTGCACTTAATATACTTGTAAAACCTGCCCGCTGCGCATTTAATTATTGATTAATTTGCACCTTGACCATAACATCCCCATCTGTTTTTCTGGTTTAGTGTACGTCATAAATTAACTTTTAGAAAGCTGACAAAGACTGAGGTGTTCATTCTTTAAAAACTGAAGAATGAGATACTCATTCTTGAAGCACACTGATACGTTTTGCCGGTGTGAATGTGTGCAGCTCTTGTATGTTCACATAGTTTTTCAGTGAAACGTTGGTTTTGATAGGGTTTCCACCAATTCTCAAGTTTCAGCAGCTGTGTTTTAAAAGCTACTTGGGGATTTCTGTCAGACCAAAAAAGTCTTTGTCTGTTCTTTCCTCTTCCTTTACTGCTTCCTTTATTACTAACTAACAAAACAACAATGCTGCTTTTATATATATATATATATATATATAAAAGCAGGACATACAGGAGTAATAGACGGAAATAATTTAGTTTAACTCAATAAGCTACATGATCTTTAGACTTGCACTTGTCCAGCACAAAAATGCAACATCTGCAATTCGCTTAGCCCTGAGCAAATCCTGCAGCAGCTGTCGCGGGGGGCACCTGGCTCCGAGCTGTCGACCTCTGACCACAACCTGACAGCTGACGAAGGAGGCAAGAGAAAGATGGAACACATGGGGGGGAAAAAAAGCATGTGTCTCAACATTTGCAGACCTTGTGATAGTTAATCTGGCGTGGCGGTTAGTGGTCTGTGGGAACACAATGAAAGATAGGATGTCTGACAGTGATGTCTGACAGACATCGTTATCTGTACTCATCTGTTGGGTTTTTTTATCTGGGAGGAGGGTCAACGCAGTCAGTCATTGGTTGCCTCTTGAGAAAAATAGTTAGTGTTGACATGTTTGGAAATGTGGTCCAGCATGATTGTTATGGTCAGCTAAATGAAACAGCTGGACTGAAGTTGGGTCTGTCACTTGTTCAGTCTGCAGTTTCTGAAACAGTCACTAAATATCATCTATTTTGAAAAGTATTACTTTGAGAGCCATGTCCCCACGGTTTGTGTTCACCTACATTAGTAAAAAGAATATAGCTTTTACTTGTTTCGTATTGTGCAATGTGATCTGGCTGATCCACATGTTTGATCTAGATTTAAGAACAAAAGATGCTTGACAATAACGTTGAAATGATATCCAGAGGATAAATCCTGCTGATAGTTGGTGGCTGGTGATTTCAACTTTCAACATACTGGAAACTGATTAAGTTGCAGACTTACTTTGATTGTATGGATTCCTGTGAGACTTTTTACCCTCTCAGGAGGAATTCCTAATGAGCAAGTCTCTGACGTTTCACACTTCTTAAGTGCAACAGCTGACCGGGACACAGGAGACATTGAGACTTAGTCGAGACATCTGAGATGGCAGTGGAGAGACATTTTGCCTAATTGTTCTAAATCCTGTAGCTGGCCAGCCGCCTGGTGATAGTTTCGTTTTCATAGTTTTGTAATAGTAGATTTCTGTTTAGGGATTTTAAATCCAAAGATTCCAAAGATCCCAAGAAAAAACAAACTTTTTTATTTGTTTTGTTTGTCTGCAGTGTGCGCAGACTGTGGTTTTCCATTGTCTTTGTCTATTGTTCTATTGTCTTCCCAGGGTAGAGGTCCTCATGAGGGCAGCATGTGTCGCTCTTAAAGATCGATGCACTTTTCTAAATTATTGTTGTCAAGAGCACTCCTACAACCAACAGAAATACTGCAGGTGCAAATCCCTTCCAGTTGTTCTTTGAGACACATGGTTTTTGAACATTTCTATGATTTTCTAATGCATTTGATGACAAAGAGTAGATCTCCTGCCTGTGTAAGCTGCCCAAAGACTAGAAATCATGGAAGTGATGCTTTCTGATATCGAGTTTGAAAATAATGTAGTTTTTTCACCTTATCACTAGTCTTGAACAATTCCTGTTCCAAATGTTACTTTGTTTTTTTTTTTTGTTTTTTGTTTGTTTGTTTAATGGGTTTCAGAACTAAAATAAAAAAGAAGGATAAAGGAAAAATATTTTATGAAATGAAGGTGACAATATAAATCATGAAATATCCAAACTCTCTGTAATACCACGCAAGTTAAGAAAGTTCAGGAATCTCTGATTTTATTGCATTTTCCACAGTGTACCAACCCTTTTTCATTTGAGGTTTAATAAAAGTTTAAAAAGTTAAGAATAACATGTCTGTGGGAGGAAGTTTTTGTCCCCTGTTTAAGAATGTAGCAGGCATTAGTGTTGTTTTTACTTTTCTGTTTGAAAAGAACTGATCCAAAATAGAAAAGAAAGCACATCTACACTTTTTAACAGTATTTTTAATTGGAAAGTAGAAGAAATTAAGGCATTATGCATGTTTTATCTGGTGGAGGAGTTGTGTCTGCGGTGTTTGTCTCCACGGGGGGGGGGGGTTTGGTGAATGATGGCTGGGTGGAGGGCGATGAGGAGATTGACAGTTACAGATGTCAACGGCTGGTGTGGCCCCTCCGGCTTCTTTTGCTGTGGTAGTTGTTTGATGTGATTGGTGGATAAGTGAGACTTATGGTGCGGTGGGCGGGTGATCAGGATGCATTAAAACATGCCTCCGTTGTTGGAAAATGCATCAGACAAAGAAGAGCACAGGAAGAGGGTAAGACAAAGCTTTCGCGTCTTCACTGGGGTTTGTGCTTCTGTGGTGGCTCGACAGGAGCATCTTTGCTGTAAAGATCTGGAGGAAATTCAGAAGTTAGACAATCTCAATCCACTATAGTTTCGTATAAATCAATAATATATACGTTTCTTTCAGTTTCTTATAGATCAATAATCTTGTCCAGTACTAATGCATTTGATTTTTGTTTCAAAGTAGTTTATTTTGTAATTTTGTATTTGACCCAATTTTAGATTACAGTGGTGACAGGAAACAAGCCAGACCAGCGTGGATGTTCTGGTTTTTCACCATTTTCAACTTGAATTTTAGAAAACTGATGACTTTAAAGAAGCTACACAAAATTTCTGCTGAAAGTTTTTGTTTTGTTTGCATGAACTGAAGGTTTGGTTTTAACAGATGATCAATTATCAAAATGATGGGCATATACTCTTTAATTCTAGATGTAAACATTTTTAATTGTAGCATTTGCAGCAGATTAAATAAAATGTTGGCTAAAACAACATACGTTTCTTTAGAAGTTAGATTATGTTCCTTGCAGCTTTTAAAACAGGTAACCCAGTAAAGTCCAAATAACTTGAGAAAGTGCAAGAAAAAACTGAAATTAGTCGTACTAGTTGTACAGTTCTTTAGACTCTTTTGACTCACCCTGAGAAAAACACACATCTTTCACAAACTAAATCTTTGACTTGTGAATTTCTGGAAGAAAAAAAAAACAGAGAAGACTTTGAATTCTTTTCACAGACGGCTTCCTGTAGTAAAGAAAACAAAGGGTTCACATGTAAATTAAGACAAATGCTCTGTCATGCATCTTTCTGTCCTGGTTTGGTGTGATTTGTGGTGCATGAATGTGCATCATTAACTTTCATCATAAATCTCAAATCAAGTAGTTGAGTTGTAAAAACAGAGAAGTATCCAGGAGTAAGTTTGTTTACATGTTTGACATGTCAGAGGCTCATTTGCTCCTTCCTCTTCTTTATTCGCCAGGGTGGCCCCGCTCAGGAGGCTGGGCCCGGCAGCGGAGACCCGGCCTTGCCTCAGGTCTATGCCCCACCCCCCTCCTATCCTCCACCAAGTCAAGGACCGCCAACATCAGCTGGCAGACTGCCCACGCTTGACTTTAGCCCTGCGCATCCCAGTTCAGAGTACCCTGAACACCCCCAGCTCCGAGTCTATCAGGGCCCTCAGCACGAAGGGGCTGACACCCTGACATCCAGTAACACGGTAAGAGCAGTTTGTGACATTGTCAATGGAATTCACATCATGTCCCACCATAATAGTGGGGGGACGTAGGTGGACCTCTCAGAAGTCCATCCAGAGCAACATGGTCAGATAGAGTGTCCTTCTATTTATAGAGCCCCAAGTCCAGGGGGATGTCCTTGTAAGGAAATGCTGAGGACAGCTGAGAGGGGATTTGTTGTTGAAAATAAATCCCCTCTTTTCCTTCTCCCCTGTGTCTTATTTCACTGGTAGTAAAACAGATCATCTTTCAAGATTACAGCATTTTCTGTTGATATTTACAGTTTATCAAATCCGTATGTTTGTAAAGTGCATGGTATGTTTTACGGTTTGCTTCAAACCCATTAAGTATTAAGATTTTCTTTAGGATTAAGACTTTTTCTCTAAGTCTTCAAAGTGTTTAAAAGTAAAGTTAGTCATATGATTGTTAAAAAGACACATTTTGTGACATCTTTTCATATTTTTTCCCCCAAATTTGTGTTTCTTGAAATCAAATGGAAAATCTGCCAGTGTAATAGGAATATTTCAAGTAGGGTTTTTTTTCAAAATAAAGATTTCTTTTCTTCTTCTTCTTTTTTTTTTTTTTAATTCCATATAATGACTCCAGAGGATGAATCCTGACCCCAATCATAATAACTTCCCTGATTTTCTCCCTGGTGCCACAAGGACATGGGTATTTTTTTGGATTGTAATTTTACAATTTGACCATTTTTTTAATGGATTGCTTTGAAATGTGTGTTAAACATTCAGGGTCTCTTTGATTTTACAACCAAGTGCCATCAGGTAATAACTACTTTCATTTTGTGATTCATGTTGAGGCTGCTTTTCAGTGTGTTAATGCAGATGTGTCACCATAGTTGAAGATAACATAAAAATCTAACATAAAAATCTAAGAAGGCTGAAATAGTTTTTACTGAAACGTTGACTGCGATAACTTGGACACGGAGTAGGGTTTTTGTGTTTTTGCAGTCAATTTCAGTCATGAAATTGAATGCAAAAGGCAGGCCTCTGGTCTGGACCCGGGAGTTTTGTTAAGTGTCATCTGTGAGGCAGGTCGGCTCTGTCTCCTGCTTCTGCTGCAAATCTTTCCTCATCTCATAAACGGTTTGTGGCCCCGTCTATATATTTTATTACTAGAGCCCCCTGACATACTTGGGTCCGTGCTGATTTTCGGGGAAAAAGTTGAGACGTCACCATGGAGGGAGGGGGTCGAAGAGGGAAGCTGACCAGATGACCCCCTTTCCCCCTCTGAAATATCGCTCAGGTCCAGAACACAAATCTGCATCGTGACATGACATCCGCAACCCAACTCAACCCTTTCTCCCTGTACCCAACCCCCTCCCTCCTGGCCTGTGTGTATGTGGAGTGTGTGTGGGTGGATGCGACAGTGTGCTGTCTACCGTAGTTAGTCACAGCTAGCCAGTGTAGTGTGCGCCTGTGGCCTGTGTGTGTTTATGACTTGTAAAATGCCTCCCTGGGTGAATGTTTCTCTGTACCCTTTTTCTCGATCCCCACCTTATTAATTACAGTATGCCCGTTGACGATTTACCTTTAACCTTTGGCAGAAAAGCAGCACCGTGACCCCAGACTGACACTCCCGTTTTTATCCCCTTTGCCTTTTTTTTCCATCACTCTTCATTTTTAAGCTTCTTGCACACTGTCTTTGCCTTCTTTACTCTGGTTTTAATTTTATCTTCCACTGCTGCACTGAGGCCTTTTTACTGTTTATTTGCCTCTTGGTACTAGAATGCTAATACTTGAATCTTGAGACTGCAATTTTTATTTACGTTAGAGTGGCACATATTTTTGTACTTTCTCAATGCTTATTTCCCCCTCTGTGCTCTCTGACCTTTCTTTTGCTGCTCAAGCTCACTGTTTTTTTTTTTTTGCCTTTCCTCTAGATCTTTCCATTCTTCTGTTCTTTTTCCCACATATTTATTTGTCTTAAAAAAACTATTTTTAACACTTTCCTTGTAACGGTTGACGATGCTGGTTGAACAACACACACAAGAACACACTAGCATCGTGGTGCATTTTGGGATATTGAGTGTTTTGGTTTTGGCACATAAGTCCTTGAATTGTTTTGCATGAGGCCGTTTATACACACAGGTTACTCAGCCCAGGTTTAATGCGCAGTGTACAACAGAAGTGACGTCCCTCTTGTGCATCATCAACTGAAAATCAAATGATTCCTCAGAGCTCTGAATACGTATTCCCTCTCATGATCAGTCAAACACTGAACATTCAAAGGAATTTCAGCAAAGATACAGATTTCAAAGTAGAAACACAAAGTGAACACATCCCCATTACTTTTCATTTCCAAATACTCTCAAATGTCAGATTAAGGTTATAAATTGACCTTTCAATGCCAAAACCTTTCCAAAGTTTGATTGAGCCATAACTGTACTAATCAGAGCTGCAGTAATCTGGTGCACCAGATAACAAATCTTTTATAAATACTTCTAAACAGGGGTCCCGCTAGTCTGAAATGAATGCATAGATCCAGCAGTGAAGCACGGAGGTATAAGTGTGATGATGCGGTGATATATAAGTCTAAGTGGTGTTGAGAAAATTACATTTAATGATGGTAGCATCAATATATATGTGGATAGGCTTAAATACAGACTGACAACCATCTTTGCAGAATAGGAATATTACAGCATGAAAACGTTTCAAAGTAAACCTCTAAAATCATGCAAGAGTCCAACAACAATAACGCCAAAAAAAGGCCAGGTAATCTCAAATGTACTACATCCCTACTACTATTTTATGGGTCAAAATATATACTGTGAAACTATTTAGCCCATGGTTCATACAGCAGTAACAGAGGAAGTGCGAGGAAAGACCACCCAAAAGAGCCCAGTGAAATAAGGTGCCTATCATGACATCAGTCTTTAGAGTATTTTCTTAAAGATCCTGGGAAAAAAATAACATACATTTTACATTAATTGTATGTAAAAGCAAATATCTTACAGGTCAGCTTAGAAGTAATTAAGACCTCAATTTGAAGGTTGTAGAGTTTTGAATCATGTGATCTCCAAGTGATATCGCATAAGTATGTACTCGCCTCTGTTGTACACTATATTTGATGTATTTACAGCTGCTTAGAGAGTGAATTAGTTTTTCAGTAGAACGGTTTTCACTCTTTACCTAAGCTGGAGTGAGCACACATAGCTTTAATATCATATTAGTGGGCTGGACATCAGTCTTTATACTCTCCTACAGGCATGATCTCCAAGACACCTGACTAAAATGGAGCCCTTTACATGCCTTCTTACAATTGCCTGAGAGGGATCACTGGTTTCTGAATGCCTGTTGAACTTGGTTTGGATCACTTGATGTCATGAAAATGATCTTTGCTTAATGCAATGTGATGCTTACGCAACAGAATCAGAAATTCTCTGAGAGATGTTGCTGAGCTTGTTGGACTGACTTCACTCATCACTCATTCCTTCTCCATCTTTCCCCCCCCCCATCTTTCTGTTTTTGTTTGTTCCTTCACGTCCCATATTTTTCTCACCCATTCTCCTCCTATCCTCGCACTCACTTCCATGGTGTCAGGACGATGCTCTGGCCCCTGTGGCGTCTGACCCCCAGTCTCTGAGCGTGTCTGTGTCATCGGGGGGTGGGGCGGGAAGCGGGAGTGAAGAGGAGGGCTCAGGTAAGGCCCAACCGAAGCGCCTCCATGTCTCCAACATCCCTTTCCGCTTCAGAGATCCAGACCTGCGTCAGATGTTCGGGGTATGACGTTCACCTTACTTTTATAACTAAATGTGACAATATTAAACCTATTCAGAGACTATCATTAAATATGATATTATTTTGATTAAAAATAGATATTCTGACATTTGCAGCAATTTGGAAAAATCCTTGATGTAGAAATCATCTTCAATGAGCGGGGGTCAAAGGTGAGCGGCACTCACATATCATCGGATCTAACAGAGTTTTAACATTTAATTAAGAGAAATTAATGATATGGACATACAAACATTTAGGGCTTTGGATTTGTCACCTTTGAGAGCGCTACTGAGGCTGACAGAGCAAGAGAAAAGCTGAATGGGACAATCGTAGAGGGGAGAAAGATTGAGGTGAGGAAGGTTTTTCTTAATGTAAGTGTTTCCACATGAATGTTTTACATATTTAGCCTTTTCTTTTCTTTTCTTTTCTTGTTTGCTTCCTCAGGTTAATAATGCCACTGCAAGAGTAGTTACAAAGAAACCTCAGACGCCTCTTGTGAATGGTGAAATTTCAAGTAAGAAACAGAAGTATTCGTTCATTGAATTGTAGTCTTGTTAATCCCTGGAGGTTCTCTTTTAAAGATGAAGGAGGCTGACACTCCTTTTTATTGTTGTTGTTTTCTTTCTTTCTTTCTTTGCAGCTTCTGGCTGGAAGATTAACCCTGTCATGGGGGCAATGTTTGCACCTGAACTCTATACAGGTAGGTTATCATTCATGGTGAGTAATTATATGAGAGGATTTATGTGTAAGACCTCTTGAAAGGTTGCCAAATGAAGATCAAAAAGACTTTAATAAACAACGCAAAACAGAAATGATCAAGAGAAATGAGTTCTACAAAATAAAACATGGAAAAAAAATCTATGGAAAGCTGGATATGAGAGAGTTCATGAATGGACGGGAAATGATAAATAAACAGTGAACAAGAGCCTTGCAAATACAAGGAACATAAAAAAATTTAAGACGAAACGAACAGTAAAAAAACATACTTTAACAGAATGTACTATCCATTGTAATGTTTATTTCTTTTCCCCAACCCTTTTTCATTTTTCCAGTTGCCAGCTTTCCCTACCCTGTAGCGACTCCCACTCTGGCCTACCGGGGCTCTGCGCTGCGTGGCCGAGGTCGAGCTGTCTACAACACGATTCGCTCTGCTGCCACACCCGCTGCTGTGCCCGCCTACCCCGGGTATGACCTTCGGCCCAGTTAATTAATCATTTTTACTCTGGGAGGTTCTAAACTCAAAGAATAAGTTACTTACATTTTATTCATGATATGGTTTGTTCAAATTCTTTAAATGTTAATAGAAAGATGGGTCAGTACTTCCTTAAGATGGACTAGACCATCATTTTTCAAAGGAAATTCTTTTCGGTTGCTTTCTGTTTTGTTGTTTTAAAGGCAGGGTAAGTGATTTCTCTATGGCATCACATCTATTGATATGTAAAACAAGTCTATCTAGCTCTTCCCTTCCTCTCCCTTCCCGCGAAAACACGCCCCATCATGAAGTCTTACGGTCCTCATTCACCCCCTCCCCACTAAACATCTGTGAGTTTGATGGGCACATACCCTCCACATTTCTTAATGGTTTTGTGGAAGCAGGCTTCACTCTCTCTGTTTCCAGTTTATGGAGACAGGGCTGTGCATGAAGATTTCTTTTCTTCTTTTTTTTTCTTTTACACTATATACTCAGGAAAGAGGCAGTTTTTGGTGGTGGGGAGATATTCACTGAATGTGACAGAAAGTGTTCTGAGTGAGAAAATGCTTAGAGTCACATACCCTACCTTTATTTTTTTTGTATTTTCTCAAATCAATCAAAAGCCCTGATTGTTTATGTTGAACAATGGGCAAAGTATTTAGAGTAGTTGTAGTTTCATCACAGACTACATCACAACTGAGTGCAAGTACAGTCAGATCCCCAGCACAGCTGTCTTAGGAGTTTGATAATTCCTTTTCCCATCTTTTTATGACCATGTGACTTAACCCGTAGGGATGGAAACATCTTTAGGAAACTACAAATAGAGTTTATTTTATTTTGTCTTTTCAGCTACACCTCCTATGGTACTTGCTTTACTTCATATCTGACTCCAGACTGAACATGTTTTCAGTGCTTCATTATTTTTTCAGGGTTGTATATCAGGATGGACTGTATGGAACAGAAGTCTACGTAAGTGGCCACACATATGTCATACATTTGTTTATCTACTTATGTTTTTGAAGGGCATGAATCCGTTTATGTTTCTGTATTTATGTTATGTTATTTTTCCCTTGCAGGGTGGCTACCCTGCAGCTTACAGAGTGGCTCAATCAGCATCTGCAGCCACAGCAACCTACAGTGACGGGTAGGCAGACCAGCACAAAATCAAAACATTTTAGTTTTCATGACATAAAAGTAGCTTCTAAGTATAATAAGTAAGTATTTAAACCTAATTCAGATATTTTTCTAAACAATGTATGTTTAAATGAAGCCATTTGTATGGTTTAAATATAAATCAAACTACTTTTTTAAGGAATATCTTTCAACTACACCTGCACAGGCTTTACATCTGCTTCCAATCTTTTTGACCAGGTACGGACGAGTCTACGCCACGGCTGCAGATCCCTATCACCACTCAGTTGGACCAACAGCGACATATGGAGTTGGTACAATGGTGAGTTGAGTCAAAAAACAATATGCAGCTTCTGATGTGTATTTGCAAACATCCTTCTTAACTGTGGAACGCCATTTCTGCCAACAGGCCAGTCTGTACAGAGGGGGATACAACCGCTTCACCCCGTACTGATCCACCCTGCAAAGGGTGGGGACGGAGAGGGGGGTCTTTCGTGAACTCTGGGATGGACAGGTTGTGAGCTTTTAAACCTCAGAAATCTGCAAAAATGGCATCTCCATCACAACGTCATCTTTAGAGAGCAGACTGAAGTTTTAAGCCCTTAAGGACCCGTTCACCGCCCATCCTGCTGAAGCACACTGAAAAGGATGTATTTATAGACAGTTACTTCAAACCTTTAACTGAATTTTGCGTGGGAAATTTTAAAAGATGCTACAGAGGCGTTTAGCTGTTGAAAAATACTGTGAGACTTTTTTTGTGTTTAATATCTAAAAGGGGTCAAACTGTACAAAATTCATGTTGTACAATGTTATATTACTTATTTTTGAGCAAGTTTGTTTTTTTTGAGCGTGTGGCTGTGTGTTTGTGTGAGTGCATGTGAGCATATTGTTCACTTTCTCAGTTGACTGAGAGACAGCTGTGACTTGGTTTCACTAACACAACCTCAGAACCGCTGAATCCAGATGAAGTGGCGCTTCTTTGCTTTTCTTTTTTCCTCGTTCTAAAAATCTACCTCTCATACATTTTTAGCTTTTCATACAGTTAAATGGTTGCGGTCTTTGTGATATCTGTTACTCTCCGCGTCTCTGTTCATACATCCCAACAGTCTTTATTCCTTTTGTTTTAGATTATACAGTTCAACCCTTTCACCTTTTAGACAAACGGAGGATTATGGGTCTCCCTCATGGGGGCCTCATCAGTACCGTTGCCAAGATTCTGACTGCCTTCTTGTCAATGCTGGAGCCATTTATAATCATCTTTTTCTTTTTTGCCTTTTTCCTCTCCCCCCTTGCTGAATGACTTCTATCCATGAGGTCTTGTGCCTGTCTCTGTTTCTTTTCCACTCGTTCCTGCTGTGTTTGACTTTTACCTCTAAATAAAAGTTTTTTTCCCTCCTTTCCTCTGGTTTTCTTTCTCCTCCTTTTTTTCAATCTTTTTTCTCATCACTTACTGTGTTTCTGGGTGGTTTCCACTGCATGCATGCATTTATATATATATATATATATATATATATATATATATATATATCAACTCAATAAGTGGCATCATACATTCTCATGTATAAGCATGTTTCGTGTAATTTACAGTTAAATTTAGCAATGCAAGTATCTGACATTGAGATAAACTTTGCACACCTAAAATTAAAGTATTCACTCAAGAAACATGGAAATTATAGGTAGCAATTAGAAAAATAATGAAGAAAACCACATTTTCCCTATACAGATATCACAGCCTTTATTAAGCTCATACTTTTTCATTGCTATTCTATCTTTATTTAATTTTGTGTTGCATCCCACTTTGTAAAACATTTGGTAAATTTTCTCTTTTTTTTTTAAGTATTCTTAGTGGTATTTAATCCTCTCACTAAAACAACCTTCCAACTTTCTGATTTCACCTTTTCCTGCTTTGTTTCTTCGCTAACTTATTTTTCCAACTTACTGTTTTTTTCCTTTTTCTTTCCTTCTCTGCACACTATTTTCTTATGCCTGTCATCTTGCCTTTGCCTGTTTCTCTTTCCATATGCAGTTTCTTAACTCCGTTTCTGTTTTCCTTTTCTTTAGTGGCAGTGGTAATCATACTCCTCTTATAGTCTTCTTCCTTTTATGACTGCTAAATCTCTAACTTTTGCTTATTGTATTCTTTCCATTTCCTGTTTATATTCTTTTTATTATGTAGGCCTATCCTTTCTTTGCATCCTTAATCTGAGTGTTGACTTTTTTTTTCTTACATAAACTGAACTTTAGTCTTGCAGCTCTACTTCTATTTCTTTAAGTTTGCTTCGTATCGTTTTATTTAATCATTGAAAAACTTTCTCTAGCAGGCACTTTTTGTGAAAAACTGATAAATCAAGTATTCCTTAAAGCAAAAATTATGCATCATAATGCATGTTTGTATTCTATAAGTGTTACTACTCAAAAATGTCATCTTTATAAAAGGTTTTAACCCGTGTCCTCAACTTGTAAACCATCACGTTCCTTTTATCTCACCTCCATATACAACACTGGAAGCATGGAGGGACGGCATGAGTTGACATTTCCAACATCAACTCATCTGTCAAGATATAAAGTTCAACATAATTATTTATTTAAGGCTTTGTAAGCAACTTCTGTTAACATGCAAGAGTTTTCCTTAATTTTCCTTTCATAGTTAGCACGGTGTTCTACTAATATCAATACTCATCTGTTTCTGCTGTACCTGCTATTCTTTTTAAAAATATTTTCCCTTCCACCTCGGAAAACCAGCTTGTCTATATTTTCTCAGCTGCTGTTTTAAATGTGTTCGCTCAAGTAAGAAGAGTTGAGCAAAAACATCTGTAAGGAAACGGCTCCACTGTGTCGACGGATGAGGCAGACGTTTTCTCCTTCGCTCAATTTGACCTCTAACAATAAACGTTTCACAAGACACCAGGCTCTTCATTTTTGTTTTTAAACCATTTTTTAACCAATACTGGCAAGTTATACTTCTTTAAATGTCATGGAATTGAAAAATAAACTGAATGCTCATATTTTCTTCAGTTTTATTAATTCAAAAAATATTTACAAAATATTTACAAAATGGCAGTTTTCCATTTAAGATCTGTTTAGAAGTGAGAAGGGGGGAAAGGAGAGGGTGTTGCAGATTAAACTTCAGCTTGGGTTGTTAGTATAATGGAACAATCTATTAAAGCACTGCAGATGTAATACAATACTTACAAGAGAGCGCGACTAGTTGCACACGGCAAACGGTCACAAACATATTTGACAAAGAGAAAAGAAAGACTGAGAAGAGAAATACTGACTAGAGGTTTATGGAGAGGAGAGCACCGTGCAGGAGAGGAGGAGGAGATGAGAGAAAGTGAGAAAGGACAAATCCAAATTAGGACAAGTTAAACAGATATGGCAGAAAATGAACACAAGTGAAGGGAGGAGGGAGATGAGAGTTCTTCCAGTGTCAAGTATCAAGTAAGGAGTTACAAAGACTAATGAAGGTAAACAGTAACATGGGAGCAAATTAAAAACAAAAGAATACAGGAAAATATGACTGCACCAGAGGGGGGTGTAACTAAATGAAAATGTGTTCTGTTAGTCGTCTAAGGGTGATTTTTGTATGAGCAAAAAAAAAAAATTATATATATAAATAAATCAAACATCCCGGGGGTATATCAATGCTGAGGCACAACAGCTACACAAATTAACACTGTCAACATTTTACAAAAGGACAAATGGTCTTAGCAAATGGTCTAAAGACAAACCTTAGGCCTGTTACTTTAAAGATATTAAATGTAGATGACTTGGAAAAACATGTTCTGCATGTCCAGACACATTTTCTTCCATGTTGAGGGGTAAATCTCAAAATAAAGCTCTAACTCAAAACTTCCCCTGAAGAAGTCTGTCAAGCCGACTGGCAGAAATCAAAATACTAAATTACTAAAAATGAAACAAAAAGAAAAAAGAAAAGACCGATTGTGAGCTACTACTCATACACTGCAAATGCACCTGGACAAACAGAAACCAAAATCAAAGGATCTATCAATATTTAATGTTTTTAAAACAAATCAGCTCTCTTGTTGCACAAATAAATATCTTAAATATTAGAGTTAGCAGCAAATCAACATTTTGTATAAATTGCATGTGAGGCTCCCATGTTTTTCACCAGCTGCATGGCTTCAATGTGAGTGGGTCAGGCAAAGACTTGCTCACAATTCACTCTCTCCGGCAGGCGTCTGGAGGAGGTTCGCCCACTTTTCCCTTCGTGTGCTCCTGCAATGCAGCAGTGCTACAAGCTGAAGAATGAGAGGCATGGTGGTGTGGGAGGAAGTTTGGGAGTGTGGGGAGGTAGCGGCAGACAACAAAGGACAGGGTAAATGAAGGGGGGGAAGAAAAGACATGTTGAGATCATTGTCAATGCAAAATATCTGCTAAAATAATGGTCAACAATATGACAAAATACTGATCTGAAACTACAAAAACGATCTGTGAATCTGCTTCCAATTCCTTGTGGAACGTGCCAACAATGCAAGTAATGGGCAATAGCGGTCCCCAGTCGCACAATTATGACTAACTGCCATTTGGGACTCTTTCATAAATTATTTTTCTCCACATTGTTTAGTTTGGGCTTGATATTTTACAATTTGACAGCCACAATTGTTTTCAGGATCTATTGAAATTTCTCTTTTTTACCCAACATCCAATTGAGACCTGTGCACATTTTAACTCTTATATTTAAATAATCTAAATTTTATGATCGCCAAAAAAAAAAAAAAAAAAAAAAAAGGCTTACACTTACCCTTAGTTGGAAAAGAAAAACTATACTATGTAGTAATTAAACAGTAGTCACCAACATGATACATTTACAATATACTCTGCTGATAAGTAAATATGTAAAATGTACATCGAATCTGCATCCAGCCCTGCTCCAATTAAATACCCTAATACATTAAGCTCCACATCTCAGCAGTTGCTATCAATACCATTTATTAAGTTTTTAAAAAACTCCTCTGATAATGAGGAACAATGTAATGCAAACATTCCATTTGAAAACGAATAGTGACAGGCTCACAGAACCTAAAGCAAGATTCTGGTGGTATGGGGTAAATTTCTTCAAACTTTTGAGCTGTATAAATCGCTACCGTTTTAAGTTGTTAATATGAAATTTTTCCAAAATCATTATCATCCAATCATTTTAAGATCCATGGACCATTCACAGCAGAGATGTCAATCCGGACAGGCTCTATAGCCAATTGGGAAAGTTTTTTGGGTTTTTTTCCATTTACAGCTATTAATTTTTTTACTCTGATAATCTGGTTACAGCAGCTTTAACAAATGTCATAACTTTTAGGAAAATGTACATAAAAGCATGAATCTGTGTTCAATTCACCTATTGATTTAACTTTTACATGGATTTAAAATGTGTACTTTGAAATCATATGACCTCAGAAGTATGCATCTATAAAGTAAAAATTCAGGGATCTTAACTTCTGCAATTTTAATTAATTGCAAAATTTGTTGACACTTAATGACCAAAGATCAGCCTGCAAATTTTACTTAAAATCTGACTGCATTAGACTGATCCTTAATCCATTTGTCAAGAGGAAAGCCAATACTGCTGTAAAAAAAAACAAAAACAAAAAAAAAACAAAAAAAAAAAAAAAAAAAAAATTCACACACAAAACAGGAAACATAACAGAAGAAAGAAGTGAGGCGACGTCTGCTGTACCATCGTCCACCTCCTTCCAGAAGTCCCTCTGTCTTACCAGCCTTGCAGACATCAGATGCAGCTGTAGCATACAAACCACTCGTTATTCCTCTTTGATGAAGCTGTTAAGCTTTCCTCTGATGCTCTGCCACATCAAATTCCAAACCGGAGTTTGCAGCCAGTTTCTTTTGAATAACAGCTGGTGAGGTTAAAGATGGATGAAAGATGGGCATCATCGCTGCTGAACAGGATCGTCTTGAATTTCAGGTGCTGGCACACATTTCTCCCCGAGGCTGCAACTCCTGCGACTTTTGAGGTGAAGCTCCACTTTGTGGGGAGTGAAGTAATGCGAATCTACTCTTGATAAAAGGCACTTATTCTTTTAAATAAAGTCAATGCCCATCAAACTGATTTTCTTGCCGTGTTTAGCAAACCAATTCACAGCTGTAGATTAATGCTGCATCATCAGGAACAAGACTTTAGGCCACAGTCCATTTCTTCTATGGGTCAAATGGGGCTAAGGGACAGGATGAAGAGCCGCCTGTGGATACCATGAGGAAAACAGGATACAGGGCAGGACATACAAACCACTTCTTCTTTCCAGAAAACTACTGGGATCTTCTCACAGTCTTTATGAGGAAAATGCTGATTTTTCTTGATTCCGCAGGCTTGACTCCAAACAGCAGTTGGAGGAATGACTTGACAAAGAGCTGTTTGAGTATCATTTTTGACTGACAAGACCTTCAGATGAATCTTCAGATATCTGAGCTGCTGACTTGAGGAAGGAAAAAAAAGAATACTGTTAGCGCTGAAATCTGATTGGGGTAAGGAAAAGGAACCATGAGGGTGAGAACCTCCCTGATCTACTTCTATAACTTGTTGATCTCCAAGTGCTGAGATTACATGGTCCCAAATCTAAACGGTTCCTGCTCTTTTCTAGCATTGTAAGGGTGATGAGATTACTTTGGGCTAAGGTAAGTATCTGACTGTGTGCAGACATATTTGCTTTCATCTTAAACTGTTATCTCCGACAGAAAACTACATCTGCATTTGAGGTCTGACAGAATAAACTGTATAGTCTACGTGGGTCTAACTGGAGTCCCCTCGTTCTATATCTAGCTGGCCAAGCCGTCTGAAGAGCAACGGATTGAATGACAGTCCCTTTTGACATCTCCCCTCACTGGGCTAAACCCCCACCCCCTCAGGAAGCAGCCAATGAAGCAGTGCTGGTTTTGCAGTCTATCTTTTTGGGATCGGATGGGGTGAAGGTGACACCTAAACCAGTTAAAAATGCTATGCAAGAGTCTAAGCACGGGAACCCCAGAGTACTCTGCACATACTGCACTGGCAGGTCAGGTCTGAATCTGTGGACAGAAAAAAAAAAAAAAGAAAGAAATCTGGGTCAACATGCAAATACCTAAAACTTGGAATGAAATGTTTTGGGATATAACTTACGTTTTGACTATGGCCCGAAGTGCGATTTTTCTTTCTCTATCTACAAACTTGTCAATGAGATATGAAGCCATGCGAGGAGCTTCCAGATAAAGCTTAAAGAAACGGCGATAATTTCCCAACGCCCAGGCAGCACGGAGGGCGAGAGCGTGAGCCACACACTCATCTGCCCGCAGTGCCGGGGTCAAGTATACAAGCTCAGTGGTGAGATCTGATGGGGGAAATGAATGAATATTAAAATATAACAAAACATTTCTAACATGAAATGATCAAATAGTCTTACAATAATGTGACCATACCTCCAAAGTTTTTAGTGAAAATGTAATACATCAATCTATAAGCTGTAAACTCTCCAATGTTCTCTGAGGGGTTGTCCTTGTACAGGGCCTTTAGTTGAGTCTGGCACTGGTTAAATTCCTCATGGTCTCCCTATAGGGAGGCAATCGACAGTAATGTAGTATTTTTTTTTTAAAATACTGTTAACGCTTCATGGTAGTGCAATATCATTAATAATAAAGAAAATCATTCTCACCTTTTCTAGAGCAATGCGTGCATGACACTCGTACACTTCCACTGTGAAGTCAGTACGAACTCCTTGAACCTAGCACAAGTAAAGGAAAAAATAAACTAATTATATAAATCAAAAAGAAACAAGTTTGGCCTAAGTTAACATTATGAAAAGACTGAGGGATAAATACATAATATGAAGATAACCAACCGTGAGGTCCTGTCGTATGGATTTCATCTGCTCACAAGCGTAAGCGTAGTCCTGGTGGGTTTTCCAGTGGGCTTTCACAGCCTGCAGAGCCCTTCTGAGCACCTGGGTGAACACGAGTAAAGAAACTGATTCATGGGGGGAAATTTATGTACTGTGATTAATACAGATATCAGTGTACCAGGTCTACATCCCACTTCTCCATTGTCAATTCCATTTTCTTCTGCTTAATATGAAAAATCTCAGAATTGGAAATGAGTGTGAAGGTGAAGTATACCTAAGACTCAAAACTACTGTAGACCACACTAATGAGAGGAGGGAAGAAAAAAAAAAAAGATACAAGTACCTGCACAGGGCGTACAGTGGAAGGGTCAGGAGCGCAGGTGAGTCTCAGGTAAGGCTTGGTGATATCCTGACATGATCCTACAATGGGACAATCCTCCCAGCTAAGGCCCTCCTGTGTTCCATCAGGCAAGTCCAGGGCATTGACGGAGAGAATCAGTGGCTCTGATCGAAGTTGCTTGTGGAAACGAGCTGCTCTGCTTTGCTTTTTAGCTTCTCTGTCGGGGTCATGGAAATCCAAGCCAGCACTCCCGCCTTTTCTCTTCTTTCCAGCAGCCAAACTTGAATCATCTGTATTTCTGAAAGAAACACTTTCAAATTACTCAAACTACTTAAATGCCACGAAAGGGTAGCAAGAAAAAAAACAATCTCTTCATCAATAACAATAAATATACATATATAGTACAATTTAATCTATTCTATATTTTACCGTCTTCCCCTGTTAGCTTTTCCTCCTCTTCCTCGTCCCCTCTCTCCACCTCCACGTCCTCTATCCCTATCATTGCCACGACCACGTGCCCCTTTTTGACGTCTTGACAGCTGAGGCCGTAGGTCACTAGAGATACTGCTGTCTGACTGTGAACCGGAATCACTGGGAGCACAGATGCATAAGATATTTACACTTGCATACACAACGGCTTTGGTGACCAAAAAAAGCGGAGAAAACAATCATACCTGCGCCTGTGCCTTTGGTTACTGCGATCTCTGTGTCGGCTGTGTGAAGGTGACGGTGAGCGGGAGGAGGATCGAGATGAACTAGAGGATGGACTCCTTTGAGAAAAAATATTTCTATAGTGGCCCAGTCTGTGGCCACCTCCCCTGCCTCTTGAAGCAGCAGCCAGTGTACTTCCAGTCCGATTAATTACACTGTCCGATGTTCTCTGTGAAACAGCTTCCCAACGAGATTGCTTGACCTTTAATCTACAGGAAAAGAGACCCAAAGCTCATATTGTACTACCAACAGCTCACAGCAATCAAAGAAAGACATAAACCTCAATGTAGTTTCAACTTACTACACATAATGGCAAATTCCACAAATTTACAAATAAACTCACTCTGGTAATGGCTCACGAGTCCAATCGATGGTGTAGGCAGAACCGTCCTTTAACCGCTCCTGTAGAACTTCTTTCAGCACCTTCTCCGTTCGATCCTTGTCTTCCTCCGTCTCACACGCTGTAAAACAGCGCTGCACGTATTCTTTCATGGCTTGAGGCCAGTCCTGGGGTCTGGAGAGAAAGCATTTAAATCAGTATATTGTCACAGATTATAAAATAAAATAAAATTAGTGGAGACAAACCAATTCTTACCGTGTTTGAGCACTTCCAGATGCAGCACTGGCTGTAGTTGGAGAGGAAGGTGTTGGATTCAACCCTGAGGGCTGCTCACCTGGTTGAAAAGCCTGATTTGAAACTGGGGAACACTGAACTGGATATTGCCTCTTAGGAATATTGAATTTCACAGCAGCTGTCCCTGGTGCCTCTATGAGAGTAGAAAATGTATTTCATCATTACTGCCTCCTGACCTAATATAGTTTAACAACGTTTCAAAACTGATTATACAAATAGAGCATCACATTTCCAAAATGGCACCAACAAGCAGGATAAGAAGCAGCTGCCAAATTAAAACTGTTTAAGTGAATTAAAAAAAAAAACAAAAAAAAAAAACTATCTTTACAATGCAGTAAGTCTTACGTTTCATCCGCTGCCAGAGTTGTTGTCCCTGTTTTTGGTTTTTGTTGGCCTCTCCTCTTCCATACTGATTCTGTAGCTGTTGTTGCTGAGAGTTACTCTGAGAGGGCTGATAGGTATTTTGAGCCTGGAAATTTTGGCTGTAGTTTGGCCTTCCCTGGGAATGATTGTAGGCTTGCATTTGGTTTGGGTCATTGCGAGTGTATGACATGGTGTTGTTGGTATTGTAAGCATTTTGTGAAGAAGGAGGTGGGTACTGGGAATTGGGTGGTGGAGGAATAGATGGAGGTGGAGGAGGAGGAGGTTTTTCTGAGGTGGTTGGGCTTTGGGGTGGCTGGGGAGTAGCAGGAGGAGGAGGCTGTGGTTGGGTAGGATAGCTAGGAGACTGGTCCTCCATTCCAGGCACTGGGGGAGCCTATGAAAACAAAGGGAAAAAAAGTTTTTAGGCAATGGAACAGGATCAAAAACATTTGTATGGGTGTGTCTGAAGAATAACAAACACTACATCACACAGCAATTTGACCATGATGGCCAGAGTCAAAATGCAAGTTACACCCATGATCATATTAAATGTATGGTCATGTGCAGTTACTCAAAAATACTTTATGATGTGCACATTGCTTAAGATTCCTAAATGCAACATAAGACAATTTAACTGCATCAATTATGTTATCATGCTGTATATGGATAAAAAGCAAAATTCAATATTCTATTTCACAAAGACATTTAATACTATGTACCTGTCCATTAGAGGTTGGAGTTCCTGGGTATGGTCCAGGAGGTACACCATATTGATTTGATGGATATGAAGCTCCATACTAGAAATTAATAGAAAGACTGTCATTTTTGGTAGTGTTTTTTCTTTTTCACCATTTCGTCTGGAGTAATTAAAGAACCTCCTTCCAAAGGCTCAAAATTAAGTGCTTTTTTCCACAGTTCAGTGAGAATCTGATGTAGTATTTTATCAAAGAAACAAAATAAACTTGAACAGTTCTCATTTTCCATAACTTTATCAAAGGTCAAGTTTGAGCTTCCCTGACTTAAGGGTTGATGGATACATACAATTTCTTATCAATTTTACTAGATCTTTAATTTGATTTGTTCTATAGAACTGATATGCAGCTTTTGCCAAAGCAAAATAAGTCTGTAACTGACTTTTCATATGAAAGTTTGGTTGCAAAAAGAAAATTCATTAATATGAGCAACAGTAATGCTCCCAATTTGACTCGATCCATTTGTCTAAAACGAGGTCCTTAAACTGCAAGTATTTGTGAAGATTACGTTTATCTCAATACAGGTAAGTTATTGTACAAAACTGTCCTCAATTGTTCTAAAACAATGAATTCTCTCCAAATAAATCAAGTAAAAGTAATCTTCTGACAAATTCTAAATAACTTTTCAAACCAATACTCTAAATGCAGCTTAGAGGCTGGAAAGTTTGCACAGATTTGTAATCTTTGTTTCTTACTTGTATATATATGTTAGTGATAAAAACATAATCCCCTTGTGCACTTACTGGTCCCATGGGGTAGTAGTAATTATATGGGTACGTGTATCCAGGATAATGCTGCTGAGTTTGCTGGTACCATGGATAATACTGCTGCATGGCAGCAGAGTCATTTACTGGTGGCCGTAACTGGCATCCCTGAAATGACAAATACAGACAGCCTTGGTATTGCAGAATAATTCAAAACAGTGACAAAGTCATTAAAGAGGAAGATAACTGATAATGCAAATGACAGGTATCTAGATGTCTAGAGTCATATTCATGAGCATGTATGGTTTAATACATCCATTATTAACAAAACTTTATCAGCCAAAATAATAGACAGGCATGTGCAGTAGCGGTGGGTAATTGTACATGATCCATTTCTTCTTTTTTCTCAGAGAAATATGAGAGATTGCTTTTCCACACGTTACTATATGGGTAGGCTGCCATGGTGTACGGACCGTCTCCCAAATATACCTGCCGCCTTTTCATTTATTACATTGTATTTTTTGTCGACTGTCCAAAGCACTGAAATTCAATGCTGCCGAGCTTGCGTTATCCTGCTGCCAGCAGCTTTTGACTATTCTCTCTCTATGAGAGAGGGAGATAGAAATGCAACTGTCCCTTGTCCAGGACCTCCACACTTTTGTGCATTATCATAAACACTAATTTGAACAAGTGGATATTGTGACTGAATGCTCTCTCAGTCTGTTCAGCGATATGTGAATAAATAAAAATACATACTAGTAAATAGAAAACCTCACAAGCATCATTTTAGTCAGCAGGAATGCACTGGCATTATAAATTAAATAAAATTTAACTCCCCTAACAAATGCTCTCTGAATGATGCCATGTTTGTGAGCTACACTCTGACACAAACAATAAACTGGGTGGAGGCAGAGAAACCAAGTGAAGAGAAAGGTTTCTCTTAATTCGGCAAAAACTTTGTTTACTACTCTAAGTAATATAAGGCTTTTTTGAGTAAGAAGCCTAGTACAGAATTGAATTGGATCACACAAAGTTCCATCTAAGGTGCAGTGGCACAGAGTAATACTTAGTTATCCTGCATTGGACAATCTGACATGTAAACAAAATAGTAAAAATGGTGCTTTCCGTAAAACATGGGAACCCTTTCTGTCATATATTGGAGTTAACTTTTATCCTATTCTTACAAGAGGGTTTGCATCATGGTTCTAAATGTGCAGTCTGACACTAATTTGATATATTCTTATTTCTATGCATATTTTGTTTAATCTGTTAAATATATAACATGCATAACACATAGTGGATTCACACTAGTCTAACTTTTTAGAATTATCTATTTATCTTTTCTTTCTTGCCCATCAATGTCAGATGTGACTCCTGAACTGAACTATATAACCAGTCCAATTTCAACTTGAATCTAAATGTCTGAGAGCCAAATGTTTGTCCTTTTTTGTTTGTTTGCGTTATCTGATAAAAATGTAATTTAATTTTAAAAAATATGTGTGAAGATTTCAAAATGATTTGTGCTGTGTATCCCATGTCTGAGAAGGGCAAACAAGATGTATACCATGAGATAAACACACACCTCTGCTATAACCCGATCATCCTGTGCAGTTTTAGCAGAGGTCTGACTCTTGTTGATGGATGCAAGTGCTTGTCTTGCCTTCTCCCATTCTGGATTTTCATGGACCTGACTATCACCAGGAGGACCATAGTGCCTGCAATCAACATAAAAAATAAATAAAGGGTTAATAAAGGGCATAGGCAGACATTTCATAACATAATTTTGCCTACTATTTTAATCAACAAGAAATGGCAAATATTAATTTTCTTTCCAGTTTTAAGTCTTGAGAACATAATTGGTGTTAACATATTGAAAGATGCAACGACTCTTCTTGGATAATATAAAAGCTTTAATGATGAAGTCACCTTTAAATCGGACAAAGTATAGCCTAATCAATATATTAAAATCTATTCCACATGACAATCGTTCTTCTAGTGATATTGTTATTTATCTAATATCTTTGTCTATGATGAATTGCATTTATAACGGAGTGAGCCTGAATACGCCATTTGATCGACATGTCGAATTTTAGTACATTTATATTTAAACAAAAACACAGCTAACGTGTTAGCGTTCGGCTAGCAGCGGCCTGCTCGTAACGGCGGAACAGTTTAGAAGCGCTAATACATGTCAACGCCCATTCGGGCTAATGCGATTAATGCCATTTCAAAATCAACTCGTACACACAACCGTGGAAACAGCTGCGGAGAGTCTACTGCGTATATTAGTCACATTCCCGACCTGGACAGACAGCGTGACCTACCAGCTCGGGGTAGTGGCTGCTGGAGCCGTGTTGGCCGCCATTTCACCACAGGTTTGGGCTCGCTTCGGGCCGCTAACGGCAGGGCGGTTGTTCGCTGCTTCAACTGATAACTTAGTTAGCACTAGCCCTTCTTCCTCAAAAGGTAAACAACACCGTCCAACCGATATCAAACTGGACTTAAACAAGTAACAGTCGACCGGCCGCGAATACCATCACGTAAACGAAAACGATATACTTCAAAACACCTTGATGGAAGTGTTAAACTTTAAAACAAAGTGACTATTTATATATTTGCTCCTTCTTCGTTGACGACCTACTTCGTCTGACCGGACTAGAGATACAAAATGGCAGATAAGTTCCACTGTTCAAGGCAAGTGACGTTCTGACGTTGACGGGTTTTTTTTCTACGTTACGCACGTTTGCCTTCCGCTTCAGTCCCGCCTTCTTAAAGTTTATCCAATCAGATTTAATATTAGGTGGCGTTCATAGTTCTATTGATCTCTTAGCATGTCCATCATGCTGGGCAGGCGGGATCTTTGTGAACTGATGATATAAATATAAGACAATATTTTTTTCCACTCGTCTTAAATTAAAAACGTAAGGAAATAAACATTTACAACGTGAAAGTTACACATAATATATAGACAGATTAGTAGTAAACTTTAATATGGGAATGAAAACTGTGACTCAAATTAGATTAAAGTACTTAAAATGATGTCCCCTGTTACATGTGATAATCCAAACAGTTTCTACAGACTGGCTTTACCTAGAGTTTGAAGGTTGCAGAGAAGCCCCCAGACACTAAATTCCCATGCCACACCACTGTTTTTAAATGTGTAAACTATATATGTCCTTGGGTCTCACTAAAAGATCAAGGTTTTCTGCTGGGACTCTTGTTCATGCTGGTCAGGAAAAAATAGTGTCTTGTTAAAAACAGAATTCATAAACCTCAGGCTAAATGATTTATTGGTGAGCCCTTGCTCACATCGTTTATTTTAATTTAATCTTCAGAGCGTGGGAGGAATGGATTACAAAACACTCACAAATCAAGAAAGGCTTTACAGAAAAGTATGTCAGTTTTCAGTGGAGCAAATTTGCTGACCTGTCTTCAGTTTTCTGCACAAACACTGGCTCAACTCAGCAGTTTTAAAGGCTCAGGTTTTACTCCTGCATTCAGCAACGGTGTTCTGACATAGCTTTACAATATTTTATTCAATAGTTGTAAACTCCTTTTACTTCTCACTCAAATCACACAAAACACACACACGTAAATACTTAAAATAGCTCACAGTTTGTTTTTCTTTAGGTATATCACTTTTATTGCACTTATAAAAGATGGCCTGACTGTTTCTCAATAGATCTGACTGTGACATAATACATGAGGAAATTGCACCGACGGTCCCAGCAGAGCCTGCAGGAGGTGCCATCAAATGCTTTGGTGATTAACACATGACACATGAGAAATGATCTCAGCCACATCAAGACTGCAATCTTCACCTATCTGCTTTGAGTCTCCCTGGACAGGCCAACTGTCCCCACCTGCCTCAAGTCTACAGTTATCACCCCCATCTCAAAACAAGCAGCAGTCAAGACCTCAAATGGCCATTGTCCAATGGCCCTGACCATGATGTGTGCTAGGACCAGGCACTTCATCAAAGCACTTCATCACTTAAAGTGCTTCGATAAAGTGCCTGGTCCTAGCACACATCAAGAGCAACATCTCCCCTTCTCTGGACCAATACCTAGTTTACCTACACAAGTCAAACAGGTCAAATAAGGACGCCGTATTGGTGGCCTTCCACTCTGCCCTGTCACACCTGGAGCAGCAGGACAGCTATGTGTGGATGATGTTCATTGACTACAGCTTCGAATTTAACACTGTCAACCTACGAAACGAAACAATTTTGGTCTTAATAAACATCTGTGTAGTTAGGTCCTAGACTTTGTAACAAACAGAAACAGACCACCGTCAGAGCACAAGAAATAACACTTTCAGTACCATTAGACTCAACACCGGAGCAGTGCATGTCTATGTGCTCAGCCCGCTCCTTTACTCCCTCTCCAAGTATCACTGCAAAACCATACATGATTCCAACATCACTGTCAACTGTCATGGGATGAGGGTAGGAAATGTGGAAGAACCAGAGGTGTCAAAACAAATGAAGTGGCAAGGAAAAGCGGAAAGAAAAGCCCATAGCCCCCTTTTACATTAGAGGATACCCTGCTTTTAACACTGGAATCTAGCGTGTCACTTTTCCCTTATACATTAACTGACATGGGGCGGCGTGTTGATCTGACCCCGCAAATAACTAAATAAAATGACAAACCGTGCAAGACACAAAACTAATAAATTAACAAACTGAAGAGTCTCAGAAAGAAGTTATTTGCATTTAACAAACACAACAGCAGGAGTGGCAGAGGGAGACTGCTGACAATACAATTTGGGCAAAGTCACTATGCAAATCTCGTTGTTATTCAGCGTGGATGCACCACCCGCTCCATCTCCTGCATCAGCCAACTCTTCTGTTGTTGGAGAGGACAGCAACAGCAACCAAACGGACAGCGGAGGCTGTCATGTTGCGTGGTACCCGTTGTTTTGGTTAACCTCTGAAGGTGTACAATTGAAACTGTACAATTTACTTATCATCAGTGCCATAACATATTTTATGTGCCTTATCGTGCTGGATTTTTATTTGTGTTTATTTTTTTGTGGTCAATCTTTATTTTCAGTCTATGTTGTTGTTTCGGAGTCCCTTTGAAGCATTTTTGAGTGTTACTGAGCCATTCTGTACTTGTTTCTGATTTTCGTCAGTCTATAAATCTCTAATCTGGATACATAATTTTCAGTCTACATACTGTTGTTTTGAGTCCTGAGTCTCGATGTGGTTAGTTGATTCACTTTGTTGTTTTGCAACTGTGGTTTTTTTGATTCACTGCTGAGATATGTTACCAGTTCTGAGTATTATGGAGCAGGGGCCCCGATCTCATTTTCCTGAGTCAGGCTGGTCTGTTCAGTAATCCTTCCTTGTCAGTCATCCATTATGGTTAAAAAAGAAATTATGCTAATATCAATATCAAAGCCACAGTTTTTTTTTTTTTTTTGCATTGTCACCATAATGTTTTGTTAACAGGATGTTATGAGGAGCAGATGAGACTCCCTACCATAATGGTAACTGTTGTGTTGACAATGACACTACATATATTTGGATGCATACAGATGTCAGAATGTTAGAATAAGTAGAAAGCAACTTGTAGGCCAGCAGAATGACGTGTGCAGCAGCAAGTCTTTCACTATCGAGCACACTTGCTTGATAGATGTGGTTACCTGTGTAGCTACTAGGTTCACACCTGTGTATACTGGGGTATTTTCAAGAGTCTTTACTGGGGAGCTGGTAGAGTAAGCTCTGCAAAAAATCTGGAATACCTGTTGCAGACCTTTGTATTCACAGAATAAGATAAGAGATAAGATAAGACTTTATTGATCCCACAAGGGGAAATGTGTGCGTTACCACAGCTCAAGTACAAAAAAAAAAACAGAAGAGTAAGCAAAAAAGATAATAAAATAATAAAAGATATAAGACATAAAAATGTACTCGCGATGACTCACATTTTTGGCTGTTGGCCAGCTATTAATTCACCCACTCATCATATAATTTTTCATGGTTCACAAGATCTATAGAGTTTACACAGACCCATTTGTCCTTTTTTTGCCTTCCTGTAAAACATGCACAGCTGCAGGATACATACTTGTGTGGAAGTGTGTGTATCACAGGGAGGGGAGTCATTTCCTGTCAGGGAGTTTCTCCCACATTACCCCCCCCCCCCCCCCCCCCCCCCCCCCCACACACACACACACACACACATACACACACTCAAATCCTTTTGGATGTGTCTGTGAAATCCAAAAGTGATATTTGTAACAGTTGCAGTGTATTTGTGGTAAAAAGGAAATAAGAAGCAACAGAGGGGAAAACAAACATTGTTCTGGACCACTATATTAAACACCTTAAAACTCCTGCACTTTATTAGTTTGTTTTTCTAAAAAAATTCAGCATGTGGTCGCCTTGGGTAAAAAAGATAACTGCAAATGTTCAGAGTCCTTGGGTTTACATACATAAATGCTAAATGTCACGTTGGTCACATCCTGAATTACAACTTTTAAATGACAGACATACAGTTTTCTGTGTAATTTACATCCTAGTTCTCGATGAATCACAGCATGTTCCTCCAGAATGAATACTTGTTCTCACAGTTGTCTTGTTGGCTACATCATCACACAAATATGCTGAGTATGTGTTGCAAGATCTCACAAACAATGACTCACTACCCAGCACCATTGTTTGAATACCTGGAATTTCTGTTTCTTTGACCCATGGAAGGAAACTGGATAATATACAATTCAAAAAAACATTGTAGTAGTTGGTCCAAATCCGGGTTTTATTCAAGCTTTTTCAAGAGTATCACTCACTTGAATATCTGTGGAAGGGACATGGCTATGTATACGAAGTAATTATGTAGCAGCCACTCATTAAAAATACGATGCTGATGACTAGGTGGAGCTGTATGGGAGGTTTTTATGTTACTGACTGCATTTCATAAATGACAGCATACTATGCAGTTTATTTTTTACTGCAGACTGTGTAATGACTCACTGCATAACTATGTTTGCTATACTGCCATAGCCCAATCGTAGTCTGTATATTCATTTGCTACGTGAAGACAGGCTTGAGAAGCTACCACTGAGATATTTTCCAGTTAGAAATGCCAAGACTTTTGCAGTCCAGGAGGAATTTGCAGTCATACCAGTAATAAGCATTATGTGGGCTGGTTCTTCTAAGTTTAAATGGGGTGATCGAGACGGCTGTGCTTAAAACCTTGTTTATTATGCTCACTGTGTACTAAGATTTTTCCATTATTTGTATTTATGTCCATTCAAGGGGCACACATGACTAGAACATCATAATCTTATCAGTGGGTGAAGGTATCCCTTAGGATCTATAGTAACGCTAAGTATGAATAAATTAGAAATGTGATATTTAAGTGGTCCCTAAAATTGCACAGTGTCCTCTTTTTTCAGGGGCTTGTCACAGTATGAATAACATTCCTATTTTAGAAGGAGAAAAAGGAATGACAAGATCTTTCTTATACTAACACACGTGACTTATCATTTGATTTGACATTAATAAAGAAAGTATATTGTGTTTCTAAGGTTTTGCAGTTAGGATTAGATGTATTTGGACAATGACAGGGTCTTTAGGATTTTGCTTTTGTACAGCATTGTATTAGATTTGAAATAAAACAGTCACAATGTGATCAAAGGGTAGACTTTCAGTTTACATTTTCAAGATTTCACAAAAATGACTTTATCATTTAGGAATTACATATATTTTGAGGAAATAAGCTTAATTGTCAAGGGCTCAAAAGTAGTTGGACAATTGACTGAATAAAAGGTTTATTTGGCCAGATGGAATCTATTTCTTCGTTACTACAAAACAAATGAAGCATACAAAAGATCTGGAGTTTGCTGTTGCAGAATGTCGTTGATATCAGGTATTAGTTTGGCATTTGTCATCTGTTTGACTGGAGCTAACAATATGACTTTTAGATCTCAATGAAAGAGTAGGAGGCAATGGTTAAGCTGAAAAACATAAAAAATAAACTACAGTATAAATCTACAAGAAATATGATAAAAACCTTAGGTGTGGCCAAATCAGCAGTTTGGCCCATTCTTAAAAGGACAGAAAGCATTAGTGAGCTCAAAAACATTAATAGACCTGGGAGGTCACGGAAGGTGTTACAGTTTATATTAGGGAATCCTTGGTGAAGAAAAGTCTATTCACAACATCAACAGATGCCACGAGTACTCAGCAGGTAGGCGTATCATAATCAAAATCTGCAATCTGCAATCCAGAGACACCTTCATGAATGTATATACAGAGCAGCGTCCTAACACCTGCTAACAATCAAGGAGAAGAGTCAGTTTAGTCTTCTCCAGAAAACATCTTAAAAAGCCCCTCATGTCCTGGAATCAGAGTCTTTAGGCAGATGAAACCAAGACAAACTTGTTTCATATATATATATATATATATATATATATATATATATATATATATATATATATATATATATATATATATATATATATGTGTGTGTGTGTGTGTGTGTGTGTGTGTGTGTGTGTGTGTGTGTGTGTGTGAGTTGTAAAGCCAGAGCATAATTGTTATCTAAGCTGAAGCTACTTATGTGGAAAAAAAGTAAACTTTCAAATCCTTACACATCATCATCATCTTCATAACCACAATCATAATAATAAGTAGTAAGTAAAACCACAGGTGGATAACATCATATGACATCACACTTTGAGTTTATTAAGGTAGAAACTTTAAATATTGGACTTTTTTTTTTTTTATAAATAATTGCACTTGCACACACAAAAAGACAGACATAATACTCACAGTGTGAGTTTTGGTAACTCTTTTGGGGTACAGAATAGTGCATTCCCTGTACAAGCCTTGTTTAAAGAAAATTATTTACGTCCACATAAAAAAACAAAAACAAATTTTGCCTGGTTTCGTGGCATCTGGCCAGGTAATATAATACTTTCTAGCTGACAATCACAGACCATAAAACCTCAAAGGTACTTCACAACTCCTTTATAAATCACACAGACTCCCAGTCACCTTCGTGACACACGTCTCTTTCTCCCAACAAGAGCGCCGTTTTGGTTTCAGTCAGTCCACAGCGGTTTATTCCAGCTGCGGCCCGGAGCGCTCACCATTAAAGGCCGCGTCACTTCCTCAGCTCGTGCCCATCCCTTTGGAAAGAAAAAAAAACTACACAGGCAAACGACGGCGAGAAAAGAGCGAGGGAAAACTTGAGAGGAGGCGAAAGCGCAAACCCAGATGAAAAACCTGGATACCGCAGGGGAAGCCAGCCAAAGATAAGAAAATACGATTTGAAGTAAGTTTTTAGTACTTTGGATGTTTTCATGATACTTATTGAACTGAGTAGATGAGCTGCTGAGTTTTGAACTAGTGTTAACGCAGCTCTTACTTGATCAATACTCGTAGACCTTGTTGGTTTTAGTTAAAGTTATTAGACCATGTATTTCGTTGTACTCTTTAATTCTTTACCTTGATATTTATCGTAAAGTCTTTTGAGGGTTGGGCGTGTAAGCCCCCTCCTCTGCCAAATGACCTCACTCATTCACACTCGTGCTTTTACCACAGATGTCTCTGTGTATTAGATGTTACAAGGGACTCTTAGAGTTGAACTTTCTTGTAAGTTAATAAAGGCTTTCACTGCAAAATGTTGTATTGATGGCCCCACAAGGGGTTTTAGTTGTTATTTGTTCATTTATGTCGTTTTTCTTTTTTTTTTTTTGGCTGACCGAGAGCTTTGAAGTCATTTTTGATGAGAAGGTTGCAGTCTTGTTTTTGTCTGCATACACCCCTGAGGGGAGAGAAAACTATGTGCTAACGCTGCATGGTGTACTTCAAGTACAAGTCTCAGCATGGCCTTCACAGCAGCACAAGTGCCAAAATGCTCATTGGTTTCCCACATTATTACACAACATGGTGGATTTTTCGCTCTGCCTCGTCTTATCAGGTGCTTGCACCATGACTGCAGTATTCAAACCCCCCCCCCCCCCCCCGCTTTGTCTGCTGCTTTTCAACAGATGATAATTCATCCTCTTTACGTTTTCTGCTCTGCAGTAATGCCGCTTCATAAGTCATCTCGGGGTTCTCGCCTGGACCCAACCATGATCTCGGCCCCCTTGGATGACTTTCGCCACACCATGCACATTGGGAGAGGAGGGGACACCTTCGGCGACACCTCCTTCCTGTCCACTTTAGGTCCGAGCCCTGCCACTCCTGACTTGGAGGGTTCAGGGAACGTTCCAGCTGCAGACCCTGAGGTGGCAGCTTACCACAGTGATCTTCAGAGAGATGGTCTCGGAAGGCAACAGAACAATCAGCTTCACCACTCTGAGTCACTGTCTTCAATCACCCTGGATCTGGATCTGGATCTGGATCTGGGTCCCTCTATGCTTGGGGATGTATTAGGGGTGATGGATGGTTTGACACTTGACCCCAATGAGGAGGATTTGCTCAGTCACCAAAGTGGCACCTTCAAAGTGGAAACAAAACCAGGCAAAGTGGCCATGGAGATGCCTGTGAACACAGAAAAAGAGATGAACGGGAAGAACTGGGATGGAAACCAGGTGGGAGACAGGAGGATACCAGATGGGAATGAGCTCAAACCCAAGGGGTTGCGACCAAAAGTGAGATTCAGCGACAAGCGAGAGGAGATCATTCGCCAGGCATCTGAAGAAGAAGCGGGTCATGCCTTTGACCACCAGGAAGAAGATCAGCTGCCTTGTCACAGTCCAGTCAGAGGTCAAAACGAGAGGGAAAGAAACCCGTTAGGTGAAACCGAGTTCACCAATCACAGAGCAGATTTACCACCCAGTCCAGATTCATCACATAGTTCGGAGTATGAAGCAGTCACTCCATTGGACAGAAGGAGGGTGAACAGCGGCCATTCAGAGACTGATTCAGAGGAGGAGGAGGAAGAGGAGGAGGAGGAGGAGGAAGAGGAAGAGGAAGCAGGACGGGGTTACACATTTGAAGATGAATCCGATGATGAAATCGGCTTATAGAGGACAGCCATTGTTTTTACCAAGGAAACGTATACAGTATTCGCTGTCAAGAAACGTAAAGTATACTGTATTTTCCTTGACTCGTCTATCATCGAATGGAAGGCTTAAACATTAAACATCTGTATGCAAACTGGACATTACAAAAACATGAGGGGTACAAGTAAGACATTGTGTCTACAACTGGAAGATACAGCTTTAGTTTTATCTACCAAGGTAACAGGATAGCAAAAGACTTTTTGAACAGAAAATATGTTGTAAGACTTGTGTAACAGTGAAAACCTTGTAGCACGTTGGTTCACTCATCCAGCTTTGCTCTCAGACTCCAGCTGTGCAGAAAGCACGGTGATTGTTCATTTCTTCCATGTCTTATATCTGATATATAATCCACACATCATAGGTGCTTTGTTTATCAAACCTTATCTTTCACTGCCTTAAAGGGAGCTGTATTCTTACTTTATTGTACCATGTGCTACATCAGTGCTTTAATAGTCCTTTCTTGCTTTTCTTGGTTAGAACAGTCTCTTTGTCTTCTGTTTTATCCATTTATAAAGCTTTACAAAGAGTCCTCAGAGATAGTGTTGATAATGAATTACTGTGAATTCAACACATTCCAGATCTGGTGTTGAAGAATATTTAGTTCAGACCAAACCACATCTGAAACTTTTTTTAAATATTTTTTTTTCATGTTTTTAACTCACAAGAGTTATTGTTTGATCTGTGGTATTTGGTTAACATTAGAGGGCTGAGACAATCATGGGGATTTCAACATTTAAAGATCGATCATAAATCAGGATTAGAAGTGTGTTGTTCATTAGTTTGGCTTGTATAATGCTTTATTTTTGTGTTTTGTATCATAATGCTGTAAAAGGGAGATACCTTTCGACTCACCTGTTAAAAATGCTGGTTAAAATACATTTGTTATTCTGTGATGTGATAAGGATTACAGTGAAAACAATAAAGTAATTATTGGGATTTAATTATAACAACCCCTGAATTGTTATACTTAGTTCTATTTTTTTTATGTAATGTCTGGGTGCTATTATTATGGTACAAAGTGCCTTTCCAAATAGGGTGGAAGTTTTTAAAAATGCATCAACAAAAGCCTTTATTTAACAGATTAGTGATTCATAGTATCTTCGTAGGCCAGCTGCATTTAAAATCTTAGATAAATATAGATTTTGATGCTCAAAATCAACTGGTAGAGAGACTATCACACTACTTTTTGATTTTACCACAAACAGCAACCGGATTTGTAATGAGGATGGTAAATGTTGTAATATTCCAGGATTTTATGTCCATTCTTGCTCTAAAGATTTCAGTTTCCAAAGAGTCCATCATGTCTCAGGAGACACATCTGGACTGCAGTCTGTGAAGGCTCACTGTTGTAAATCGTGCAGAAAGAGGGCTGACATTAAAAGTAGTAACTGCAAACTTCCAAGGTAAGAACATCACCTTATTGGAATAATACGTGTTTTCAAAGTTACGCCTCTGCATCACATGTGAAAGCAATCTATCCTGTCAGGAGTGATGCAACCCTACACCATAACAGATGCTGGCTTTTATATTTATTTCTGATAATAACCTAAAGGGTTTCTCATCTTTGCCATGAAGAATCTGACATCAATTCTTTCTCAAACCAAGCCCAACCGGGGACTCATGTGGCCATGGAATACAATACAATACAATAGAATAAAAAGCCTTTATTGTCATTATACATTGTGCAATGAAATTTGAGAGCTCTTTTTATGGGTGCAGAGGTAAAAAGAAAAGAAAAAGTTCAGCATGCAAGTGTGTAATATAATAAACATTTACATACAAATACTTACTGAGTCACATACATACAAACAACATTTATATAAACTCTGTGCACAGCTTAAAATACAGAAAAAAGTCAAAATATATAAATATATACACAATAAATGTTTAACATTATGGGAGCCTGATAAAAGTGCCCACTGTCCTTTTTGTCCATCTAAGATAAACTTGTGTGAAAATAAGCCAGCATTTTTTCAGCACAAAGCTGATACACAGCGTTTTCCTTGCGTAATCCAGTTTCAGATTTCATTTGTGGATGCAGAGGCGGACTGTGTTGAGTTTTTTCTCTCTCTCTTTTTTTTTAAAGTACTGCTGAGTCCATCTGGCTATAATTGATCTCCATGTCGTAACAGTTTGTCTCGCAGTGTCATCTCGGAGCTTGAAGGTCACGCGAACCCATCAATGATTTTTGGGATTTGGCTTTCATCTGTTTTTTTCTCTCTCTCTCTCTCTCTCTAACAGAGTTTAGCACCACAATGTCGAGAGTAACAACTCATCCTCGCTTGGAAAGACTTAATCCTTGGTGGATGCTCCTGAAACCCATTCAGACCTAAGGTTTCATTTAAAAACGCTTATTATAGCGTAATGACCTTTCGGAAAAACTTAAATATATCCAACAAAAAACATCTAACTTGATGGGTTAAACCATCTTTTAGTGTATATTACTCATCGTCAAAACAAAAAAACGATTTTAACCGATGTCTTGAATGTGTGGATGTGCAGGCGGTTTAAGGCTTCCAAGGTAAAAGCACACGTTGCATCAGCTCTGAGAGGATAAACAAACCCCAACATCCTCATCTGTCACTAATTAATCTGCCGATTAGAGTACGATCTTCCAGAAGAGTTACTTACTCTGTAAACTTTTTGTTGTTTCTTTCCCAGCCTTTTTTAGAGTGTTGCTGGTTTCATTGCAGTACTGCAGTATTTTATTGCAGTTAAGCAGCTCCATTAAGGCAAATATTTTCATTGCACCCAATAAATAAACGTTGAAATCAAATTAATCTTCCAGCTATATGAAAAATTGAGTTTGCACATAGGCATCCGTTTTATCCATAATCCACCACTTTGAGCGTTTTGCTTGGGAAAATTAAGATACTAGAGTCTAATATTTCTGCTCTGCAACACGAAGTCTGTGTACTTTCTAACATTTCAGCATTATATTTTACTGCTTTGTGCCGTCATAGCAGCCTCTGATGGTGCACATCGATCAGTGTTGTGAGCACATGCTCAACCTCCCATCACAAACATAGGAAGTAAACATTCATTCATTTTCTTGAAATGATGGAAAGTGCTTTTTCTTGAGTAAAAGAAAACTAGTCATGAACTAGAATTTTACATTTTATTTTCGGTATCAAATACCAGAGATGCCTGAAACAATTTGCAGTCTAAAAACAGAGTTCAAAAGTAACAACATGGGGCACCTATAGTGACAAATGTTATAAAAGCAGAGTTATTACTTACATAATAGTTATGTACATTATTACAAGCTCTTTACAGGTCATGCACATCAGATGTTTTATACTAAATGCAAAGATCCTGTTTTGCTCCAAATCCACACAGATATTCACACACACACTCGTCACACAGATATCGTCCTGAACACGTTGAACCCTGACAGGGCCGTGGAGATCATCACACCAGGCATTTGTGGGTGCCAGTGGATCTCTTTGATCTCTGATTGACCCTGGTGCAGGAAGAGCAGCTGAGGGGGCAGGTCCTTCACCCCCTCCACCCTGGCACCCACGTCGCACGACTCCACGGATAGGTCCCACTGACTGATGACGTCATCTGCTCCAGAGGCGGCGAACACGCTGGAGTCCACGGGGTTCCACTCCACGGATGTGACGGGAGCGCTGTGCTGCTTGAAGTTTGCCACGGGACGACCAGTCTGCAGGTAGAAGAGCGCAGTGAGGCGTGGTGGCAGGATGGCAGGATGATGAATTGTACACTACGAAGGTGGTTCTCTTAACCAGACCAGATTACCATGGCAACTTTTAATATTTATAATATAATTTATAATACTAGCGGGGAACAGGTTATGCTCTGAATTTTAGTTTTAAATTGGCCTTTTGGAGTTACTGTGCTTCAAATAATAGATACATTTCCAGTTCTACTCAGAATATACTCTATCTGCAAAATGAATGAACCACTTTGGATTACGTGTTTGAGCTTCATCCTTATCTGTTTTCCATATTTTAATTTAGTATGCCTGACACTGAAACTGTCTTCACAGTTTCAGTGGTCAAAAAGTGGAACTGAAAAATGGTAAAGATTATTTTTGAGATGGGATTTCACAATAATCTCTAACAAAAGTGTCTGAATTAGAAGAAAACAAATATCAGATTACTGATTTTATTATTATTACTCATAACTGTAGGCAGGTCTCGAGTTTAGGTTTAAGTCAATTGTCAGAAAGTCTCCGTGAACTCGAGGCAGTGAAAGCTGAGAAGAGAAGTTAAATTAGCTGAAGTTTTGTGAGCACTCTTTTCTTATGCACACAGAGCTCGACTCTGAAAGGCAGATCACAATCACATTCCCAATTATCTCCGACTGCATCTGTAGTGCTTCTTTCAAAGAAAGTCTAGGTCTGCTGAACCTGCTTCGTAGTATACCACTCTGGTCAAACTTGTTAATAAGAACAGCCGCTTACATCGATTATCAGGTTTCACTAGTTGGTGTTTTCACTCCCCATGATAATGACAGATGCATACATTTTTGGCAGCAGCAACCAGCAGCATAGTTATCCGAGGGCAGCCAAGCCTACCGGTGCATTTCCATAATTTTACAAAAGAGTAAATGAAAGCAAAATACTCAATAAGGACAAGGATAAAACATGCAGTAATTGTTAAACTACTGTGTAGCACAGAGATAAGATGTTAACAAATGACTGTGGTTAGGCGAACTTGGCAATAACAAGATGTGGGCAGATTATAAGATGGTGTAATAAAACAAGCCCTAAACACTGCTTTTCCACCAAACTATAATTGTAGGGTACTTTTCTGAGATTACATACGCTGATAATGACCAGCATCCCAAAGTGGAGTCATCTTGGATGCGTTTGCTGGTGATTGGGGAACATTTCTTGCTTGTTCTCACCTTAAACTGTCGCAGGTCCCACACTTTCAGAAGCCCATCGTCGCCCCCCGACAGAAGGAATGGTTCGCTCCGATTCCAGCTGATTACATTAACGTCAGAGGAGTGAGCTTCGTCGGCTGAGAGCATCGACTTGGGTGGGGCGCGGACATCCCAGACACGAATAGAGTGATCCACCGAGCAAGATGCAAAAACCTGGTGGCAGAAAATTATATTCAAATTTAGACAGCTCAGGCTGAGTTGAAATAAATAAATAAATAAATAAATAGATAGATGTGTAATAATCCTGAAATTATAGTCACACAAATTTAGTCAACAACTTTGTAGAACCTGACTTATAGTGTATATTGATGGAAGCAGAAAGAGAATGGCCTGCAACAGTCTGAACAAGCTTGTATCACAAACTAGTTGGGCGACTACAGACTGCAGAGCCATTTCAGTTACAGCAGCGTTTAGTTACAACACCGTTAATACAAAACCTGCAGTGTTGCCAGGAGCTCTGTTCAGAGGCAACATAGTTTTATTAATCCCAATCACTCATAACTCCACCACACCTTGTTTTGTTCCCAAACTAAACACCTGTACAGTGCAGCCGAGCCGGTTCAGTTGGGCGGCTCCAGCCAAGACTTACACTTACCATAAATATGCTTGTCAAACATGAAATCTTTCTCTCAACTCTGGCGGGGACAAACCTCGGGTATAGGAGACGTGAGCGCCACCCATCCAAGTTAGAATCGGTGACGTCACGATGGTTCTACGTACCGTAGCTTCGTTGGGCGACCACTGGAGATCCTCCACAGAATTGGTGTGGGAGCTGAAAGGTCTCTGGTCAATCTGCCATGAAGCCCCGCCCTCCTGAGGCTCCCACACATGGATGTTCTTTTTGCAGTCCCCACTGACGAGACGACCTGCATGTCAATTACAAAAGCACAACAATTAGTTAACTGAACAACACGTGTACGCCACTGTTAAGCAGAATTTTCACTGAAAAGTGGGACTTCATAAATGTCATATTTAAGGTTTTGTTCCAGATTCATCCTTTTCTTAAATTGGAACCGTGGTCGTTAAAATCTACGCATCCTAAATGCATCACACGTCACAAGTTTTGATGCACTTATTCAGATGAATCCACATGTATTATCCAGTCAGATGGTCAGGACACACAATCCTCTTTGTTTTATAGATGTGATTCCAATGGAAAAGGGTCTAAGCAACATCTATCTACATGGGTTGCTGTGGTAACCAATGCAAGGGTTAGTAACTATGAAGCTTAGTTGGTAGCGAGCAAGCAAAAACCTCACCACTGACAATTCTTTTCCACGTTTTTCAACATCTAACACTAGATCTTACTGGAGTTGATTTGCAGGTATAAAATTCAGTTACCAGGTACTGTCGGAGACCAGTCTAAAGCAAAGCCTTCACTCATGTGTCCAGAGAAGCTGAAGAGTGCCGTGGCTTCCTTCTGCTGCTGCATGAAGGCTTCCATCGCAGCAGAGCTGTGGACAGCCTCCAGCTGAGACTTGAGGTCAAATATTTCAACCTGCCCCTTCTCTGACCACACAGCAGCCAGCGGCAGCTGTCCACACTGGGTCACCTGCAATTCAGGAGGCAAAAATTAGCCGACATCAGTCAATTAGTAGTTGTGCTGTTTCATTAAAAAAAAAAAAAAAAAAAAAAAAAACAAACAAAAGACAACATACTCTAACTCTGTTAATCCCTCCGTAGTGAGGCATCATGGCAAGTTCCATCTGTGGTTTCTTATCTTCATCCTCCTCATCGTCACTTTCTTCATCACTGCTTTCCTCCTCTTCTTTGTCTTTCTCTGTTCCATGAAGGTTGTGCATGCGCATGACCAGAAGTCTGCAAGAAATTGCAATGCATTTAATGACACCTACTGTAGGTCTGCAGGGGGATGTAAAACTACACAGTGGTTACAACCTTACGCTTTGTGATCTGAACTTCTGACCAAGTTTCCTTTGACATTTAATGCAGAAATTAATGTTATTGTGAAAGGAAAATTACCAGCAGGCGATTATGTGGTGCACATTATGAGTAAACAGAAACAGTTCACCACAGGAGGGGGAAACCCCCCCCCAAAAAAACTGTGGCTTAAAACATACACTCAATTTTGTTTCCACACCCATCCATCACTGACGATGTAAATGCTAGTGATTAAAAAAAACAACAAAAAAACCCCGCCTTCTGCTTCTGTCATAAATAAATGCAGAGCTTATGCAAATTATAACCTTTTCAAAACATTTATACCTATGCATTGTGACTACATTACCAAGAAGATGGACGATTCGGGGGAGAGTTTCTATGTCACTGTCGGATGTCTGTGATGTGATGGCAATTTGTGTGGGCTAGAAGCAGCTCCAGTTGTGCTGCCAAAGCTGAAACAGACCTTTTGTTAATATGAGTACAAATGTGAATTGATGGCGTTGGAAATGCCATGCACTGCAAAACCGCTGCACTGACTGGTTCTATGTGCAGATTTGCAAAGCAAAGAAACAAACAAACATGCAGCAAAAGTGGCTGCACAGGATGAATGCTATTTTGTAACCATTGAAAAAAAAAGAATAAAGTTGCAAGGAGGGTTGATCTGGCCCTCGCACCTGTACCACCACCCCCAGCTGCCACCACAATTCGTTGGTCAATATCACTATAAAGAGCCTTCGGTGTCCCCATCAAAATCTCCTGCTCATCATGAACATATCTGACAAATCACAAAATTATGAGGTTCGGGTATAAATGACCAATATTTGGACACACGTGAGTGTGATATGTCTCGACGTGGATTTCCACCACTTTATACCATTTTCGTTGATTGGGTGAACCTGATTTTGGCATGTCCCTCATGCAAAAAAAAACAACTAATTCTACTCTCAAATTCCCTTCAAAGTAGGTAGTCCTACTTTACTACTACCTACTAGCTAGGTCTACTTTACCAAAGTAGACCTACCTACTTTGGTAAGTCTACCAAAGTAGGTAGGTCTGCATTTATACCCATCCCTGAGAGTTAAAAATGTTTCGTCCAAAAGAGAGGGGCAACGGCTGCAGAAACCAGCAGCAAAGAATATGTCATATATTCATCAGACGATACCAAAGACCCTTCAAAAATAAAAATATCCGAGATATTGTGCACCTGATCCTGACCTCCCTTTGTGACCTTTGTTAACTGGAGATAGTTAGGACGCCATCTGTGGAACTCAGTGGTCTGGAGGGAACACACCAGGTCAACAAATCTTAGATTTAAGTTGGAGTTGAAGATGGTCAGTAGGATTTTAAAACCAATGTTAATTTCAACAAGAAACCTGTGAAGGGAAGCAAGTAGGGGGGGAGATGTGATCATACTTTTTTTTTTTTTCTACTAACAAGTCTTGCTGCAGCATTTTGAATACATTAGAGACAATGGAGAAAACCCTGACTGATACCTAAATACAACTATTTTTAGCATCAGCAGGCCTTTTGATCGTGATCATACGTTGATGTTTTACAAACTAATAGTTTAAATACTTTTCCCATTATCTAACAAAGATTGTTAAGAATCGGACAAATCATCTGTATGTGTGTATTATAATCCCTATGAAAACCTTGTTTTGTTCTACTTTCACTTTGTCCATGACAGGATGGACATGTTTTGTGATTTCCTTGTACATTATCTGCTTATAAATTACTATTTAAAAAGACCTGTGGTTTACCCAACAATTTTTTTTTAAGCCTGTGGTGGAACAAATAGGATGAGCATAAAGGTAAATGGAAAATATTTGCTTTTTTTATTCCAAATGAGGATGCCTTAAGGGCTGTTTAACGATATTGACCCCCCCCCCTACACTATTCTGTAAAGTCACATCCACCTGTATTGCATCAAGTAGGTTGTACACCTACGGCATGACAACCACGCTATGACAACCATGGCCTTTGATGTACACTTTCTGAAAATCGTGTGAAACATCATTATCTTCCTAAGAATCTTTCACGTTCCTATAATCCTTCTGGGGGACAAAGCACCTCCAAACATGAATCTACATCATTCCTTTCACCATGTGAGTATGAGCAATCATGAGCATATGGATCTCTTTGGGGGAGGCCACTCTGATCCAAGCGCCGATCATCTCACTTTTTGTTGCATGTTTTGTTGCAGTTCCTCGACTGGCCACTGGAGGCTCCAACAATGAGTCAGTCTCCATTGACTTCCATGTTAAAATGTCCAACTTTAGACCAGAAATAAAAACATATTTACAGCCTGGTTCAAAACACCATTTTGGTCTCAATTGTGTGATTTCACATCCATGTGAACGTCCACAACTCTGAGGGGGGGTGAATTTTTTTGTACCACGCCAGGAGAGTTTATATCAAGAGTTACATCTAAAACGATTGATTGGCAGTCAACTCAGCCAATCGTTAGCCGTGTTCACTTTCTTATTTGTAATTGTAAAGCTACCGCCCTTCACAAAGCAACCACCCGTTTGTACGAACCAAGTCATTTTTGATTTTGCGCTGAGTCGACATATGAAAACAGTTTATCCTGCTTTGATTGACATGCAGTAGGCGTGTCTCCCCGTCAGGTTGCTGAGCAACAGGGCTGTGCTCTGTATGAGGGAAAACGGGCTTCAAAACCGGTCTTCAGACTGGTTATATGCAGTCTATGCTGATCACAGAAACAAAAAAATCAGTTCTCCAAGACAATGCAATGTAATACAAAGCATGTTTCCTGTGGCCAACAGGTGGCGCTACAAGTTTTCCTAACTGTTACACTGCAGGTGTGTTCAGACTTAAAACATATGCACCAAATTCAGGCCAGATTAAGCAACGTATAGTCGAGTTACAGCCATTGATCCAGTCCAGGCCTCAACAATGGTATATCTGCCCCAGCTTCTCTCTGCTGATTGTAAACAGCAAATACTTGTGTAATGGATAAAGAAATCCATCAAAATTCAGTAGTTTATTGAAACATTCTGAAATAAAATCATGAATCATTCTGAGACATACAGCTACATACAGTCTGGTGACACTGACTGACATAACTTAAAGAGTATATGTTTAGGGTCCAAAATGTTGTTTGATCTGACTAAAATTCACAGGATTTAATGAACTCGTACGTCCGAAATGTCATTAGTTATGATCCAATATTTTCAAAAATATAGACTGATGAAGTTCAGAATAGTCCCCATGTTGCAGTGCATCAAATATTTGCCTTTGAGAAAGGGATCTGATCCTTGAATCTCCCCTCAAAAGGACAAACGGGGGATTTTTAATAATTTGTTTTCATGAATGTGTGGAAAAACCATCCACTTCCTGTTTCAACACAACACAGGCGCCGTTAGTCGTAAATCCATGAAACTTACTGTGTTGTGTGAGAGCAGTTGAGTATATTCACTACAAATCTCAAGCCAATCTGATGAAGCACAGATTAATTAGATGACATAATGGGACAAAAACCATTTTCCTTTCATCAGAAGGTGGCGCTATGAAGTTCATCCAAGACCGTCATATCCACGTGTTCAGAATGAAAGCCTCATCAAACGTATGACCTTGGTTCAGACTGGACAATGCAGAGGTACGTTAGAACAGGTTTTGGCCACTCATCACAAAGCATTAAGAGCAAGTTGAATTGTCATGGCGAAACATGTATTTTGCCGCAAGGTCACGAGCGAGTCCCTGGACGAAAACTCAAAAGCTTCGCAATTTAACTTTAGCAAAGGCTTCAGATGAAACACACCAAGTATGGAGTTGATCTGATCAAATCTCTGGGAGGCGTTCATCCAGATACGAGGCGCACAAATCACAAAAATCACCACTGAATTCCAAATCCAATTAAAAATGGCAGATTTCCTGAACATTTAGGAATATGGGTTCTTGAGACTTTTCTGTGCAGGTTTCCAAACTACTTAAACCTACCAATTTTTTTGCATGTAGGCCAAACTCATATGAGGGGTCCGATTTGTTTTTAAATTTTTTAAAGTGGCGCTATTGAGACTTTTTTTTTTACTCCCATTTGAGGCACCCTTAAAATATGAAATGTTTCGCCAGACCTGGTGGGTGTACAAGATTTGGTGAGTTTTGGAGTATGGCAAAGCTCCGAAAATAGCCAGTTTCGTTGTGGGGGAAAATAATAATAAACAGCGCGATTTCGAGGCTCGGGCCCCAATTAAAGCCCCATTCCGTTTCTAGGGAGGAGCATATTTAACTTAATTGCAGCACAGAAGAATAACTCAGACACTTAGATTAGGATGACAGACTTCATGGGATTGAACCTTTGTTGTCAATTTTGTGATATTTGAAACAGACGGGCCAGTAAAGACCATTAATAACCACGTCACAGCAAAAGGGTTCTCCGTTCTTTCTGCGAACTCTGCAGCCGGTGCGGACTTCCTCTCATCCTCAAAAACAAGCAATAACCCAGTACGAGTCAGAGAACCTCCACACCGAGCTACAACTCAAGGACACGCGTATGTTTGTGACACTGCCGCTGGTACGGGCGGTGAACACCAGCCCCGGCCTTGGACCTGTACGCGAGGCTCGGTACCTGTTCTTCAGGGCCGTCTCGGCCTGGGTCCCCGCGCAGAGCAGCATGGACATGGGGAACTGCTCCCTCCCATCTCCTTCTCCTTCTTCATCTCTCATGACGTCGAAGCTCAAACATGGAGCACCTGCACACAAATGACAGAACAGCCATTTTCACAGCACAGTGACCCGGCGACGGCGTCTTGGACCGGAGTCCGGGTCCGGCTCTGACTTGCCTGTTTGGCACTCGTGGTACATGCGGTACGCGGAGCGGTCCATCTCCAGCTCCTCCGCGGCCTCGGGCGCCTCTATCCCGGGGACGTACACCTTCCTCTCGTCCGCGCCGTCCTCTTCCATGTCTTCCCCTTCGTCCTCGTCGCTGCCGGCTTCGTCCATCTCCTGCTGCTCGTCTTCTTCCTCGGCCAACGTGTGATCGTCGGGCGCAGACATGTTGGCAGCGTGCTTCCGGGTTAACTACGAGGCGGCCACGTGGTTTAAACACCCTGCACGCGCTCCCCCTCCTCCCTGGCCTCGCGCCCTTTCCTTTCCCTTCTCCCTCTCCCTCTCCCTTTTCTCTCTCCCACCCCATTTACGGGAATTCAGCTGGCTTCTTTGGCGCTCTGCTCCCTCTTGCCAGAAAAGATCGGACTTGCAAAAATGTTTGTTTCGGGAAAAGTAGAGTCACAAACGGATTAAGGTTTAGAGGATCGGTAGTGTCCCCTTGCTCGCGCTGAAATAACCACAATCAAATATATTAAAGACATTTGAATAATAATGATCGACATACGCACTTGCCCGTATCACACACTGCGAAATGGCGCAGTCCACAAAACAGTGCTGTCCACAGTTAAAACACAACACTTTGACATTTTTCCTCAAACCCACTTCGTGCAAAAATATCACTCAACTATCACCGCTTTATTGCATTAATCTCTTTCTAGGTTATGACATGAAATCAGAGTAAATATTTTAACAATCGAGACAAGCCTGTTGCCTTGGTTACCTCTGCAAAACACACATGTACTTAAAAGATTATAAAACGTCAAGGAGGGTCCCGAGAGAACAACGGCACACATTGCATGCGTGGGTGTGACAAGCAGGGGCAAGTGTGATTGTTAAGGGTGCACTTTAGTTTTATTTCCGGGGAAGATTCCCACGGGAGGCAGATCGTAAAGGCGCCCACAGCTCATTTCTCTTGCACCTGCAAATTGTCTTTAAGTTGTGGTTCATCAGAGGTACACATGTAAGAGATTAGTTTTGTGAGCTTTCATGGTTCAGCTCAGATTAATGCACACTCTTACAACTGGAATGCAAGATTATAAACAAAGATAATAAAAAAAAAAGAAAAGAAAAAAGCAGACAGAACCAAAGCTGAAACATGTACATGTTTATACTCATAAAAAGTAATGGAGGTAATACTGAGATGTTTACTGAAGTAAAAGTAGCATTACCACACTGCAAAGGTACAAAATCATTTATGGAAGTCAGTAAATCGTATCAGTATCAGTAAATTGTATCAAAATAATTAAAAGCAGAAAAAAGGTCCCTGTCATAGCTTTACTACCATACTACTGTAATGTTGTATGATCAGGCTGGAAATATAGATACATTGATGTGCATGCATTTGCTATTTCAGTTTATAATAGTGCATCAGCTTTGCATCATGTCTGTTAATTTTCCATTTAGCGACACATAAAAGTTATGCAGAAAATGTACAATATTTCCTTCTGAATTTATGCTCATTTACTTGAGTAAATGCACTTTCCATCTTTGATGAAAAACAACAAAGACCATAATAAATATAGCTTACAATCCTCTGAATGCATCCGGTCAGTTAAACCAAACACTAACTATCTAAATGAGTCTAATTTACATTTATGTACATTACAAACAGCAATAAGCTAAAACATCTCACATAACAATAGTTGTAAACAGTGACAAATCGACATAGATAATTGCTTATGTGCATTGGAGAGCTCAGGATTTATCTCTTTTTAGCATGAAAAGCACATCTAGCTGCAGGCTGTGGCTTACTCAAGAGAAGGTGGCAAAATCTTTTTTTTTTTTTAAATGTATTTGTGATGTTACATAGAACTGTTAAACAGTGAATACTCTGTACTAACTTTGGACATGAAATGCAACCTGTGCATGATATTTCAAAACGTATTGCAACAAAACACAAAGATAACAAAGGTTCAGTGTAATTAAAAAAAAAAAAAGAGTATTGGACTTCATGTGCAAAATTAACTTTTGTTACTATGGCAACACCAACCAGCAGAGTCCGACTAGCAGGAGGCTGGAGGCACAGGAAAAACAGGACGGTGACAGAGAGCCTCCATTTGACAGTGGCCGTGTAATGTCTATCATCGTGTCATGCTGTCCATCTTCCACACTGCCGATGGCTCGGGTGGTCAAAAGTCTTTCCCTTGATGGACCATAGTCTTTTCTCTCAACAGAGGGGGGCAACGTGGGCAGATGGCAGGTGCCAATGGAAGGTAAACACCCAACCTCGAGCCACCGAGTAAAAAGTTCTGATGTGAAGTTTAAGAGTTCCTCTGGAGAGGATTCTATTGTGGCCAACTGGGAAATATCTGTATCCTCCTGGAACCTCTGTAACAAGGAAACAAGACAAAGCTTAAAACCACATTAGCAGAATGATAACGTCTGTAAGTGAAGTGCAATGAAGTGTAAGTGAAGTGCAATGAAAACTTGGATGTTAATGCAGTTAAGTGGTCACATGCCAACCGATCCCATTTCACATTTTCAATCAAAACTGAAAGCCTTGCCTCTATATTCCTGTGCTTTGCAACAATTTTATCCAGTGTTTGCTTTATGTCGAAGATTAAGGAGTGATTTACGTGCTCATCCCAGAGGTTTCTGAGAAGCACATGCCAGGAGTCAAGGAGTACCACTGCAGCGGGGAACACGCAACACTGCAGAGGGAGACAGAACAACGCAGCAACCCCAAAGTGAGCATGCATGTCACACGAAAAGTCTACATAAGAACCATGTCAACTGTTCAATAACAAGAGCTTTGCAACAGTCTGTTATCACACTGAGTTTTACTTTTACAGTTAAAAATGAGGGAAATGCTTAATTATGCAGCTGAACAAACCAAAACGTATCCTTGAGGATCAAGTTGGCATTTATAAAAACTAGAAGGTCATAAAAATTTGACAAGCCTTTTGTAATATGTGAAGCCTCACTTCCTCTTTTTACCTGAGAAGTAACTCACCGGATCAGGTTTGCAGAGCATGCTTCTTGTATAATGGTGCACAACATTATAATTCTTAGGAAATACTGTCCGCTGAAATGAGAAAGAGAACAAAGACCCAATTAAACCTCATAGGATGAAATAAATCTGAATATGATCAATATAGTAGAATACAGTAACAACTGACTCGTGCAATATCCTTCTGTAATTGTCACTGATTTCTAAGTAGGACCACATGTGTGAAGCTACAGAGTTTGAGCTCCTTGACTCTGACACTTGTTACAGCAGGTACAGTATATGATAATCTAGCACAATATCAGATTATGTAAAAGAGAGTATATGTTTTTTTTCTTTCTTATCCTTTAATGAGAACCAACAAAACTGAGATTTTTATTGCTATTATTTTAGAAAGTCAGGAACTCACAAATCCAGTTGGATTAGAATCGATGGTTGCCTTCATGTTTTCCACACCAAAGTCACATCCACCACATTGGACAATGAGGACTGACAGAAGTAGAACTGTTTGTGACATGAGTGAGAAAGAAAGCGGCAGAGCACATTCAAATAATTGCTGGAAACTTTCTGTGGTTTGTAGCCTTGTTCAAACTGCATACCTAGTATGAAACATTACATCATTTCCTGTGTCAATTGGCCATTTGTGCAGAAAATGCCATGAAACATAATTATTTTTTTGCAGCAACTCTAATTAAGTTAAAATGCCAGAAATATGTTTGTAACACAATGAACTGAGAGCAAGAAATCCACCTTTGCGAGTAACCAGTTATTAAAGTACATTCTTTATGCATAGACTTTAAAAAGAAAGTAATATGATGCACGTTTATTTCTAATTTCTCACCTGGCAGTGACATCCTTTTATCTTTCTAAGAATGGACACTTCTCCATTTCTCTTCTCGAGAGCAAGCACTCGGATGCAGTTCTGTGTCAGTCTGTGAAAGGAAGTCTCCTCCACTGTGGCTTCTTGAGGTCGTTGACAGAACACACTTCTTTACTGCTTGATGTTTAGTGATCTTGTTCACATCCTTTCTGCAGTCTGTCCTTCTGGTTTCTTTTGGTACTTTCCCAAACAAGCCTCATATATCACCTCACATCAACATGATCTTTCACTTTGGATTTTCCCAGTAGTGTCTGAGTGGCTGCAGTCTCTTTTTTTCGTTCTTTCTTCCACCGCTGGCGCAGAATTTTCTTGAATTTCAAAAACTCCTCTGTTCCTTAAGACTGGTTAATGGGTAAAGTAATAAAGACGCTGGGCCGTCCTCTGTATCTCTTCCCCTTGTCACTCCTTGTATCCTCAGTCAGACACAGGCTCCACTCAAAGTGAAAGTGCTTGTCTGGATTGCCTGTCTGCTCCCTTTAAGTCTCGGCCCCTCCCACCTCCACAGTTTTACCTCGCTATTGAGTGACCCAGCCCCCTCCCCCCTGCTCCCCACATTCCCCAACCACCACCACCGCCACCCCTTCCCAAACTAGGGCCCAGGAGGCTTAGTCATGCAGTTGGAGCGTATGTTTTTCATTTGGACTCTTCCCCCACACCTCTGTGCCTGTGGATCACTTCGATTTTATCCCCCCAGAGTCAGTATCATCCTGTTTAATCATCACATGACCCTTTTTTCCTTTTTTAAATTTTTCCAAATAAAGTGAGACTCCCATTCCTGGTCCTGGAACTGAAAACAGGATTGCAACACATCATAGTCTAAAGTTGCAAGTCATTCTGTGACAGATCCAGTTGGTCACTGCTGACAAAAACAGCTGCACAGATGTGTCAGCTTTGAGAATGACATCTGATATCGTGCTCAGCTGTTACCCTTGTCTCTAATGTGTTGTTTTCTGCCCACAGGTTATGTGAAGCAACGTGTTGCTTTGGATTTTACTTAGGTGTCAAGAGAGGGGTTAATTACTCATGAAAGGAAGGAAGGTCTTAGTTGTGTAAAAAAAAAAAAAAAAAAAAGTCTCATCTCTTCTGAAGGGAAATGGAAGCCAGAGCCTTGCGGCATGCGAAGCTTCAACACTCCCCAAGGCACCATCAACTCAAAACCTCTTGACCTGTACTGTGTTGCAATGACAGATATAAATACCCAGTCACTGTGCCGTCTTCCTGTTCCATACATCACTTGCATATTGAGAGAATCATTTTTTGAAGCTGCTAAAAATTATGTTTATGGATCTACTAGAGTAGCTTGCCAAATGAAATCCAGACTTTGGTTAAATGTGGAGTATCGTAATAGCAGAACTATTAGTCAACACATTCCTTTTTAAAGGAAAACCACAGTCAAGCCAATATCCACAAACTCAATATTCCCTCTCAATGTTGACCAGTGAGTTGAGTTTGACCTTGTTTTTTTTTTTTTTTCTTCCTTTTTCTTAGCACAGTCATCACATAGTTTGGGGTCAAGAAGTGAAAAAGTAAATTATATTAATAAATTATTTAAAAGACCCAGCCTGATTTAAACAAAGTCGTATGTTGTTGAATTTTATTGACTTAAGTCTGCAAATTCTAGCAAAGCAACAGGATCAAATTACTTGTACGAAAAAAAAAAACTAAAAAAACCCCCCAGAGTGGATCAATGTGTGACTGGCTCATTAAGAAGCCAAAATCCTGCTGATGTGGTCGGCTGTACCGGACCGAGGGCTTGTTACGCAACCATTTTGTACATTTCAGGACACGAGGAAAAAAAACTAAAAGTCTTGTTTTACATCACTTGGGACTTATTGGCCAAGAGCCATTCAAACAAGTGAGTGGGAGCTGCTCGAGAAACGAATCCTCTCCTCGACTTTACTTTCACCCTTTTTATTCTGTCCATTCACCACAAGATGGAGCTAGTTGTAGAATTAAAAAGTAGGCCTTATATTAATTTATTTCATTTTTAAACATCAGCATGAGTAAACAAAGTGCAAATGCTTTTAATAAGGTAGTCTTTACATATTAGTATGAATAAGTCTAAAACAAGAATTCCATTTGACAAAATATCCCCATGCATTATCCAAAATTATTTAATGGGTTAATCTGTGCAGGATAATCATCCGTTTGGTACACAATAGGTCTCTCATTACTTAAAAAGATCATAATGGATGAGCAAAATCATTCCTGTCATTCACTCATTGTTCTCTTTCACTCAGCTCAAGAGTCCCAAACAGTTAAGGAAACTGCCCATTAAGATTCATGCTTGCTTCATTTAGCACTTAGATATTCTTGCTCCCAATTTCCTTTTTTTAGCATGTCCCCCCTCTTTTCAGCTCCCTTTTCTTTACCCCTCCATTTGCTCCTCCTCCTCTCTTTGTCACTGGCTTAGGCTCCGTTCCCCTCCTCGGACTGCTGTCATTAAGTGACTCTTGTAGGTTTTACTGAGTCCAGTCATCCAGTATTTGAGGAGCCTGACATTGTCTTCCTCGCTGGTCCCCGTGGCACCAAGTATGGCCAGAACCTTCTGAGTGTCCTCCCTTCCCCGACCGTCTACTTTGGAGAACTTGAACAGCACTTTGACTTTACTGAAACAGAGAAAATTCATAAGAAGAAGGCCCCCTTATGAAAAGTGAAATAAAAATTAAGGAATTTTACTAACTTCATCCACTCCTCCTTCAAACACAGCAAGCAGTGAGACACGACATCCACCGACAAGTTCTCATTAGACAGGGCCACCTCAAGCTTGTTCAGTAAGGTTGGACCTGCAAAAAGAAGACAAAGACTCAATAGGTTTGCAATCAATATATGTTAAATGGAAAAAAAAAACAACACTAGAGAAAGCCGGCAGTGAAAGAAAAATGTAACGACCATATAATTAGTTTCTGATGTGGTTCCAGGTTCCAGGATTTCTATATTGGCAAAACACTTCAAAGCTTAAAGATTAAATGCTTCTCTGTCTTAAATCTTAATGAATGCATACATGTGTTCAACAAAGCTATATGCATTTTTTTTTCAGATTCCAATTTAATTGAAGAGTAAAACAAAACTCACATATTAAAAACTAAATTTAAACTAAATTTACAAGCTCTATACTTCTTGACGTCCACAAATCGTGGTACACATGCTTCTATGCATAGAAAAGATATTACTTTTCCTCGCATTGCAAAGTGTAGTATCATCTAATGTCAGCTTCCATCTGTGCGAGTCCTCTTCCTGTAGAGGCCAGGTCTCCTATGATCGATCAGATGATTATTCTAAATTGGCTGCGTGAAAAACAGCTGCTAATTATTTGTTTGAAGTGTGAAAAACGAGACACTAGCCAAGCTTTATGCAAAGATGCTTAATCTAATAAAGTCAAATGTTAAAACACCTGGATTGTAAACAATATATATTATGCACTTCAAGAGAAATGTCACCCGTGGGAGAAATACACTAAAATAAGTGAAGTGTGATACGATCTCTGAGTCGAAGCCACTTTCATGTGCATATGCAGCTGCGTTTCCATGACATTTTGTGCAAAATAATTCCAATCACTGACAGTACGATAAAGATAGGGCTGCAGGGGGTTGGTGACTGTTATTTCAGGCACGCACGCTCACCTCTGTCAGTTGGCTGGGTGTTTGCACTGCTGATCGCGAACTGATAAAGTGTGCAGATATCATCTTCACCTATAGCTGAGATTTGATGGCCTCTCCCTGAAGTCACATCCACCAGAACTGAAAACTCTACATGACCAAAAAAAAGTTTATACTTCACTTACAAGCACAGACTGGAATGGTGAAAGTAAAGCTTTACGCAAAGATCTGGAGAATGCATTATACCCGAGGAGCTGACATGAGCTGGAATAGGCACATCGGGGCTGAGACCTAAAAAGTTGCACTTGTAGGCCTCTTCGTACTGACAGCTGTATGGCATGGAGCGCACACAACCTACGGGAAGCAAAGACTGACAAGAACACAAAGATTAGATTAGAAACAGAGCTGAATAAGAAAGAATGTTAATGAGTCTGATCCATTATAATTGAACGTAGTTCACATGGTAAAGAAAGAAAAGCACAGAACTAAGTTATAAAATACAGTGATTGTTGTGTGATGGTGCACACCTCATTTTTATGGAAAAATTACAACAGGATGAATTAGATCTTATTGTATTTACATGTTGCACTAAACATGCCCCTTTCAGTTTGCACATGAGCTGTGCAATACTATCCTCACTGCAACAGTTTGTGCAATAGTGTCCACTGAATGTAATTTCACCATATCTCTGTGCAATTATCTGTCCATTATCCATTTAATATTCCATAGACAACAAGTCTAGTTCAATCTGTTCATATATATAATCTTGTATGATGAATATTCTAAGAACTTAATATGCCCTAGTTTTCCTGACCTATATTTTATTTTCTGTTTCATAGGTATTGTATTCCTATATACTAGTTTATATTTTCATATATTTTTATATTCACTTGGGTGTATATTGTTACTGTGCTGCTGTAACAAGTCAATTTCCCCACTGTGGGATTAATAAAGCACAATTCTATTCTATTCTATTTTTGACTGCTGATAAAATACAGCCATGTGAAAACAAAAGTAAAACATAAAGTAGTGTGTTAAAAACTAAGTAAATGTTGGGATTCAATAGCTTGCACAATCACCTTACAAGTTATTTTCTTGAAGAAGGCATTTTGGCAGGACATTATCAGTTTCACACATCACTGCAGTGGAACGTTGCTTTGTTTCATTCAAGATTGCAGGAATATTTTTTTTGCAGAGCTATCACAAAGTCCTGCCACAGCTTGTCAGTCAGGTTGGAGTCAGGACTTTGACTAGACACTGATTTTTTTTATTCTTTTCTGCCATTCTGTTGTAGATTTGCTGTACTTGAGATCATTGTCTTGTTGTATGACACAGCTTTAAACCAAGCTTTAAGCTGTCAGATGGTTTCACATTTGACTTTTGAATACTTTGGTATTCAGAGGTAGTCATGGTTGAGTCAGCGAATCCAAGGTGCCAACATCCTGTGGCTACAAAACAAGCTCCGACTATCACCCCTCTGACGCAATGGTTTACACTTGGTGAGATGGTTGTGCCTAAACACTGTTTTCAGTTTTCACCACATACGATGTGTTGAATTGTGGTCCACACATTATGACTTGGGTCTCATCTTCCTTAAAAGGCACTGATCCAGAAGTCTTGTGGTTTGTTTAGATGCAACTTTGTGCAGCTGTGCTGCTATGATCTTTTTATAACATCCATACCAGGAAACACAGGGAAATTCAAATTTTGCCTTCGTGTGAAGAATCTTTCTTCCTGTAGAGTGAGTTGGGCAGCAGTAAGGGTGGGCTTTGTTTTTTTTTTTTTTTTGTTATATCAATAACAACAGTGTAACATTGTTCATTTCAGAGATGGTTACAACCAGATTTTTTTGTTTTTTTAAAGTATGTCCTTTCACACTAAGAAAAAGGCGGTACTTTTTTCTTTTTTCACATTACTGTGTATATCATCTCTGAACCAAAGAGGACACAAGATTACCTTAAGCACTGTAAAAGCTGACTGGATGAGCCCGGGTTCTGCGCATCTCCATATGACCTGATTTCCCATCAGCACATGCCACGCTAGCTGTCGAAAGTCAGCCGCACCGATGACCTGTAATACAAGCGAGCAATAGCCTCAAACATACAAGTATATAAGACGACAGAATAATGAGAATCAAATCCGTCAATCAATTTTAACCAATATGCATGAAATGAAGGCAGTAAACTACATGTTCACTATAATAAGTTACGTTTGTTATGAACATCAAGATGAGAAGACTATAGTAGTTTACCTGTCTTAAATGCCTCAATGACTTAACCTTTGGACCAGGTACTTCATCTAATTTTAAATCATCGTATACAAAGTTGAGGCCCAGCTTGCCATCTGATTGGTGAAGTTGTAATTTGGATCCCCCTCCTTCTGCCGCCTCCCAGCAGCTCATTTCCTCCTCTTGCTCTTTTGGAGACAAAAGATGACATAAAAAGAAAAAGGTCATGTTTTCAAGTAGAGACTCAACACTAATGCTGGGAATTTCCACCGGAAGTCATCATGACAAAGGAAAAGGTCTACGTCAAAATGTATTTTCAGATTGCAAGGCAATATGAACGAGCCCAGCAATTCTTCATTTCTCAAACAAACTCAAAACCTCTTACCTATGACTTGCTTTAACTCCCACTTGTATCAGCTGTTATTTATAGAAGCCAGCTAATGAAAGAGCAGCATACCTACTATTGAATCAGTTAAGTCCACCAAGTTTGTGAAACTGTGTGTATTTGTGCCTCCACTCTTATATCAATGTGCAAACCTTCAATTGTTGCTAACTTACAAAAAGAAAATTAAATGCTATTAAAAGTGATTTTCAGTTACGTCAAGTCCTTTCATGCAGCAGATCTCAAAGAGGACGAGGGAAATACATGTATTTTTGTTTTATAACTGACTTCATTGGAATCATATAGATCAATAGTTCAAATTGTAACACTTTTAAACACTTCATCATATTTTTGTTTGTTGTTTTTGAACTGAACTGAAGGCCTTGCTACTGCAACATCTCAAAGTTGGAGCCGTTTAGTGTCCACTGCCAACCCCAAGATTAATCAGAGGACAACATCAGAGCAGCTATTCGAAAGCCCCGACTGATGTAAGAGGTTGGCGACAGTGGAACCTTCAACCTATGATCCTCACATTTCCACGGCTCTGCTCTTCTGGATGTTATTACTCATGATGTGGTCATTGGCTATTTCACACAGACTAATTTGAGAAGAAATTCATCATTAGAACAGACACCAGCAGTGATGAGTGTGTCTACTTTATTAGACTATGTATATTTTACCAAAATTCCTCACATGGAACTGCATAGGACATTTTTTATATTCTAAATTAATTATTTATATATATATATTCATTCATGTATATCATTTGTAAATAATGTCATGAAATATTTTAACACACTTTGTGGGTATAACCCTGCACAAACTATCAGAAGTCTGTGGAATATCCTTTTTTGCTTGCAACATTCCAGGGAAATAAATCACACAATACATTATATTTTGATTGATCTTTTATCAGCTGTGTACCTGTAAATCTTTTAATAACTTTGTAAATCTTTACTAAATTGTGGAACCTGTTATTTGGAAAGGTAATGTATTTGAGTGTGATGGTAAAGTGAATCATTGTGTTTTTCTGGTCCAAACAGCCGAGTGCAGACTGACTCTGTGATTCAGACGTACACGGGTTGATGTTAAAGTCACACTAATGACGAAACTATTGCAAATCACATGATACTGGCTGAATCATCCACTATCAAGACAAACCTCTCCCAAAGGGAATTGTCCAGGTAAATAATTATATTTTTCTTTCTGATTTCATTCAATTTCGTAATGTTCTGCCTTTATCTTTTATTAAGTTACAGAGTAACATTAGATGGGAAAATAACAGCTGTGCTATGGAACAGTTAAGGAAGTCAGAACTACCTGTTTGCCTCTCTATAAGGACAAGCGTGTCCTCTGTGGGGGCCCCTTCGAGGAGCTTCTCTGTCAGACGACTACCACAAGCCTTCAGCAACCTGTAGATGATGGCAAAACATAGATGAGCCAGGGCAGGTAGCAGTTACAGATCTGAACAAACATCAGCTTGTCTGTCACTGTGGGACTTTAAACAATCGGCTGACCAGCTGAAAGAGGAGTGAAGACTGGCCCAGAGATTGGGATGCTGGGTGAGAGAAGTTAGTGACCGGGCCGCGTTGCCACTCCTTTGGTGTGGGAAAACCGCAGGTGAAAATACACTGTTCATCCTCATAGCCCGCTGGGGACAAACGCCTTGTTCACTGTCAAACACCTGATGGAAAGACAAAACATTAGGAGCATTCACAGATACATATGTGCAGAAGAGTATTTATTTACACAAACTCAATAAAAGGCATGCACCGGCCGTGATAAAACTTTACCTTCAGAGCTGTGCTTTGCAGGCTCTGTATAGTAAGCTTGAGGTGACGTAACAGGAAAGGCCAGGAATTGATGAGGTAGATCCTGTCCATGGCTACCATAACAATACTATACCAGCGCTGAAACCCCCGGGCCAAGCTGTCTTTGATAAAGAATGTGTGTGAGAACACAAACCCCTGTTGCTCATCTCCGAAAAAAATTGGCCCCTCCCGTCCGGGACACACCTGAAGACAAAACAGAGAAAATAACCTTCTGGAGACCAATGATAAACAAAACACAAACAAAACACATCATTTAGTGAATTAACTATGCGTGTAAATAATTCACACGCATACACTGAGATGTATGCTCCTGTCTACCTCACAGCTGAGACTGCGAACACACGCCTGGCGGACCACACTGAAAAGCTGAGGCTGCCTGGGGTGCTGATGGCTCAGGAAGCGAATGCCTGTTTCATCATCGATGCTCACAAAGCCTGGGTGAGATGCAGTTAGAGATCGACATCCCTGTCAGAAAGAGAAAACGGGAAATTGAGAACTCTGAGATGGATTTAAAGACAATGAGCATCAACAAAATGAACAACTATTAGCCTTTGTGTGGTCAGGTGACTTGTACGTCTTCATCCAGCTCTCACCTCACACATCTCTCCTCTCTGTGTAGTTGAGCAGTTGGCTCTCATAGTCAGCCCTTCACCCTCCCGGTCACCGTCTCTATCCCTGTCTCCGGGCACTGGGGCACCTGCTTGAGACGAAGGGTCTGGGGATGGAGGGTGTAGCGCCTCGGTGCAAAACAGTGTCCGTGGGCCGTGGAGCTCACAGAAGTGACAAAGAGCTACCAGAGCATTCATCTGAAAAACATAACACGCTTCCAGATTCAAACTGTACCTTGTATGAGTGATTATTTAAACGTGGGCGTTAAAAATCACCGGGCCACCTTAGTTTCCAGACAGTTAGAGACTTTACGATAAAGTAAAGGCATGGTCATGACAAAAATCTTACCTTCGGCGAAGAGCCGGGTTCAAACGACTGCTGCTACTTCACAGTACATCCGTTACTCGTAGTGTTCGTAAACATTAACAGAAACCGCCGCGTGAAGCAAGATTACATTAGGATTTGGTCCCCATTTTTCGAAAAGCCACGATTAGATTGGAGTAAATGGATTTTTAAACACTTTCTTGTCTCTCTGCGTGTAACTGTTAGCAAACAACAACATAAGTATCACGTGACGCAGAGTCACGCGCTCAAACGCAAATGACAAATACCTGCGAGCTGAACTAATTTTTCATGCCTTTCAACCGTTGAATTGAATATATCTCGCATTTTTTAGGCGATAGTATATTCTGGGACTCACTTTTTTTTATTGTATTTCCAATATTAGACGTTATGTAAAGGCGGTAAAGGCACATACGTGTAGCCTAAATAAAAGTTTAGACTACATTACCCATAAGCTCATGTGAGGACAAGGCGTCAAAGGTCACTAGCGAGTCAACGTCGTCTTTTTCGGTTAGTATCATAGTTTAATTTTTACACAGTATTTTCGAGACCGTCCCAATTGGGTTTTAAAGTGTGCGTGTAATGTTTCAACCATGTTAATTCAACGTCACGATTAACTTTCATTTGAATTTTTCTTTAAGTATGACAACTTGAAATAATTGTGGATCGCTAAACAGCCACTTCCGTGTTACAGACTTTGCAACGTTAAGAAGCGTCACGTTTTTTCTCATTTTTAGGTAAAAAAAAACAACACTACAGTGACACAGCCGTTCCTTTCAGGTCTCAGCATGGCTTCAGGTGGGTCAGAGCCAGCCGAGGAACAGAGAGGTGGAGGTGGGACCCTCCTGACAGCCACCAGCCGGGCAGACACTCTCTGTCCACCGGAGGAGACCCCGGCGGGCCCCGGCTGCGTCAGACCCTCTGATGGTGTGTACCTCTCTTATTGCTTTTAGTTATTGACTCAAAAGGCCTTCTGAGGTTTACCCCCTCCCTACCTACCTCCCTCCCAAATGCAATATGAGCAACGTGAATTCTGGTAATTATAGGAATATTTGGCTCGAACCCTTTCACTGGAAAGGGAAGATGAATGAATGAATGATGTCATGGACACGCCAATGTTTTCACTTCCGGCTGAGCTGATCTACTGGAAATATGTCTGGCTTTACCAGATGAGTCAAGACATGAAAGTTTAACCTTCTGTCTGCCTCTACTCCCGCTTGTATCACTGGAATTTAATCCAGAAAAAAACATTTTGAAGAACACAAAACCACACAGATACCACACAGAATTTTCAATTCCTGGCAGAAATACCTAAAATCCTAAGCCAGCTGGAGTCATTTCACTGGAAAAGGGTATTAAGAAGTTGTTTTTCTTGGGGCTTTGTGAGTTTTTATTTTTTCTCCAAGTGTTAATTGGAATACCCAAATTAAAAGTCAGCATGAGTTCCTTTGCAGACGTTCTTTAGACCTTGTTTCAGTTAGATGTATTCCCATATCTCTTGCTGTTTTGTTTTGCAGAGTCAACAGAGCGGAATGAGGATCGAATCAAAGTGTGCCAGTTTTTCCTGATGGGGAAGTGTTACTTTGGCCAAAAGTGTCGTTCATCTCACAGGTCTGCTTGCCTTAACTTGTTCACCATGGTTACCAAAATAATAATGGATACATTGTTATGAAATCCAGGCACCAACTTTTGATTTATATATGACTGTTACGTTGTTGTAAAACATAGTTTTAAGATGTTGTAAATCATTGCTAATTAATTGCTGCTAAACTGCATTTATATTAAAATAACATCCATCCATCCATTATCTATACCCGCTTTATCTGTTTCCGGGTCACGGGGGTCTGTTGGAGCCTATCCCGACGCATAGTAGGCGAAAGGCAGGGGTACACCCTGGACAGGTCGCCAATCTATCCAGGGCCACATGGAAGACAAACAACCAATCACACTCACATTCACACCTAGGGAGAATTTAGAACGATCAATCAACCTACCCTGCATGTTTTTAGACTGTGGGAGGAAGCCGGAGTACCCGGAGGGAACCCACGCAAGCACGGGGACAACATGCAAACTCCACACAGAAAGACCCACCGGGCCGGGAATTGAACCGGGAATCTTCTTGCTGTGAGGCAACAGTGCTAACCACTAAGCCACCGTGGTGCCCTTAAAATAACATACTGAGGAAAAACGTTTGCAAAACCAAAATATCTTCAGATTAAATTTAATATAGGCTTGGACTACTGTTCATCATTCAGCACCGGTAGTCATGTGTCGTGTGCATGTGTTTACATTTTTCCACTTCTCTCTCTTTTATAACTTGTTTCTTTTTAGATTTTAGATTTGCACTTTGTGTTTAAAATTTATTTATTGTGTAGCACCGAGGGTTTGAGAGTAATGTAATTTTGATTCTCTGTATGTACCTCACATGTGGCAGAATTGACATAAACGTGACTTTGACTTTTGACTTTCATTTCCTAGTGACCCATCACTTGATGATTCAGGGGCTGTATCCCCTGACACAGATGACAAACAGGACTTAGAAAAGATGGAAAGGCACAAGAAGAAAAAAGGAAGTGTAAATAAAGGGGCAAAACCAAAATATGATGAGGACAAAGGTAATTTCCTGATTATTTTGATGTTATCTCATCTAATAATGGCAACATATTCTTTTGAAGCCAGGTCTTTTTTTTTTTTTTTTGTTTGTTTGTTTGTTTCTTATGATGTTTTAAAACTCTTTCTCTCTGCCAGAGATTAACAAAAAGCCCCGTATGCGCACAGCAGATGAAGTGATCTCTCGAATCCTGTGGGACTCATCAGTAGATGCATCCGAATTTGTAGTGGGCTATGTGGATCGCTTCCTTGGAGTGCTAGAGCGCCCCTTCTGTGAGTTCAACTGGGACGTCAATCCCTGTGACTGTGATTTCTCTTCTGAGCTGGCCCTGCCCAGACACAGGATCCAATACTTCTCCTACAGAGGGCACCGCGTCTGGGACCGGCACAGCAGGACTGACAGGGTTTTTGGTTCCACTGGTCAATCTCTGGCTCCCCCCTTTGGAAGGGAGGATGAAGTAAAAGGTGAGAAAAGACCCTTCGTTCCTGCATCACTGTACTTGTAACCTGAAACATTCTGCAGAATTGCACTGACTCAATATGACCATATATTTTAGACGAAGTAAACCTAGAAGAAACAAAAGACAAACAGCCAGCTGCTGTCAGTGGGCAGGATGTGGGTGAAATGGAAGACTTTACTCAAACCGAGCAGACACATCTGGAGGAAGATGAGCTGAATGAGATGATTCACGGGAATAACTTTACTCATCTGGGAGGAACTGATTCTCGGGCACAACAGGAATCTTGTGGGACATGTGTTCCGAATGAGTCTACAAACAGGTGTGATGCTTTCACTCAGAGAATACAAAAATCCTTCAAAAAACATTTAAAGCATCTAACATTTGTGAACCTTGCAGAGTTTTTATTAAATAAAAGTCTGGGGGTCTTTAGTTGTGACTGTGTGTGACCACATGGAGGTGGGATGTAGTAAAAAGTGGAATTTAAATAAGATCCGACAATTTGAATGGATTATTCACAAGCGATATTAATATCTGGAGGACAGCTGACCTACAACCCATCGTAACCTGCCTTCTCCTGCTATGATTGGGTGTAGTTTCATTTAAAATCACCTTTTTAAGAGAGAATCACTTTTTACAGTGTTTGGATAAATAATCATTTTTGTGACACCTGAAGCATGTAAAAAGAAATTAGCAAGAAACCAAAATTAACACAAGCATAAGACTAAGAATGAACATTTTATTATATTTGGGAACCTTGCAAAGCAGTCTGCATTAATTCTCATCCTTTCTGAATTTAGACATCAGACTTCACCTGAGCAAAAGACATCCTTTCAAGAGGAGGAGTTTGGTGTGAAAAATGATGGTGAAGAGGAAAGTTTCCCAGAATGGGAAGAAAGCTGCGATGGAAATGAAAACACCCGGGTGTGTATGGCGCATTTCACCTAGATTTAAATCCCTGCTATTACAGTTCATATTTTGTGCACTTATTCTCATGTTCATACACGCAGAATTATCTTGGAGCTCTACAGAGCCCGAATCCATCAGGGCCTCTGGAGCAGAGAGAGGAGATACGTGGTGGGCGCCCCCCTAAAAAACAACCCACTCACTTCATCACCTTCAGGGCCAACACTCCAGCTGTCCTCTCCTGTTTCCAGCAGCTAAAAGATGAGATCATGGCCCTTCTACCCTCCTCTGCTCCTCACTGGCAGACCGCCTCCAAGCTTCACGTCACCCTGTGCCTCCTGGTGCTGCGCTGTCCAGCTGAGGTGGAAGCTGCTGGTGAGATTCTCCGTCAGTTTGCCCATTTGGATCGAAACCCGCCCATCGCAGTGACCTTTCCCGTGAAGCTGAAGCATTTTAATGGGAGGGTGCTCTACCTGAGCCCTCAGCCTCAGCTTCACCTCCAGCAGCTCAACAACGGTCTGCAGGAGGCCTACAGGAAAGAGGGCTGGCTCCACAGGAGCTCCTACAACCCCCGGTACCACCTAACTTTAGCCAAGGTAGAAGATATCGAGGGGGAAAGGACTTTTGAAGCGGTAGGGGACCTGAAGGTGGGAAAAGGCTTGAATTTTGGCCGTCTTCCAGTTAACACCCTACACCTTTGTGCTATTAGAGGCTCTGGGTTGGATGGGTTTTATAAAACATTGTGCACAGTAACTCTTCGATGAAGAACTACCTTTAGGTACTTCCTGAAAATGTTAGTACTGTATGAGATTTTTTTAAATTTATGTGTGTGTGCAATAGGTGGCCTTGTGTGGCCTCTTTTAAAAACCAAAGCCTCTGTTTTAATTTTTTATCATTTCTGTCTTAAATACCTTTTGTAACATATTTTATAGAAAAACATTTCAAATGAAACTTGACTCAGGGCTACTTTTTTATTTAAACTGAATACTTGTCAGTTGTAAAATGTTTATGTGGTATTTGTGAATTACAATCTGATTAGGGTTTATTTCTGATTTGCTGTATTCTCTTAAACGTTTATGTTAAAGTTTACATTGATATTACAAAATGAGTAATCCACATATGACAAGTCAAGTCACTTATGTTTATAGCCCATATTTAAAAATGTCAAGTGATTTCAATTCCAGGTGATTGAAATGTTAAATTAAATCAGTCCAAGCTACTTAAATGAATCAAACACTACAAGAATATTGACACACTAACGGAAAACCGAAAAAAAAACGGATTCACTCATGAAACCACTAAAAACAATTCAGAGCACTTTATTAATCAATATGACATAAGGGCAGCAGTGTGCAGAACTAAATCAATATAAAAAATACATTTTCATGTTTTTTTTAATCCCTACATAAAACAGTTGATTTGAAAAAAAAAACCCATACTGATATGGATTAAAATTAATAAAAGCAGAGATGACTACAACATAAATTTAATTCTCCTGCTTTCTTGTTAAAACGCAGAATGTTAAGTCTCAATTTCTGTCTTTAAGTGATCGAAACATTTTAAGTGTGTATGTGTCGGTGAAGGCCAGGAAGAGTTGGACCAGGTTGGTCAGCGACAGCAGACAGACGGCAGATCTCAGGATCAAGGTGAGCCCGGGGGGTCATGTTCAGCTGGCTGAGCGGGCGACCCTGTTACGGAGGCTCAAGCCCTTGTTGCAGCGGACTCAGGTTCACGTCCCGACCAGTGATCTTTTTGTGTACGTCATCTTCCTTTCCCTCTGCTTTCCTGTTTACATACTGTTAAGCGGCACTGGAGCCCAAAAACCTTCAAAATATCAGGTGAACCTTTTAACAGTGAATCAACAGCTGTCACTTAAAAATGAGATGTGTTCAACAGCCAACGACCCATCTGCCTTTTTCTTGACCTTATTCTTTTAAACTTCTTGTCCTCAGTAACATGATACTTTTGTTGTTTGAGGTTAAACCTTTGAAATTTGTGACATTTTTAATAGGATTTTAAAGCATTTTTGGCCACGCAATCAGACTAAGAAGTCTCAAAAAATAATTATTACATAACCAGTTATCAACATAACATGTAACATCATTCACAGTTGTTTACAAAGTTTTTTTTTTTTTTTTTTTAAGAGAAGAAAAACATGAGAATTATCAGTGCATTTATGTAAATTATGATGAGTAAAAAAGAAATGGGCATTCTTTAGTTTTAGTCTTTTACTAATACACAGACACACCTGCTGTAAAGGTTACAAATACATAAATCGCTGATAAGAGCAAATCTGATTTCTGATGTAAAATTCTCAACAACCAGAATAGTTTTCTACAACATGTAATTCTTTGATTTGTGCAATCTGGTTTATATGAATACTGTATGGACTGCATTCCACAAGAGGGACTACTTTGTATTATACTACAAATTACTGTTATTACAAGTTTGGCTTGAAAATTAAATATTAAATTGGTTTCTGTGAGTGGTGATATTTTATCGGGGGGGGAGTCACGGATGCTGCTGTTGTCGTGCTCTGACCCACAGATACGTGGAGACTGGAATCTCTCCGGGAGCTCAACTCTGGCATTCATCATGTCATTTTCTGTCTTCTCCCCGTGATTCTCCCAGATACATGCACACATATACACTAAACATAGCCTATATGAGTCACTAAGCGTGTTCTCCAGCTCTCCACTGTTTGCTCCCTCGCTCGCATTATCTCCCTTCCCCCACTCTCTTTCAGTGACACAGAAAAACTAACACCGCCCCCTCCCTCTCCTCTCACTTGCCTCTGCCCCCTCTCTCTGACGGAAGGCAAACAACACTGTACTGTTTTTACTCCTTGCTGTGTTGAACTGCTGTGTCTTCAGTTTGCTTGTCTCGTTTCAGTCACTCAGAGAGCATCTCCATCAGTGGGCACTCATCCCTTCTGTCCTGATTTTTGCATGCTCTCCTCCACCTCCTTGTCACTGAATCAGTGTTGATGCTCTCCTGCAGCCTCCACTGGAAACTGCTTTTGCCTACAAATCCATCGCACGCTGATTTGCCCCTCTCTATTCATTGTTCACTTCATTTTCTCCCTCCCTCTTCTTTCTCTCAGCATCACTCCCTGGGAACTCACGTTTTGTTTTTTTTTCTATCCTCGGTATTTCATGTAGGCTTTCTCTGCACCCCCCCCTCCCCAAATTCATCCCTCTGTGCCTCTCTGACTCTGTTTTCCTTTGCATCTCTGCCTCTCAGCGCTCTTACAGGCAGGAGTTCCCTATTTTGCAGCCAACATGTGAGTGGATTTTCAAAATCACTCATCCACATCATTTAGCGAGCACAGTTGGAGACACTTTGGCATTTTTTTTGTTCTTTGGTTTAGTAATCTGGTCAGGTTTCCGTCTGGCAGAAGGGACAGAGATTGGTCGGGCTGGTGGGCGCGCTTGGATGTTTACGGGGGTCGGCATTAGACGCGCGCCTCTGGAATGATGTGAGTGAGGGGTTAGACCCTGCTAATCCGTGTTAACAGATTAATTATCTTTGGGCAAGATCGTCTCACTGTTGTGTTGCGAAGTCGCTTGGGCGTTAAGCTACGGAGGGGTACGGTGCAACGATAAAGAGTCCCTCAGGGGTGTCTCCTCAATCTCAATCCCTCCCTCTCTCTCTCCCTCACCAACTCGTGCTTGCTGAAAGCTCCTCTCCCATCCATCAACACAAGCACCTCTCCACTGTCACCAGACAACCACACAATTATTGAGCATTTGAATGTTTCACGAGATACCAGAAATCCAACCGTAGGTATTTCTCCTCATTTTGACACAGTTTTGGCATGTCTCCAAGGCATTTTTTCAGGATGATTTTTCAAGACCATCAAGCGTTGACGGCTGGCAGTATACGTCTCTGAGTGGTTGAATATTTCACGGACACCGGCAGAGATAAAAGACAGAAGGAGAGAGAAACTCCTAACGCAGCCGACAGAGAGGTAAGAGACGGACCCCTCTCTTGTTATTGTTTGCTATCTGATGGGCCTGCAAAAAATATTTGTCAGTTAAGAGAAATGTGATGTGCTGTATAAATGTAACTCCATAAAACACAGTGCATTCTTAATGCGGCTCCATGCACATCTTTGAGCCAGTGCACTTATGTGATCTTCTTGAATCCATTAAACACTGTTATCAAAAGGGATTCTCATTCATCATGCCATATTTATCTTCTCATCTCTCATTCATAATTGAGGCCCTTCCCCCTGGACATTTTAGAAAATGTAATTTAAGCAGCTGAGGCTTTAATGGGTTGATTGCATCCCCTGATTTTCCCAACGATTACAGTTTTCAAAATGAACATTTGATCCGAAAGATAATGTTTTGTTGCACTTATTCACTTCAGTCAGAGTGGATGCATTTTGTCCCCTTTAACTTCATGTCAAGCTTGCCACTTGCCAATGTGCTCTCACCTCTGGCTGGTGGCACTTACTTGTCTGGAAAACTGTATTAAATTAGCTGAGGAATGCAAAGTGAAGATTGCATTTTAATTGAAAAAAAAAAATCATTTGATTTAAAGGGATTTAGATGGTAGACGAAGATGCCTTCTACTACAGAATGATTGTTAATCTCTTCTGAATGATGTGGTGGACCATGAGGATGTAGTGCCGTCTCATAAATTACGACCACTGAGGGGATTGTTGTTAAGAAGCTGTTGGAGAACTCTTCAGGATGTAATCATTAAAGATTTTTACAGCGCATCAGTAAATAAACGGCATAATTTATCTTTTCTGATTTGGAGATGTACATTAATGCAAATAGAAGAAGCAGAGATAATTCAGATGGCCTAAACATGATCCTAAATTCAGCTGACAGAAGGCGCTTCATCCTCGTTCTCATTAGCTGCTTCACAAAATGGCCCTTTTCTTTACATCTAGACATCATGGAGTCTCGTTTTGGGCAAGTGATTTCATTCTCGATTGCTTCATGCACACAGAGCATCATGGATTTATCCTGACGTTTTTTATTTCTCTTTTTGTATCCGACTTCGTGCTCAGGTTAGAGTCTGTTGTTTTTTTGTTGTTGTTTTTTCTTTTTTTCTTTTTTTTTTACCCCCACTTCTCGTCTTGCTCTTTTCCTTTTCCCTCCACAGCCTTAGCTGAGGATCCCATTTACTCACCTTAAGTTATGCAATGTTAACAGGCATAATAACAAGGTGCCAGAAGATATCACGTCACCTTTGAGGCTTCCTGTCTGTGACAACTGCTGCGTAACCGCTGCCCCCCTCCACCTCCTCCCCCAGCTTTCATCAGCATCTCATTAGTTGGGAGGGAATCTTATCTGAACTTTGACCCACTATCTGTCGTAACGGTGCATTTCTTTGGGCGTATCAGTTTATCTGCATTAGTACTGAATGTGCAAGAGCCAATATCGCAGTACAAAACCGATCTCATGCCCGATATTTGTATTTGACTACCTTGAACTGATTACTAATGAATTTGCTATGGCATATGTTTGCATTTTTATGCTTGTGGTCTTGCGTAATTCCCTCACATTGAAACGCACTGCATCGTTATCCATCGCGGGACTTCCTTTTCTTCGCTGGCCCAGTTTTCTGCTGGTGGTAACCTCAAGAGGTAGACCTTTCCATTGACTGGAGACTTATCCTGTCACATGTTAATGACACCTCTTGAAAAGCGTCTGATAAAAGTCCCCCACAGAGCTGCTTTACAGATTTTATCAGTGATCTTATATAATAAAGCCATTTAGGATGAATGATCCTGAGCAACATGCATCAAAGAGCTCACACTTGTTTACGCTGCTGAGTTGCAGTGAGTGGAGGTTCTTGCACTGTTTGAACCAAATATGTTTGGCACAATTTTAATAAGGGTAATGGAGTGTTGGCAATGATTGAATTTGTGACAGTTGGGCTGCTGGAACTGTTAAGGTGAACAGACTTGTTGTAATGGACTTAGAGTAGCCCTGTCTGGCCCGTGGGTGAACTCTTAACTTGTTCTTGGCCACAACCGACCCAAATCTGAATGGTGAGATTGTTTGGTAATGAATGGGACGTGGTGAAATCAAAACCTTTATCATCCCCAGTATTGAACACGGTCATGTGTGCCGCCACTGTGTGAGGAATCAATGGTGACAGAAACAAGCCTCACTGACATTGTACTTGTTGAAAGGTTTATTTATTGAATAAACCATTGATGCTTTTAAAGACTGTAAAATCTAACACTGGTGATCAATTCAGAACGTGTCTGACATTAACGATGCAGAGCTGTATCTGTTTGGGATATCGGTATTATGCTGAGCTCTGCAACCTTTCTATGTTTAATGATGTGAATAGTTCTCTGTGTTCTCGCCTCTCTTAAGCTGTCTTCAAGACGTTTCTGTCTTTAACAGAGAAGCCCTGGTGGTCTCTTCATCAGGACAGCCGGGATCAGGGGCCCACCAGCCCTCTGCCCTGCCTCTGCTCGGTCATTGTAACCATTCCAGTGGGTGTTTTGACTAACCGGATCTGTCCTCTGTATTTATCCGATTTCAGTGATTTATACTCCAGGCCTTAGTTGACGATGGTCAATTGTTTGTCCCTTTTCTGTTTTATATCTTTATGTGCTGTCCCTGGAAGAGCCTTTAAAGACCCTGCAGTTTGTGGCTTTTATACAACCCCCCCCTTTTTTGTCTACAGTTTATAAAGAGGCATTGGTATTTAGCATTCATATTTGTTTAACAGTGCAGATCATAACTAAATAGTAAAAGCCTTAAATTGTCAAATATTTCTCAAAGTCTCAAAAATACCACATTTGTTAAACGGCATATGACATAAAACTAACAAATGGAAAAGAAAACTAAGAAAACTATCTGGAAACCACTGCTAACCAGATAAGATGAATTCAAAGTTCAAAAGCATCAAAATGCTTGAAACGAATGCACGTTAACTTACACTCTTTAATATTCGTGCTCAGTTGATTGTGGGTCAGAATGGAGGTTCGACTCAGTCCTTGGAGACTTTCCTGTCTTTTCAGCTCTGTCGTGTACCTAGGAAGGTCTTCACCCTTCCTTCTCTCATGTTCTTACTGCACATCCCGGATCTTCTGACCCTTCTGTCTTCCCTCCCGCAGGGTGGAGGAGGGGAACCACTGGCAGTAGAAAATGGCTGCCATGACAGCGGTACCCAGCTATAGCCCTTCAATATGGGTGAGAGTGTGTCATGCCCTGCCCCGGCTGGACCTCAGCATGCAGATGAGGGACAACATCTTCATCCCTGACAGCTGGGAATACCAGCAGGTAACAGACAGCTGTCACAATCACTCTCACCAAACGGTAGCCACTGCCCCACCTGTGGTGCCACACTAGATGATAATTAAAGTCCTGTTGCTGTATGGATTTACAGACAGAGTTTTGTACATTAACGTACCAGGACGATGGGCAATTTGAGTGACAGTGCTGTAACTTGTGTTTCATGAATCCTTGAATATAATAGCAACCCAAATCATCTCTTCATTGGCATTCAAATGACTTTTCCATAGCTTCCTATTGGTCTAATTATCCCTGAGTGCATTACACTAGACACCTGGAATGACCTCTTAGCTCATTTATAGTCATTACCCATTTTATAACCTTACTTTATATACGGTGAAGTCTTTAAAAACAGTGCAAAATCGAGCTGTTCTTGGAAATTTTGGAATGAAATTGCAGGTTTTTACTTTTGCTTGTGTCTGCAGTGAAAAAGGATGTTTCATCCCTCTTTTTCAACAAGCTTTCATGCAAACGCTCCAGCTAGTCATGTCTCAGTGTTTGGGACTTCTCTGCAGCACAAAGAGGAGGTGGGGTAGGGAGAGAGAGTCCAAATTATCCTGCAGAATAGATAGACAAAGAGAGCGAAAGCGCTCGGAGAGAGGGGATGAGAGAGGCAATGAGTAATGCGACGAGGGCTGCTGAACAGAAAACTGGGCAGAGAGAGCGGGAGCCTGAGAGAGTGGCAGTGAATGTATTTAAGTAGGTCACAGATTATTAATAGAGATTCAGTGGTGTGGATAGAAAGAAAGAGATGGAGAGTGGGGGAGAGGAAGAGAGTGGGAGAACGTGGGGAAATGGGGATAGGTGGAGCGGAGTGATGGGGAGGGGCTTCAGGGAGCAGGAGGTGAGACTGAGGGAAGGTGGAGGAATGGGGAGTGACAGACGGGCAGATGGATGAGGGATAATATTGTAGAAATGTGTCAGAGCAAAAAGCATTTCAGCTATGTTGACTTTATGACATGCAGCCTGATCAGAAGCAGCGTCTGATGTGGCTCAGCAGCATTCAAACCCATCGTGGTGCACAGGCATGTCAAGGTTTCGTGGGTTGAAGCCTTTAAAATAAGCACAGATTGTAAAGAATCAAGTTGATCGACTTACATTTGTGCCTTTTTAACTTTATGTATATTTGCATGTTGTGTGTCTGTGTACGTATCAAATTTTTCTAATCTTTGGAGTGCATCATTTATGTGCTCACGCCCCAGTTCCAATCACATGAGCTGTAGAATTTAACAGCATTAGTTGGTAGTTTCACCATCTTCAATTGCTCCTTTCGCACTTGTAAAAATGGAATTAAAGGGACATTTTCTTGTTTTGTTTTTTTTTTTTTAAAAACTCTCCCCGACTCATCTGCTGATCCTCTTCCCCTTCTCTTTTCAGACCCTGCTGGTTTTGTCCAGTTTCTCAGCCATCGCTCTTGTCATCTCCCTCTTGGTGGTTCTCTCTTTCCTCATACACTACTGCTGCTGTCACCGTGGTGACCGGAATGAAGGATCAGAAGAGGAGGAGGAGGATGAAGATGGCAGCACAGGTCACGGTTACAGTGGGAAGAAGGGGCGGGGCATCTGCTGTGTCACATGGATGGCGGTTGCTGCTGTCACACTGTGCTGGTGAGAAGGACGAGTCAGACATTATATTTCATGGCAACTGACAAATGATGGCTTTTATCAGTGGTGGAAGAAATATTGACAACTTTTAAATGAGGAAAATATTCTAGAAACATGTAAAACTCCTGCAACAGGAATATTACTTTAAATTCGAATAGTCTCTGTCTCTTATAACGTCATAGTTAGATGTGGAATTCAACCAGGAACATTTCAGTTAAGTAACATGTCTGAATGCTGTAAATTGAATTTTTCATTTTTTTAACTACCACTTCTACTGCTTTGCAGAGTGAGATGCAATTCTTACTCCACAAGAAGAATTGGTTTACGTACAAACGTGTTTATTCCATACAATAGATATATTCTAAAATATGATATTTTTTCTTTCAATAATCGTTTCAACATGGGACTCTTAAGAAAGTGCATAAACTTTAAATAATTTGTATAGTTTTCTCAGAAGGTAAAGATATGATATGAAAAAAGTCCCATTTCTATTGCAGAACTTCAATTAAACAATGTAAATAAATAAATAAAATAAATTTATATTATTCTCTATCAGCTCTTAATGTTGATCATTTTTTATTATTCCAAGGATGAGCTAATTATTCAAAACCATGGCAACCAGCTATAAACATGAAATCCTTCAGATGCACCACTTTTGATGAATATTTATTTCTACCAAAGAAAAATTCTTAATGCAGAACATCTACTTAATTCTTAGCACATCTAAAAGCACATACTCACCACACATTAGTTTGTTTATATACGAGCACCACGAAGTAGGGAGCTGATATTTAAAAAACTTTTTGCTTATTTCACCATGAAGCGATGTAGTACATTCGTTCAAGTGCAGTGTTCTTAAATGCATCACGTTAGAAGACTTGTTAAGTTGCCTTACACTTCCAGTCTAATCGATGTCTGAGGGAAAAATTGTACTTTCTATATTTATTTCACAGCTTTGATTATCTAGAGATGGAAGATTTTTTTTAAAAACTGAACCAGCTTTTTTTCATTTTAGTCTTACATTATACAGTATAAGCAGAAGTATCTCGGTCACATTCCAGATGTCAGTGAGAAGTGAATAAACAAACCCTAAATGCGTCAAATCAGATAATTTGTTACGCGCAACCATGTGGAAAGTTGTCACCAGTTTGGAAAAGGGCAGATGCTTTCACACACCAGGTGATAAGACCACTGGCCTATCGTTTGGCCTGTCATGAGCACATTTTGGCCAACAAGATCAACAACAAATAAACCAGAGCCAGACTGAAAGCTAGATATAGCTTACATGGTTTCATTTTAAACAGTCTTCTCATTATTTATCATCTCAAATGAAAAATAAAGAAATCACAGTGGAAAACAAACAAACAAAAAAAGCATAAAGTATTTCTTCAGGTATCTAAAATTATACTTGACAGCTAAGAGGCTGTGAATCACTAGAAGTCACCTCCATCATCATCATCATCATCATTATCATCATGATCATGTGGTTTTGAGTCACCCACACAGTCGACGGTGTCATTTCACTGTTTCGCAACCACAGCCAACAATAGCTCCAAGTATTTTGATTGAACTGTTTCTATGTATGTGTGTGAGGTTTTGTGATGATGATCTTTGCAATCCCTACAGCTGTGGTGATCATGCAGTCGTAAAGTCGGTGCATTGTGGTCACCGTACTGGTTGGGAATCTGCTTCATACACTCTTTTATATAATGGAAGTATGAGTCTTCAAGGGAAACCTCAGCTGCCCATCAGCTGTTTTTAGTTTTTTTTTTTTCTTGCATCCAAAAATGCAGCCAGCTAATGGCTTAAAAAAAAAGTTAAAGTGCACTTTGATAGTTCAGCAGTACTTATTTTATGTTCCAGTCCATTTATTATGCTTTTTATGTACTGAGATTCTACATCATCTTACAGAACATAATGTGCTGCATATTTGATCCCAGCTGCTATAAAGTCATCATATACAGACTGTTGGTTGATGAAGTGGTTAGTGTCTCCCTCTTATGGACCTTAATGTAATATTACTTATATACCTCTTCAGTATAAAACATCTCTGTGTTTGACTGAAAGAAAAAAAGAAATGCCGTCATTTAATCTTTTGAAAACATGAATCGGGAGCCCTCAGACAGGGGTCTTTGGTCACATGTAAAAACTGCGCAGGTATCTCCGTTAGACAGCATTCACATTTGACAGTTTAAAAATGCAAAGCACATGCAGACGCATTCCTCCTTTTCCCCCCTGCTTTCTAATCTGGGTCACATACTATGTGGGAGATTGGGTCATACCATTCCTCCTGTTTTTGAGGGGATTTGATGAACATCTGGCCTGCGGTTTAATCTGAATTGTTGAATAACAGAAAAATGTGTAAATGTGTCACTGTGTTTAACATTTCAAATGTTTTTTTGTTTTTTTTTCCTCTGGAGCTTAACCATTGACCGCCTCCCCACCCCTGCATCATCTCTTTATTCCTTTCCTCGCTCTCCCCGTTGGTGCTCACCCATACCACACATATCACATCATCACCCGCTTTCTCCTTGTGTCACATCCATTTAAAATGTATGTACACTCTAAATTAAACATTACATTTATCCTTCTTCTATCCTGCTTTCTCTCTTGCTGTCACACATGCATCCTCCCGCAATGTTCTCATGCTTCTCCCCCCCCCCCCCCCCTTTTTTTTTTGCAGTGTTGCCATAGGCATCGGTTTCTATGGCAACAGTGAGGCTAATGATGGGATGTATCAGTTGACCTCGTCTCTTCTCACAGCCAATTATACGCTAGCTTCCATCGATCTGCTGGTGAGTGCTGTTCTTGTTGCAAGTAAAATGTCATGCACAGTACCCACCCTGCTCGACGTTGTTTGCATGAGTTTGGGAGGGAGTGAGAGGGGAGAATGTGTTTATGCGTACATGTGGTCTGCTTGACAAAAATCAGATACAAACCTCTGTTTCATCGATTTTCCTGTGGTCAGACAGTGGTTTATGTGTCTGAGTGCTAAATGTCCTCCCTTCACTCTGTTGGGTTGTGGATACATGTCAGAGAAGGTACACGAAACACACGCCTGACCACTTGTGAGTGGTTGGGAATGAGGTGGCCCGAAAGGGTCACAGGTCAGGATCTGAACCTGAGCTGAGCAGGCTTTCACTCTCTGTGTATGGAGCCATTTTTTATTTATGTTGCTCATACTTACAGAAAGTAACATTCAATAATTCATTGTTACATATTTCAGCACACCTGTGGTTGTTGCAGTGCAATCACATATATATATAGTTATAAAATCATATTTTCACAACTTCTAAAATAGTTACTATAATTCCGGAAAGGTTTATCGTAAAGGATTTAAGGCGACACATTGAAAAATAATTCAGTTTTTAAGAAAACAATATGTTGATATACTGCAATATATGGTTTCCAAGGCTGTTTGTATAGAAATAAGCTGAGTTACACGTTTAGGCCATCGTACACTTTAACTTTATTGCTGCATCTTTAATTTTGATTCAATTTTTTAAATGCCATGGCTTTAATTTCACTCAAGCATCAGTTCATGAAGAGATGAATAGAGATGAAATAACATCTGATACAAATAGATGAGATCAAGAAGAAGAATCATATATAGAAGAAGACTTTAAAACCTAATAAAAAAACTGCATATAAATACTAAACAAAAAAACCCCACGCATTATGCGTAAACTTCAAACAAGATATAAGTAACTTTAGTGTAAGCATGTATTTGTTTCTGACCGAAACGTCAGATGAGATAGCCAATAATCCACAACGACAAATGACAGGGATCAGTGACAGATAAAAGAAAAGCCTCGACGTTCACAGTCAGGGAATCCTGGGCTTCCTTTACAGGGAGGTGTCATGCAAATCAATACACAGCTGATTTAAGCGATCACATGTCTGTTGGGAGAAGGCTTTTCCAGAAGGGCAATGTACACATACATCTTTATGCCACGCGGGCTGCTGAATACTTTGATGAGCATGACGATGCTATGAATCATGTGCTGCAGCTTTCACAGTTAAATACCTCTGGGAGCTTTATACCGCCATTAAACATCTAATGAGGAAGTATTTTTATTGCTGATCTAGATGGACGTCCAGAAACGTCCAGAGACGGAGCAAACAGCCACCACCCACACACATTTACTCCTTTTGACAACTTAGAGTTACCAATCAACCTGTCATGGAAGCTTTAGGAAGAAGGAAAGCACGTGAAGCAAGACTCAAACTGGAAACCTTCCATCTCCCTCAGTCCAGATTCATTAGAACTTTTCTGAAGTCCAGACTTTTACTTTTCAAAGTTTGGTATGTGCATGATCTCGTCTCCATCATCTTAGATGTGTTATTGATTATGAGGGGCAGACATTAGCAGTGTTAGGTACTCTCTCTCCACAAGACAACCACTCTAAGCATTATTATGTCTGTTTTGTGGTTCATGTCCCACTCAGCTCACTTTTCTCCTTCCTTCCCCGACAGATTTCAGACACAATTACTGGACTGCAGCTCTCTGTCTCTGGCCCTCTCACCTCAATGGAGGAGCTGTTTTCCGGCAGCAAACCTTTCCTGGTGTCGACGCGGAACTGCCGGAGGTTGTCTGAGAACGTGATCAATCTTCTCTCCTCAATCTCTCTGACTTGGCCCGGTGTAGACACAGGGGTGGGGAACGACAGCAGCATCAGCGGGCCATCCATCACTCCCCTGACACCCGTTCCACCCTCCGTGGTGCCCACGGTGGTGCCTACCAGCAGCTTACTGCCCAACCCCTTCTCACCTGGATGGGCGGCCAACACACTAATGGTCAATGAGGACTACAGGCAAGGCATTTGAATGCACAGCTGATACATGTTCATGTGGTGAAAAATTAGAAAGAGCTTCTTAGAGTGGCTTCTGAGTGCGCATTCATTTCTTTTTTTGTGGGTCATCTCTGAAAAATCTCCTAAAAAAACTAAAAAGAGGTATGCAGCGGGATTGTTATTAGTGGGAGTAGAGACACTGTTTATGTTATCAGAGGAACATCCACAAATGTCAGCGTGAACTATGTGCAGCTTATCAGTTACGATATTATAAATGAATAATGCCCTGTACAGTTTTGAATGAAAACTGCATTATTGATGCAACGTTTTCTAACTTCCATTTGGGCGTGTCTTTTACCTTCCATAACACTTCCTAAACGGTTTTTATGAAAAGTTCACCCATGTCTTAGAGTTTTCTCTGTTGCTTCACTTTCCTCTCACTTTGATTTAGCTCTGTTAGAAGCTGTTTGTGTTCTCCGACTGCTCTCTGTTTCACGTTCAGTTCACTTTTATTTGCATGGTACCAGTCCACAGCAAAAGTCATCCTAAAGCCCCTTTCCACAGGAGACAAGTCCAATACAGTTCAGCTCAGTTCCAACACAATACCGTTTGTTGTAATTCAGTTAATCTTTAGTCCAATCCTTATCCTGAACAATCACGAAACAACAGTTGAGAGGATGAACCTAATTGACAGAGTTAAAAAACCTCCAGCAGGACCAGACTCAGAACCGCCATCTGCCTCGACAGGTTAGGGGTCTGAGATGAAAAACGCAGGGCATTTAATCCAGGAACATCTCCCTATGAGACACAATGAGAACAGTGTTAATTGCTCAAATAATGACACATCTATGCAAAAAGAGTAATGAGGACAGGGTGAGGAAAGAGCCTGGTGGATTGTGGCATGACCCCAACAGTCTAGACTGATAGCAGGACAACTAATGGGATGGATTGGGACACTTGAGTCATAAGCTTCATCAAAAAGAAAAGTCTAAAACCTAATCTTACAGCTCAAGAGGGTGTCTGTTTCCCAAACACTATCTGAGAGCTGGTTCCAGAAGAGAAGAAGCTGATAAATGAGAACTCTGCCCCCTGTTCCACTTTTAAAAACTATAAACCACAAATAAACTCTGTTGACATATCCTCATCAGAACTCTAGCTGCGGAATTTTGGATTTGCTGAAAGCTATTCGGGAAACTTTTTAGAGGTCCTATTAATAAGGGGTTGCATGGACTAGTTTTTCATTATCAGTCTGAGGCATTCCAGAAACTTGATTAATGTGTGATTTAAAGGATAAAATCCTGGTCGAAAACAACTCAGAGATTCCTCAAGCAGTACTAGATCCAAAGGTATTTCCATCCAGAGCTATTAAATAGCCAGACAGTCTATTTCTGATCTGCTCAGGCTCTAAGAAATGTTTCCAATTTTGCAATTGATTGTGCCACTTTATGCTTCATTCTTTTTTCTTTTTCAAGGCTGAGCTTTTTTAAATCTTTTAGGTCATTTTGCATAATTGTCATGTACAAATTTAAATCTTAACACCTCTACCCCCTGTTCGAGTTGTGCTGACACCTATGTCCCGCCAAGCATCTCATAAATATAACATGTGTGTAAGGATCTGACTGTTAACGTTTATTTTAATTGCAATTTTGGTGCTCTCTTAGGCTGATGGGCTGCTTTTATATCCCACATGCTATTTCAATAAAAACATTTATTATTGATGAATAAATGTCACAGGTAGATGTTTGTTCTGATAGATCCAGTCAACTTGTAATAATAGCGATCTGATAAACAACCAATTTTTATATAGTAGTGACTTCTGAATGAAGCTACAAGAGCCAGTATTGATCTGCAAAATCCCAACAATCCTGTAACGCTGTTTTAAATTTGGGAACAACAGGTATTAACAGATCAGGTGGAGGGAAGTCAGTTTAAACTGCACACACTTGATTAATATAACATTTATAAAACTTTACTACTCTTTTTCTGGGCAAAACAGGGCCTACTCATGTGTCTATAATAATTCAAGTACACCATCCTGGCAAGGAGAAGCAGCTCATAACTCACGTTCCCTCTTAGACTAAAGCCGGAAGTAAGAGTTCATTTTTTAGAGTCACGGGGAAAAATGCTTTGGAGCGCTGTGTTATAGAGCTGTCATTCCACACCAGCTCAGCAAAGCTTTAAAGCTGATTACTTCTATTACGTTCATGAAACTTTCGGAGTCAGGCTCTATGGTTAATACTTCCTAAGACTGTTTTATTTTTAATAATTTGGCCTTTGGAACTAAATTTGATGGCTATTACTTTGCTTTCCGAGATTCACCACTGAGCTGTTTTCCAGTAGTATGAAATCTGAAACGCGAAGGATAATTTGTTTTGGAACAATTGTCAGTGAATGTTTTGGAGTGAGTAGAAATCCAGTTTTTGATGCATTGTGACTCACAAAGTCGAGGCTCTCATAAAGTTCAATTCTTATTATTTCCTGTTGCGTCTGAAATGTCAGAGAGTGGAAATATAGTTTTAAAAAAAGTTGATCGTTGCTGGACTCATGATCACATTCGGGTCTATCGAGCCATAATTTCTAAATGATTTGGAAGCAAAATCAAAATTAAAACCTGCAGTGGGCCAAGTATACCGATTAAAACATTTCAAAGGAGTTTATGGAAGCAGTGAATACAAGGTTTGGCTTTATCGTTATAAAAAAGAAAAACCCTGCAGGGCGTGCTGTTACATAATATCCCAGTTTATCTGTGTCTCTATGCATTTTTTATCACAGTTGGATGTTAGGAAAAATAAAGGCTGACATGTCTTTTTTTCTAAATTTTATCGGCAAGAATGTAAAATGGTTTTCTTTTCATATTGTTTGTGTGTTTTAGGTGGTTGTCGTATGTGTTGTTGCTGCTGCTTGACCTCATAGTGTGTCTGTTCATCCTGCTGGGACTGGCGAAGCAGGCCCGCTGGCTTCTCATCCTGTAAGTAAACACGGTCTTGGATGTGGAGACACAAGCATGCTAAACACTGGACTGATGGTCAAAGTGTCCTGTCAGCTGACCAGTTTGTACTGTCCCCTCCTCTGCTCCCCACACAGGATGACCGTGCTGGCATGGCTGGCTCTCTTCCTGAGCTGGGGCTCTCTGGGCTTGGAGACGGCCACTGTGGTGGTGAGTAGGCCCTGAAAAGCAGCTGCGGTGAGCAGCGCCAAAGCTCAAGGAATAAAAAAAAAAAGGGAATGGGATTGGCAGGCAGTAGCTGAGAGAGGTCGGCTTCAGAAGGCCGACCCCTGGTGACGGACCAGAGAGGATGTCTGTGATTTCTGTGGCCATTGTGCCAAACTGTGAAAAGACCTGCCTCCTCGGGAACGCTGTAGTCGTGGCAGAAGACCAAAAAGGCAGGAAACTGGGGCAGAGATTAAAAATTCAATGTGCGTGTTTGTGAACAAAGTGTGCTTGTGCGCTGGCGTCTGTGTGTTACAGGCAAGCGTACTTGCAAGTTTGTGGGCGTTTGGCTTCAAGAAGTGAAGATGGAAGATGAAGAGAATGAGTTTCCAGCGAGTGTGAGGAGGGGGAGAGGAAGAAGGAGAGAGTGCGTCTTGAGATGACTTTCAGAGAAGGAGGGAGATCGACAGAGTGGGGAAACAGTCTGCTTTCTGTCAGCAGTGCATGCTTGAAGCTGTTTCTGTGCCTTTGTGCCTTTGGCATTTAAACATAAAAAGAAGCGTGAATGTATTCTTGTGAATGTTAACTGTGCTTTCACACACGCAAAGGTCCAGCTTTGCTTTTAAGTCCAGACCTTGACATTAGTAAAGCAGTGTACTGTTCCTTACTGGCAGCAGTCAAGCCACCTTTTACAATTCTGGCATTTTTTTTTAAAAACACAGAGCACGTTTATTTCTGCAACAGAGGATGGTTCATTTTCACTTTTCAAGTGCAGCCATTCTCTCTGAGAGGGAGGCTGCTTTGATCTGTGTTAACAGGGTAAATGGTGGGTGTTTTTCTGTGCTCGCCGCTCAGCTGAAGAGCCTCAGTGTCATGTGGGGCTGGCAGGAGATGTCCCAAAGCCTGTGGGTCCACACAGAGCTGCTCTGTCCCTGGCCACTGACAGGGAAACAATAGGCCAGCTGCAGGCCTGGCTGCTCTATCCTGCCCCCGGTCCTTGCTTGCCAGACTCTCTATGTGTCTCGTACTCCCTCTTCTGGTGGCCCGATTCTGAATTCATGTGTATTCCTGTTCAAAAATAGCGCAGTAGATTCAGCCTTGTATAGAGATGCTTAAAAATATATACAACATTTGTTTTTCTTTTCATGAGCTGATGCTATTAAAGAAAATTCAGAGATATGTTGGTCAAAATAAAGCAGAGATGGAATACAACAGCTGTGCTCATAATAGTTGGTTTTTGGGATGTGAAGTCAGACGCTCAACTCCAATACCACCCTCTTTCCTGCAGGTGTAGATCTGCTTTGAAGGTACAGCAAATTATTCTCACTTACTATTATTATTCTCACTTGGTGGGAGAATAAGGATGTTGGGTAAATCTACTCTGATCTGTGATGTCACAGCATTATGCAAAGCAGTACCGTTTAATCAAAGGCATATTTTTACACTCCAATCAAAGTGAAAGGGTTGTGTTTTGTGTGAGTTCTTGATTTCGTAGTCACCTCAGACACACACATGCTCTCGAGCGCATAAAAAGTGATAAAAATTATACATCAGCTTTAAAAGAATGGATGCCCTATTGGAAAAACAGTTGATTGGGAACAACAGAGATGCACCAAAATCAATATCGGCCAATATCTTTGCACTGGTGTCGTATATCTGCAGGGTGGAGTGTGTTTGTCGGTTGGCGTGTCTGCTAATTTTTTTTTTTCTCCCCCCTGTGATCATGTTTTTTCACCATCTCTCTTTGGACTCTCCTCTTCACTTCTCTCCCCATTTCTTCCATGCCTCCTTTCATCCTCTTTCACTCCCCGGGCCACTCTTTCCCGCGTTGCCAGGCTCTCAGCGACTTCTGCTCGGATCCAAACACATTCGTCCTCAACTCCACCCAGTTCAGCACGGGGACGAGCTCAGGTACAGCAACAATGTCCCCCGTGACTTTTTCTGGAAGAGCTGCTTGTTTTTCCATCCCCGTCATTTACCTACCAAATGTGCTTCTGTCAGCGAATCTGTTTGAATGACAGATGAATGTTCTTTTCTACTGTGCAATCGTCTTTTGTGTCCTGCTGTTTTGCTGGCCGTTCAGAAGTGTTGGATTATTACCTCACCTGCAACAGGCGCATGAACAGTCCATTTCAGCAGGTAATGTGACCTCTGCCAGTCACGTGTTCACATATAAACACATCGCTAGACTGCAGGCATGTGGCTCACACACTTATTCTGAGTGAGCAGACCTGATGTCTGATTTCCTCTCAGTCAGGAAGGAGCGCGGCTGTTGCCATCTGTCCTGTTCTCACACACTGCAGTCCTTAGAAAAATAGCCACAATATCAGACTAAGAAAGACAAAGTTCAGCTACAATGCAAAGTGAAAGCTCTTGACCCTTCTGACTGCACTGACTTTTTGGATTTAGCTGCTGACCCAGTCACAGAGGGCCCTCTCAAACATTCACACACACCTCTCCAGTCTGGAAAGAAATGCTCTCCCGCAGTTCCCAAAAGCTGAGGTATGCAAATAATTTGAGCGCTGGGAATATACTTAACGCTACATGTGAACCATCTTGTTATGGTCATTCTTACATTTTGCTTTTTATTATTATTATTATTATTATTATTATATTTAGAAATCGCTCAGGGAGGTTCAACAGATACTCAACTCCACTGAGGGCAACTTTCATCAGCTGGTGGCGCTGCTCAACTGCCGGGGTCTCAATAAGGTAACCAGACATGAGTAGAAAACTTTAATTATAAAGCCAGTTTTTGAAAAAAAATAAAATTCTGATTTCTTACTTTCTTTTTCATCCATTTTGTTTTAGGACTACATTGACTCACTGAAAGGCCTGTGCTACGACGGGATGGAGGGATTGCTCTACCTCTCCCTGTACTCTTTCCTCTCTGCTTTGGCCTTCACTGCTATCCTTTGCTCTCTGCCTGGTGCCTGGAGGAGCTTCCCCAGGTGAGAACAGTGTTGACTATTTTTGGGGTTTTTTTTCTGGTACACTCAAGAGATTTAAAAAAAGAATGTGTGTGGTTTAAGTTCTATAACTTCTGTCGCAATTAGTTATATGAAAAGTAGAGGATGGGTTCTAATGTTTTTTCATGCTCACACCTATTTCCTTTTTTTTAGTTAGTCCTTTATAGTCCTGCTTTTCCACCAGTAACCCGCAGTTCCAGAAAGAAAAAATGTTTCTGTATACAACATAATGCAATTTTCTAGCACAAAAATACTGAAATGTACGTTAGGAGAGGTTTGGCTGTCTTACAACTTTAGAGGGTTTTTCAAATGTTCTCAGCCAACTGTACAATTAGGCAGTGTGGGCATTCTGGCCTTAGTGAGTCTGTCCAGTAGATTAGTAGTGTGGTGCTTGGACCATTGGCAAAAGTGCATAATATTTTAGGGAGAGATTACCTCCTCACCCCACTCAGGGCAAGCCCTGGGCCCTATCCGTCAAATCAGATATGTCCCAGTGTCCGTTAGGCCAAATGTCATTAAAGAAAGATGCATTATGTAGCACTTTGTAACAAATATGTGATAGAAAACAAATGAGAGGACTGCCCAAGGACCCATTCATCATAGCCTGTCTATGAGTGAAGATGTCTCTCTCTGAGAAAATGCTTTTTTATTTCTAAATTAAATTCACTTCTATAAAGACAGTGATACTTGTCATTTCCCTGCTCACACATACCCCTTTCTCTCTCTCTTTCATTGGTGGCGGCAGTGAATCAGAGGAATACGACGACTCGGACAGCGAGAGTGAGGACCCCTTCACCTCCCATCAGGCACGTAGACAGGCATCTTCGGGGTCTCAGCGAGGGGCCATGGCCCCCTTCTATAATTACCCGGGGGCCGGGTGGACACCCCCCTTTTCTAGCGCGCCGCCCCTCCCGTGAGTAACACACTCAGACACACAGACAGACAGACAGACAGGCAGGAGAAAGAAGTTGCTCTGAGATGCAGTTTATTTCCCATCAGTCTTGTGTTTCTGTTTCTATATCTGGACCCATAGGCAGCTTTACACTGTTACTCCCTCTGAGATTAGGACCTAGGCAGTAGCATGACACCACAGGAAACACAACAGGGAGACTGACTGAGCGCTCAGCACTGTCGGGACGACTTTGTGCAGACACATAGTTGTTTTGTTTTTGTGGGGCAATTATAAATCAAATTCCCTCCCTTCTAAACACAGAGCTACCACACAGCCATGTTAATGACAAAACACCATAGACGTGAGTTGTAACGTATATATCCGTCTTCACACACGAGGCGGCAGATCAGGTAGTTTGACTGCTAGTTTCCCAAACTCCTGTCCACACAGACACATGTAGGATTAGCTCAAATCCACAGGGCACATGCATTGCAGACAGACACACAGACAGGTCAATATGGACTACAGCGTAGGCAGTGAAACAGACACAACTCCAGAGGTCGGTCTGTCTGTCTGTGTGTCTGTCTATCCGTCTGTCGGGTGTTTCAGGACAGACGATGTAGGCCGCTCGGTCATTTCACAGATCTGGTCTCAAATGGCGTCCTGTCTCCTAAACAGCAGTATGCTACTGCTGTGCTAGGGGGAGGGGGTCATTGACGAGGCTGCGCTCGTAAAAACTCCGGCGATGTGAGGCTCAGGTTGACTATAGGTAACCTCCCCTCAACACTCACCTCTCCTGCTTCCCCTTTCATCTGTCTCCTCACCGTGGTGTCCGCTCCTCTCAGGCTACCTCTCTGGATCTGTCCTGCTGCTTCTCTCGCCGTTATTCCCGCCACTTCCTCGTCTGGCTCTCCCTCTTTCACTCTCTTCTCCATCAGAGAGGAATCCAAGTTTAATTGGTGTTACCTAATCTGGAATCGTTTAATTCCTATACTAATGCCATTTGATCATCTTGACTGCTCCCATAAATAATTGATCACAAATACGCAAGCATACTGATGAAATTTAGAGAGTCAGCTAGCACTAACGACACAGTCCCCTCTAAACTGAATCTGCTCCGAAAGCGTTTGGGTTTCATTGTGCAAAAAAAGAAAAAAAATCATTAATGCCGCTGATGAGTCAGTCCTTATTGCACATGATTATTGTATAAATCCTGATGTGCATCAGTCATGAGTGGACTGTGTGCTTGCTGCTGGTGCCTTATTCGAGCGCCAGTAGACACAACACCTACTAGAGCTGCCAAGTGCTGTGTTTTTCCGCACTTTATTTCTAACCACTCTCTCTCCTCTTTCCTTTTACCTGTCTTTGGCTCCCGTCACCTCACGGTCCCCGTCCCCTCTGTCTTTCTCAATGTCTCTCATCCCTGTTTCCCTCTCTTCTTAACCCTCTACTCCTCTCCCTCTTTATTCTGTCATTGTCTCTTTCTATCTCTATGCAGGACTCCAAACGTTTCCTCCAATGGCAACCCTGGCTATGAGAGCCTACCCTTGACTGACAGGCAGTCCCCACCCCCCTCTGTGAGTTCCTCTGTACTTGTGGCACCATCACTACTTGTGGCACCATCACTACCTGTGGCGTTTTCTCATTGCCGTTAGTGCTCGCGCTCACTCTGATAACTAGTGGCAAACGGACAAACGTGGTGGCGCATCCTCAACCTCAAAGCATCTTGTCTTACAGTTCGTTTTTTTATCAGCACTTCAAAAACCTGCAACAATGATAATAATGATTAAAATATCAGAACATTTTTCTCAAAAACATTTGGGCTAAATCCTAATATACTAAATCTTATATCAAATGAAGAAAAACAGCATATCACAGTTGAAACTGACTGATTTTTCTCTTTTGTTTGAATAAATATACTCTTATTTTGAATTTATGGCCAGCAAGGTTTAGAGAGGAACCAAAACATAAAAAATTCAATAATGAAAAAATAAAAGTACTGGAAAAGTGATGCCTGCAAAAGTCTGGCAACCTGTCCAGGATGTACCTCTGGGTTACGCCCGACAAGAGCTGGGATCAGCTCCGATCCCTGTGGTGCTCTAACCCCCTGAATTGGAATAAGCGGGTACACACGGATGGATGGGAAAGTGATGCTAAAATACTGGAGTATCACTCAGTAAAATGCACTAATCGTTTGCATGTGGCTAATGCGTTTTAACTATTTTAGGAATGAAGGTGAAAAGTTTTTAGTTAATTCAGAGTTACAGAAATGTGTTATAATTTCATTTTGAATTAATTTGAACGTTTTAATTTGCCTAATTGCACTGGTGCCAAATGATCAGCCAGTGAAGTAAACATGATTTGGCTATTTTGAATGTGTTTATGTTCACACACATGAATAACAAATATTCCTACTCCCCCCTCTCTCTCTCTGCTTAACTTCCAAACATCTCCACGTCTCTCCTGCTGCTGCATCTCGTCGTGTTTTGTGGAAGTGCAGTACTCTCCCAGCATGCTGACTGGATACGGGGGAAATCAATCACACCCCTCCCATTCGAGAAACCTGTATTCACGCTGATTTTTGTTTTCTTTTGTTAGAAAATGTATAGAAAAATGTCTAGTTTTCATATGAATGGACACTTTAATGACATAAAAAACGAAACTAATCTAAATAAAATGAATGCTAGTTGTGAATTTAAAGTGCATAACGTCAGTACCACTGATTATCATCGTTATTATTATTCTTAAAAGCACTTAAAAGAAGCAGTTGTGATTGGGCTGCTAATGTAACCAGCTGTGATATTGCTGGTCGTTTGTGCAAGAGCTACAAACTAAGACTGCTCGGTCTAAATCGTTTCCCCTTGTTTGTCCAAACTGTGTAAACTGTGAACAATGAAGAAAGTCAAAGTGGTATTGATGCTACAACATTGTAGTTTTATATTCTTACATGTATCTGTACCACTGATTATTTTTTTTCTTTCTTTCATGTTTTTATATTAATATTGTGTAGAAAAACACTGGCACGTAGCAACACGATGCATTTTTGTTTTCTGTGTATGGTTATGCAGTTTCTTCATTTGGTCTATTTTTTTTTTTCTTTTTGTACTATTACTTTTTATAGGTGGCAATTCTGTATTTTCCCTTGTATTACCTTATGGTATTCTGTATATCTCACTGTCTATAATATCTCAATAATCATGAACGTTTGTTCTAAAAAATAATAATAATGATAAAATAACTAGCCGAGGGCTGTGAAGACCCTGTGTTGAGTGAATGGAGAACTACAGCTGCCACTCCGGTCTTCAGAGTGGAGAACTACAAATCCCATGCAATGACAGCAGGTACATAGCAATATGTTTCTTGCTACTGGTGCTACAGTAGCTCTACCGTAACAAGCAATAATAACTATGTATAGCATTGGGTTTCTGAGATCTCTGCGAGAGGTTTTGTGTATATAAGGTATGGTTTGAGATTTCATTAAACCCCCTCCTCCCCAACTGACCCTGTTAACCCTTTGGATTGAGTTTTTATGGCTATCAATGCTCCTTTTGAATGGCATCCTTTTACACTTGAGAGTCTAATATAAATAAAACATAACTTGAATAATCCTAAACTGGTCTTTATCATTTCTGCTGGTCCACGTGATGTCCACAACACACAAAGAATGCTTTTCAATAAATTCATACGTAAAACAAGAGGCCAATGTTTAATATAAATAAGCATGAACAATATGAACTTTTTCAGTTTTAGGTTCATGTGCAAGTTAGTTTACTAGTGTGCATCAGAGGCAGCGCACCTACTCTTCTGGATATGCATAGTTCAACAGGAAAGAGAAAAACAAAACAGCAGCCACGCAGTCACAGACCAACGTTTTTGCATGTGGTGAGGATAGTATTCATTCTTACATGTTTCCCCTTTCAAATTACAATGTTTCCATACAGTTTCGTTTCCGCACGGCAGTTAAAGTATAAACAACAGAGATCCGACGCCTGGGTTCTCAGAGCAATCCATCACTGTAAACAAAGTTAACTTTCATATCAGCTTCATTCCTGTTTAGTTTTAACTATGTCATTACACAATAACAAAAAAGATAAGAAAGAGGCATAATGGTCACTGCGACATATCACAGGAGTCACACGTTTCAAATACTATTTGCAAGAGCTAACCAAGAGGGAAAACTTGAGATGTTTGCAAAATGTTTAGTAAATAAACAGAAACATCCAGGGACACTGGTTTAGTTCTTCATTGACTCACCTGGGACGTCTACAAAGGTTTGAAAGACCGGGGATAATCTAACTTCACTAACTCCAACAATCCAGATCCTTCTGTGTAATGATTATGATTATCAACCACACAAGTCAACCCAGATTTTTTTTTTTTCCCGGTCTGGGTTCATCCGCTTTCATGGAAAAAGGCGCCGAGTTGTTGCTAGAAGACCAACTGGAGCATGCCTCTGAGGTTGGAGATTTCTCACAAGAGAAAAATAAGACCATAATCCTTGCAAACAATGTTGACTTTCCTGCCGCAGAAGACATTTTTCAAATCATTCTCTCCAATTGCAACCCAGAGAGATCGAGACAGTATTTAATTCCAGCTGGTACAGCGGCTTACTAGCAGATGCCGTATTAAATTAATTCTCTGTGACATCAAGCGGAAGAAAATCCACAAAGAAAACACTGAAAGAAATTTGCAGCATTAACTTTGACCTTTTTTTGTTTAACTTTTTAAAATGTTAACCTAAAAAAAAAAAAAAACCTAACATAGCGACAAATTGCAGAGCAGCTTAATAAAGACACTTAAACTGCTGCAGTATTAAAAAAAAAAATGCACGTAAATCTTCTTATAGTGTTATATCTTCCATCAAAATTATTTACCATTATTCCCAAATCCAGTCATGTCAACAAGGACAGATTTAATCTCTACTATAAATAAGCATTTCCTTCCACTAAGGATCTATAATCGAGTGCTCTGGAGGCGGTGCTCAGTATGCGCCAACTCTCTCTCTCAGGTTTGGCCTCCTGCATGTTACCACGGCGATGTGAAAAGGGAAACGACTTTGTGTCGCTTCAAGCTCAGGGTCTGCAGCGTCCCAAACTTCTCACTAAACCACAAATCCTCCTTTGTACAGATGTGGCATCAGTGCCTGCACGGGCACACACGAACAGTTAGTGCTCACAAACCTCCTTCTAGAGTGCATAGGTTAATGACAGAGATGGAGCAAGAGACGGTGCAGCTATTAAATTGATACAATTTGATTTGACATTGTATTTGTTGTACAAAATGATCCCAACTCCGAGACCATGGCAGCTTAGTTGAAAAAATTAACCTCAACCCCTTTTTATCTTGGTGATAATTTACTAATCAAAGATTCTGAGTAATTTAGAGGTTGTTTTTTTTTTCCATGCACAATGTCTGTAAATAACTGCAAACAAAATAATAATGAATCACAACTTATTATTATTAAATTAGCTCACATTTCTCTCAAACCTGCTGTTTTGACATCATAAAATGCTCCCTCTCAGCTTAAAAAAATGAAAGTACCAAGAGAAGAAAAGGTAATGCAGGTAGCAGAGCAGCAAAAACTTTAACAGCTGTCACAATCAGAAAGTTCTTCATTTCAGGAGGAAACTTCTGCTTCTGTTTCTCTTTGGAATTTCCTTTGTGTGTCAGTGTAGATATGAAATGTATTTTCGTGCATTCCCTGAAGAATTTTCTTTGAGGTGTTTTAAAAAAAACAAAAAAGTCAGTGAGAGGATTTTTCCCCCCTTCATGCTACACAAAGTCATCAATTATTGGGGATGTTAGAGTTGAGCCATGAACCGTCCTCTTCCACCTCCCGTCGGACAACCAGGAGCATCTCTGCCACATCCTGAGAAAGCTGTTCGCTGAGAAAAGTACTGAAAGAGAAACAAGGACAAAAAAAACAAACAAACAAAAACAAAAAACAGGATTTTTTTTTTTTACAAAACCACAGATTAAGACAGTGAGCCAGAGTGCAGCGTCCAAACACAAACAAGTGAAGTAACTCCCATGTGACCACTCATATGGAGATGAGTCATTCACCAAGACAGAGTTAAAGTGGCACACAGCAGCCAAGATGTGATCTAACTCGGAGCAGGCACACAGACGATACGTCTGCTCCAGCACGCTCAAGAATGTTGACGAGGCTGCAAATTCTCACCGTAGTTCTGCTTCTCCCCCAATGCAGACAGGACTCTTCAGTTTGGAGTCCAAGTTGTAATACTGTCCATTGACTTGCCGAACAGCCAGCCAGTGCCGCCTTCGGAGTGGCAGAGAGACGATCCCCAGAGACACTCGTGAAGGTACATTAAGAATAAAACCGTGCACCTTTGACACGCACAGGCTCTGAACCGTCCTAGATGTTTGAAAAGGGCAGAAAGGCAATGTTAAAGAAAACCTCCATTAGACATTTTAAAGAGCAATTTCATAAATAAAAACACCTCAATACATCTCTCAACCCCCCTGAGTCCCCAAAAATAAAATCCTTTCATTTTCACATGTAGATGGTGCTGGGGGAGAATTATTACGGAGAAGTGAGCCTCATCTCATTTACAACCTAGCCTGGGTTTGCTTTGCTTGACTGTCTAGTGTAGTAGTTTACTGCTTGTAGTGAAATGCTTATCTCTGTGACGGTAACAAAACTGTCTTTGTCCTTCATTTCAGACAGCATGACTGAGAGCTGCAGCTGAAATTCTTCTGGATTTAATAATCCATCTCAAAACAACAAAAACAAAACATTTCTTATAAATAAAGAAGAAATGTTCACCTTTACGTCTCTTATATATGGGCTTGTGAAACAGACAAGGCTTGAAATTACTGGACTACAAATGTCTCTTGACACAGGGCTCAGCGTGTCTACTCACCTGCGTTTGTCCCACCACACTGCAGCCAGTTCCCTGCTCTGCAGTGCTGCCATGATGACATTAACGTCATAGTTTCCCGTCCCCAACACTGACCGGTGAGGGTTTACAACACACTGCGGAGCCAAGCTGCAAACACGTGAAGACAATAAAGTCCAGAGTTCAATGCAAATTCTACTTTTAAATCTTACCATGAATGTGAAGGCCTCCTCTTTTCTAAATCTTTTTGTTTCGCATTCAAACAAATATAATTTGTTTGTCAAAAGCAAAAACAAAAGTGAAGACCAGCAGGACCACGAGTCAATTTAAGTCATGTTCAATTAGACTAAAAGCGAATGATGCAAACATTGTTCTGTCTAAACACACTTTTTGTGTATAAAACCAGACCGACCGCTCTTCTCTCTTAATGTTAATTTTTACATTTAATGCAGGAACATTTCTGAAATGCTTTGGCGCTCCATGTGGATGAGGTAGGTTAACATTTTCAGCATTTTCTGACCGCTTCATCTGTGACAGCAGATTATCTATTAATTGTCATCAATTTATCCACTCCAAAATTAAACACAACAACCTTCAACATGTCTGGTAGGTTAAACTGGGATAATCAATTAAAATTAAATATACACACTATTCTTTTGGAGGGCCTGCATTGTGATTATATTACCAAAATTATCAAAAATAAAACAGTTTGTTATACTGTCATTCGGACGATACTTTCCATTCATACTATTATTTTGTTAAGACCTGGTACACCCCTGTTGCACTATTCTTCCATCTTTTTAAGCCATTTAATTGTAATTATTCATGTCAATACTGGTAAGTGAAAGTAATTTTACAATTTTTGCCTTAAACGCTCAGAAACCCTTGCAAGCCTTTTCACAGAGGCCACAAATGAAGTACAAACTCTTTAACTCATAAAAAAAACAACACCTAAACAAAATAATTGCCACTAAAATATGACAATAACCTTACTTTTCTATCAGCAAATACTGTATGCTTGAACTCCAAGAATGAAATCTTACTTTTTTTTTTAAATATTTAATCCTGCTGTGACCTTTCATGCAAGCTGTCTGTGCTGCACTGTGAAGATCATTCTTAATAATAGTCATAATAATTAATCTTCAGTGGATAGTTTGTAACAGAATAAGACTTGAGATGGTTGAAGCTGCGTGATCGCAGACTCACACACATTTAGGAGAGTGTTGTTAATGTGATCAGTGTCTGAAGCCAAGTTAACAGATGCACGTCAACACCGGGACAGCAGTAAGGAGCCAGTGGTTTTTTTTGGTTTTTCTTTAAATCACTTCTGGCCTGGGGTGACCAGCGCGGATCGCTCGTCGGCGCGCGTCCCGCCGAAACGCCGCGGCCGCGTTACTTTACCGTTTGCAGATGTCGTCGGCGGTCTCCTTGGTGAACACCCGCTCCTGGAGCACGTTGTTCAGCGCGTGGATCGCACACAGCTCCAAGCGTTGCTTCTCGTGGAAGACCTCAGCGTCGCCCATACTGACCACAAAGTCACACACAGAGAGATGCAGCAACGTGAACCACGGCAGCGACTTGGCGGCGACTCGGAGGCGACGTCGACGGCAGACTTTCCCCGTCCGCGCGAGTTAGCATCTCCTTACCCGGCTAACTGCGACGCTCCACCGGTTGTGCTTTCTTACGCACCGTTTCGCTGCTCGCAGTTTGGAAAACGAGGGCAAAGTGGACCGTCGACGACCCACAAACGTCAACGAAACCACCCACCTGCTGATTAAGCAATTCTCTATTAAAACGATGCTGGACAGGGACGGCTACATCCAGAAACCGGAAGCAGAACTGTTGTTTTTGTTGGGACGTTGTTGTTGTTGAACAGCTGTCACAGGCCTCGTGCATATGATTAAAAAAATGAAGTACCCAAAGGGTCAGTCACGGTTATCGATTTTGGTGAGCTGTCAGAGTAAATGAATAAACAATAAAATACACGTTACAGACAACTAAACTTTCACGGATTGATCCAATCCAAACGTTTTCAAGCGAATCAAATATCTGTGACACGGTGTCATAGCGCCCTCTAGTGAGACCTTTGTTTATAGACTTGTTTTTTTTACATTGGATTAGTTAATTTCTCATTTTGATCAGACATTAAAAACACCTTTAATTTATAGCTTTTAAATTAACTACTAACTCATAACTTCATAACTTATAAAAATACAGTTTTTGATGAAACGGTTGTATTTTATTATGTGTTATACTTCAAAATGTTTTTAACCAATGAAACAAATAGCCACCGAGCACATATGTTTTCATGCATCCTCCCCACGCTAAAGACATCAGAGGCTGAGCGAGATGTGAGGAAATCATAAGCTGCACTCAGTTGATTTTTTTTTTCAGTGTGTATTGTATGTTTTGATCTCATTGTGTTTGTTTGAAGTGCTTTTTCTGCCACACTGGTTATTTTGAAGGTCCTTATTGGTTGTGTTGAGTCAGTTTCTTGTTTTAACATCTAATCTTGTCTTTGTTTCTATGTTGTAGATATTTTATGTGTTTTCATTTTTGGCATATTTTTTGGGATTTGCTCATTCTGAATTTTAATAGGTTTCAGAAAAGACTAGGGTACCCATTTAAAATGATGTCTGTGATGGTATGGTATTACATTTTTTTAATCTATGTGTTAGTAATGGCATTTACACTGAGTGAATGCAGAGAGCTTTTGGGAGTTTTATACAGTCAATCAGCTCACTGAAGTACTTCTCACAGCTTACATAAAGGGGTTGTGAGGGTAAGGTTTTGAATGTATCATTTTGTCCCCTCAGGCAAATTTCAAAGAAGTTATATACAAATTATAATATACACAAAATAAAATATAAGTAAGCATAATGAATAATATGAATACAGAATATCTCACTGATTTCCAGCTGGAGCCTTTCCGATCGCTCCTTAGATTAGAGATGAGGTACACTATGTGGGTACACCCAGTAAAGGTCGCTGGCCCATCACCAAGAAAACAGAAATAGAAAACCATGTACAATAAAACAGCAACCAATGGTCAGTTTTAGAGAAACTACTCAACTTAACGTCCATGTTATTGAAAGGAAAGCACAGGGGAGAGCATTTAAACACCACACAGAAAGACCCCATTTAAAGTTTGAACCAAGAGTCTTCTGAGGTACTAACTACCCCCATTCTACTCCAGTACTTAAAACAACAGACACAAAAGTAGCATGATCTCATCATTTCAGCAATGGTGTTGTTAAAGCTGTAATAAATGCATGTATGCCTACTTTTATTAAAGAAATGTTTTTCTTGCCCTGCATTTTACCTTTTTTGGCCATTAATTGAAATGCTGTGTCTTTTTACCTCCTGAGAAAGTATTCAACCAGGGATGTTGAAGTTAAATTGCTCTTGAAGACTTACTACCATACAACTGCCTGGTACTCAAATCATTCACTCATTCATAAAGTACTACATTTTTTTTATAGCCAATTATTTTGTCCTGCTGCATAATATGATCACATTCAGATGTAACTTGGTATGTATATATATATATATATATATATATATATATATATACCATGTGTATACCATATGATTTTCAGTAACAAAAACATACTTTTTTAGTCTTTGGGTGAGAAAAGTACCAGCGAAATGTGCGTTTGTGAACTAAAAGATACTTTTGTTGTCCGTTTTTCAAAAAAAAAAAAAAAAAAAAAAAGGGAAATGTTTGTACTGTCCTGTCAGAGGTTGCATTTCTTTTGGTGACAATTGTCATTGTTGTTTTATTGTTTTTAAATGAAAGATTATATGAAACAGCGGTAGATCAATTATCTTTTCTATCAGTGCTGCTCTAATAATCAAAATATTCTGCTCACTATTTTTCTATCGAGGTCTCTTTGATACATGTGATATGCTGTGGGCTCTCCTCTGTTTAATTTTTGTGATTCTTGACTGCATCTGATTCAAACTGATTTTTCCTTTCTGTATTGATCCGAGGCGTGAGTTTTTTAAATGGACCTATGACTGAGCACTATTGGTAATTCTCTTGACTCTGTATGGCCGATAGGTCTTTTCAATGTGACGCAATGAAAAAACGGCAACGCGATTGGATCATTTCCCCCCTGACGTATGACACCACCACGATCCCCATTGGTCCGTTGTAGTCGGTTAGACTGAAGATCGTATTTTTGTTCCTGTGTCAACGTAAAGAAGAAAAGAACAGTGATCAGTGGAACTGGGCCAAGTTTATGCCTCAGATATTTTTTTCAAACTTTCACCGAAACGGCTTATTATATCTGAAGCCCGCCAGAAACCCGTCGCCCTACAGATCTGCTTCTCGAAGATGGTAAGACAAGACCGCCGAGCTTGTGGCTAGCGGCTAACGGCAGCTAGCTTGTATTTAGTCGTCGAAGGTTGTCGATTTAGTTTTATTTCTGTGACCGGACCGGGAGGTGTTTCTGTCGGACCTTCTGCTCTTCCACGGGAACTGTAATCTAAAATCGAGTGTGGACCAGAAATGCGTTCCTTCCAACCGACTCTATATCACAAATAGAAAACCCACGAAAAGCGTTGATTTGGACTAATTGAGGGCTAGCCGGCGGTGCTAACTTTCACGTAAAGTTGAGGTTTTCCGTCGGCTTCTTGGTAATAAACGCACTTTACCAATCTCTTAATTTTTAAAAGGTGTAATATGACTTTCGTACTCGAAGAGACTAAATAATTACCGTTAACTTGGTTTTTTTTCCTTATGTGGAGACGCTTATCGTGTCGTTAGCGCTGCTGTTTACAGATAAGCCTTGTAGTTTTAACTTTATTATGTTTATATTTGTAGTTATTTGTAAGTTTGTTTAGTTGCAGTCAGGAGGAAGAACCGACTCTCCCTGAGATGCTGATGTACATCTGTCTTGCTCTCTCTCCGGGAAGAGCGTCTGATGAAGTGATCATAGTCATTTATTTATTTATTTAGCTCGCTGATGCAACTTGACTGATTTTAAAAGTGTTATTACTGTTATTTAAAAAGCAATGTACTCAACAGTGTGTGGATATCCTTAAAACAAGCAAACGCCTTGCTTAGCTTCTGCTTTAGAACAATGGATTACTATTCTTGTTACAAATATTAGATTTGACAATAAATAAATAAAGTAATAAATACATGTGTGTGGCCTATTGAAAGGGATCCCCCAGCCATTATTTTTATAAACCATCGATGATACTTACGTTTCTGAGCATTAGGTGTAAATGTTCTAGAAATGAGAGCGTTCGGGTTCCAGGTGTGTCCAAGTCGTGGCCAAATCCGTCATGCCAGAAGGAAATTTAGCTCGAGCACGGCATGATTCAGCCCAGGTCTGGGTGCTGAAACTATATTTATTTAACCACATTTCCATTCACAACACATGATGCAGTTTCAGTTTGCATCAAGTTAAAATGCCAGTTCGCAGATCAGACTGGCCCTGATCCAAACACCCAAACCCTCGCCAAATCTGGCATTCACTGACATACCAGAGCCAATTCACTTTTCAGAAACCGCTGCCAGGCCACAGAAAAGCCTGCCGCCACTTAGCCCAACTTAACCCAGTTTGACTGTCTATTGTCAATGTAAAATGTGTAACTAAACCTTTTCTGTTAGCCAATTATCAATGTAAGACTTACAGCTTTATAGTTATGAAGAGGAATTCACTGTCTTGTGAAATTCATCCTCTTATCAGGAAGGTTTGAGGAAAGCATTTGATGATTTCCCCACACTGGAAAAAAAGTGAATGTGTGTTTGTACAAAATGACTTCAGTGCTAACCCCTGCTTTGTCTCTCTGTAGAACTCCAATGTGGAGAATTTGCCACCTCATGTTCTTCGCTTGGTCTACAAAGAGGTTTCAGCTTTAGCAGCAGACCCACCCGAGGGCATCAAGATTTATCCCAGTGAAGAAGACATAACTGAACTTCACACGTCTATTGAAGGACCAGGTAAAGACTGTAAAGCATCATGTCAAAGCTGACGAAAAGACCCTTCTACTATTGTCCCCACTGAGTTATATCATTATATCTGTTTTATCTCTATTCGTTTAAGTCTTCAGTTTCACTCGTCTTTGTAATCAATATCTGATTGGTGGTGAAGTTTTCAAGCTGCTTGCCAGACACAAACACTTTGTAATGTCAAGTTGACACAGATGCATAGCAGTGCAAGCGTACATGTTTTATCAAGACTCTTAAACATAAACACAGCAAAGTAAAAATATTTCCTCATATTGAGTTGTTTTTCAGCAGCTGTTCCTTGGTAGTGTCAGAAATGTTGGAATCAACAATCTGAACATTCAAATCCTCATGCACACTGTTCTTGAAAGAACCATATACCTTTTTAAAATAAACCTGGTCACTTTAGCAATCTGATGCATTAAGGGGCATATGCTGTAATTAGTCTTAAGTTATTTTTCTTTGAACTAATACCTCTATCCAATAACCTGGAGCATTTTATTTATAGGTTTCCGGTGATAATCAGAGAAGACCTTTTTACTTCCTTCTGATTTGAAAGAAATATATTATTTATTGTCAAGTTTTTATATGAATAAGTTAGAATTTTAAATCAGAAAAGGGATCTTATCTATTATTGTTTCAAAGAACGAAATCTGAATTAATCAAAATAACTGGTGAGTGAAACATACAAAAATCCACTCACCATTGGCCTGGAAAATTGTAATGGGTGCATCTCTAGTCAGGACATACTGCTCATGTGATAAATACTTTATACTCTGACAGAGGGAACTCCATTTGCTGGTGGCATTTTCCGAATGCGTCTGGTCCTCGGGAAGGACTTCCCTGCTGTTCCACCCAAGGGGTATTTCCTGACCAAGATTTTTCACCCCAACGTGGGTCACAAAGGAGAGATCTGTGTCAACGTGTTGAAGAGGGACTGGAAGGCAGAACTTGGTCTCAGACATGTCTTACTTGTAAGATCAATCATTTCTTTTTACTGTTCTGAGTATAATCTGTGTCTGTTCCATGATTTTATATATTTGACTTTTAATTTTTTTTATTCTTTTATTTATTTATTTTTTCTCTTCTCAACAGACCATCAAGTGTCTTCTCATCCATCCAAACCCAGAATCAGCTCTGAATGAAGAGGCTGGGCGCTTGCTGTTAGAGGACTATGCAGAATATGAGTCCCGTGCCCGTCTTCTTACAGAAATCCATGCCATGGGTGGGCCTGGTGGTACTTCTGGGGCACCTCAAGATCCAAATGATGGCCCACAGCCGAAGAAGCATGCAGGTGACCCTACAAAGAGAGCGGGACCCAGCGTGGCAGCTATACCAGCAGGTCTGGGTAATGGAGTTAATGGAGCTAGTACCAACAGCAGCAATAGTAACAGCAGTAGTATCCTTAATAATGTAGCAGGGAAAAAGAAAGCAGATAAAAAGCGTGCGCTGAGGCGACTTTAATACTTCAGTCAAATAATCTGTCTGTGTGTGTGTGAGTGAGAGAGTGTAAATATAAATATTGAAGTGTGTTAACCAAATTTTTGTTGTTTTTTTCTCACTCTACTCTGAGAAGAGATGGTCGAGATTTTGTACCCTTTGTTTTGCCACCAGTTTTGCTCGTCCTGTTGGCATTACAGGTTTAATTATTTCTATACCTGAAGATATAATGAAAAATATCCGTTTCTCTTTAAAAAGAAAGTATCCACTTTCACTACAAAACTCCTGTCATTTCTTGTTTTTATTTTGGCCTACTCTAACTGAATGACATAATGGCTTTCACTGTGTAAAAAACATGGCCTCTGATGTCTAAAAACGAGACATAAGTCCCATTGTCTTACACTTAATACCAGCTGTTTTTAAAAATGTTCCTTATTAAGGCTGCTGTGATGGTACTGTGTACTGTACAGCCTGCCTTGCCTTTGGGTGTCAACTATGGTGTTAAGTAAATTTAAAATCAGGTTTCCAAAATGAGCTCAAAGGAAATATGGAAAACGTTGCTTAAATGTATGCATGGTTCACCATTGGAAGATAAATATTGCTACTATTTTGCAAAAGTAACATCTTTTGTAAAATGTATTTTTCATATAATCTAAATTTAGTAAAGGTATGGAAAAAAAGATAGCAATGGAGTATATGAAGTCTTATTTCATTTCTTCTGAAATTGTTTCACTGTCCAGTATTTTTTAAATTTCTAATTGAAATGTCCTTACTCGGCCGTGTTTTGATGTGCGAGAAGACGTAGAACAGTGGCTGGAAGGGAACAGGGTAGGTTTTTGAAGAACTTTTATAAAACAAAACAAACAACCAAAAAAATAAATAAAAAATCCATCTGTTTTCTGTATTACATATCCTGTGGTGTGACTCTCATCTACTGCTCCTGCTTCCCTAAAACACAGTGTGTACTCAAATGCCTTGCTCTCTTATCAGCCGTGTGCATACTGGAGAAGCCACCCATGTCTGACAGTTGTCTCCCCATCCATGTCACGGGCAGGATTCCTACATGCACGTGGGGCTAACTCTTTTTCAAGGTTACGCACTCAAATGCTGTCTTAGTTTGGATGGAAATTGCCTCTTGAACTCATGTTTAGGTGCAAACTGTTGGCTGGATATTTTGTGTCCATTTTAAATTATTTAAATTAATAAAATGTTGAAATACAAGAAGTGATATGAAAAATGAGTCATATTTGATGCAGCTGGTTTGTGTTGTTCATGATAAATGTAGTGCTGAGAATGTATAGGAGGGTGATGCTTTTACTGTAAAGTTATATAAAATAGCACTTTATTTTGTTTATAGTGGTCTCTTGTTCTGGTGGAATAATCATTATGAGGAGACAACTAATTGCCTCCACCCCAGCAAACCAGTAAGTGAATATGTACAGTCGGAGCGTCATTGGATCACCTAATGAAGGGCTTTATTGGCCTCTGCTGCAGAGATGCAGCAGCCCACCCACCTGTGTAGAAATGGCAGCCTGCCATGCAGGTAATTATCAGGCCCTTCTAGACACATGGGGCTCTGCATAACCACGTACACCTTCCCTGAGCTCCATTTTGGAGAAGCTCACCACCTGGTATCCACCTTCGTTTATACTCCCCGATACGTAAAAAAAAAGAAGAACCCCACACCTTCACTTTGGTTTTTGTATTATTTGAATCTTCAGTGTGATACAGCAGGCAGACTGATGCTGCTCTCCCTGCTATGATTCATCCGTTTAAGCGTAATGTGAGATCCCAATTAACAACCGCATGTTCAGATTTATCAATAAACCTAAACCCAGTTTCATTAGTGTGCCATTGATCCGAAGATCGTGACGAACCGGGCGACTGGTGAAATGGAAGCAAACCAGAGCCGAACTTAATCTTGCGGATCTGAAATGTACATCTTTCCCCGATGTTTTGTGGCCATCTCGCTGCTCCCTGCCCAAAGCGCCGTGGATAAAAGAAGACCTGAATCGTCAGTGAAGGTCTGAGTGTAATTGACAGTTTCGTTCATGCTTCAGTATGTTGAAGCTTTTGCGCCAGTCCTCTCCCCTTCCCCGTTTTCATCGCTTTCATAATTGCCACCAACATAATGACACAGTTGCTGTGGCAACAGTGTGTCCTTTTCTCTCTGGCGTGTGCACAGAAAAAGAAAATAGCACATACAATCTTTGGATCTTGGAGCTCTTCCATTAAATACCAACTGATTTAAAATTTCTCGCACTTTGGATAGTAAGTTGTCAAGTTGCCTGTCTCTGTCCCCCCCCCCCCCCCCCCCCCCCCCCACCTCTTTTTTCTTTACTTTTTACTTTTTAGACAGATGATCGGACCCAGTGAAATGTAGACATTTTGGGTCATTCAATGTAAGAAGAAAAGCAGAGGGGAGAGAGGATTCACGCCACCAGTTGAATGGGCCTAATGACCACCAGCACCGAGCAGCCCGGACCTCAGTCTCAGCCCCAGTCTGACGGACCAATCACAGCGCTCCCCCACCAGCGGACCTCCGTGAGGCCAGTCGCAGTCAGGCTGAGAGACCTGTATCGCTTGGAAATTAATGTGAGAAACAGCTTCTGACAGCTCTAGACTGAGAAAGTTAAATTACCGGGGAATAATTCGGTGACGCGCTTTTTCCCTCTTTGGCGCATCTTCTGCAGGATAGTTACTATAAACTTGTGCTGCAAGCGATTCCAGTGTTGTGTGTCCGATAAGTTGTCACATGTATGACAAAATCTCAGAACATCTCGGTCTTCACTGACTGACTCCCTCTACTCCCGCACGCGTTTTCTTCTTTCTCCTTTCCCCGTTTTTTTTTTCCCTGTCTGTCGCGTTGATGGATTATCAATAGCCTGATGGAGACACAACAAGAGCGAACGAGATCGCCGGCACTTAAGGAAAACACGAACATTTAAAACAGGTGGTGAACTCAGCAATCGTTCAATCTGTCCTCATCATCTTCTGCTACAATAACAGGCTGCCATCTGAGAACCGCTCAGATATACAGTGCGCAGGCTCTCCAGCATCAAACCTCAGAGCAAAGCACAGGTAAGACACGACATTATGCACCTTTTCCTTAATGCAACATCAGCAGCAGACTTGAGTGATGCTTTAATGGTCTTTTTCGTCTTGTATCTGTGTTTATGTAAATAAGAATGTGACATCTATTAAGACACGCCAGCTGTTTTGGTGGCAGTCAAACAAAAAAAAAAAAAAATGGGAAGAAAGCTGCGCCACAGTAACATCTGCACGCAGGCTTTATTGTGGACACGCGAGTCTTGAACTCTTTAATCGACAACAGTCAACACATTGAGGCATTATGGACATTTTAAGATCACCGATAACACACGCACACATGCACACGAGCACATCCAGCTGAAGTACACACACACGCACACACCGGCACGGCTACACCCACGCACTTTTAGCCTACTGATACATGCAAGTCATGTCCGTAACCTGCATGCTTATTTGTTGCAAGTTGCAACTTATTAACCTAATGATTTGGTCTGAGGCGGGGATGTCCAAATCCGTCGGCTGATGCAAAGGCACTGCGCAGCATTCATTAACTGATAAGACGCCGTCTACTGTAATTAAGTGTCCTGTACACCCGAGGGGAATGCAGGATTTTGCTTTGATTATCGCCACAATGCGGTTTGGAGCGGCGTGTGCGAAGGAAAAGTGGCCATTTTGTGTCATTTCCAACAAACACCTGTTGAAATTATTGCAAGCCCGAGCGTGCACACGTCTCGACAAGCATCCTGCAGTGAAAGTAACTGGGTCCGTGTGGCTGGTTTGCTTTGATACAGTCACACCAGCAAATTCAGGAATCTGTTGAAATCACTTTGTCTCCCATCCACTGGCCATGCGCCTCCGGGATCTGCATCTTCACAGTGTTGACTGTGCGCCCTTCATCCAGTAGTTCCCATCCAGGCGTCTCTGCTGCATTGCTTAAACATTACAATATAGTTGGAGCTGGAGGAAGACATGTAAACGATAGGAGTGTTGAGACACTTTCCTGGGTTATGACACATTGTAAGACTTGAGGCTTTTGGAAACATGACTGCTGGTCTTCTATAAACTGAATTATTATTTCAAGTTTGGGATCTTTGTTGTTACAAAGCTGTAAGATACACATTTATTTTAATATTCGCTCAGAAGTAAATGCAATCAGAGTGCAGAGTATATAATAATAGCAAATTGAGCAAATGTTCACGGGTGACTGTGAAAGGCATCAGTGTCATCTTGTTGAGCAAAAGATGGGCAGATGTGATCAAATCTGCTTTGGCTAATGGATGTAGATTGGATCCTGCCTCCCATCTCTTTCAATGCCTCTTTCACTCACACACACAGACAGAGCTGCATTGCTATTCTGAGAGAGTTAGCTGCCTCAACCCACGCACAAAATCTGAGAAAGAGAGAAAGGCAGAATGATGGAGAACGAGGAGCAAAAGAAATAAAGGAGAAAGGCAGAGACTTGCTACAAGGAGGTTTACAGAAAGCCCATTGTAGTATGTCACATGCACACAATCGCACAAAACCTTTTTTTTGTTGTTTTTTTTTGTGTTTTTTTTTTTTTTTTTTTTTACAGTTTTAAATTCTAGTCTCTTTAATTGTTCAAACAGAGGCTGATGTACAGTCTTGATGAGCGCTCTTCTGCTCTTGCGTGCTGCACGGACCTGCATTTGCAGATCTGTTTGGTGGTGCTGTTTGTGCGATGTTGTATTGGTAAGTGCTGGGAGAAATGTACTTGATTCTATGCCACCCACACAGTGCCCTCCCACTCGTGGTCGTCTCTGCATCTATACCTCTGGCTCTTCCCGCTCGCCACCATCTTTTTGCTCGTTTAAATCCGTACCCTGCATTCATCCTTCTGCTCTCTTTCTCTCTATCACTGGCTTTTCAGGAGTGTTCCTTCTGCAAACAAACAAATACTGACACACACAGAGAATCGCAGGAAATGTAATTAATGAAAACATCTGTGTTGTGTCCACATGTGCACATGCAAGGGCCAGTGAGTTTGATCTAATCTAAAGTCTGTCACTTGTGTTGCAGTGGACACTTTGGGCAGCACGTTCCAGATTTGATCGCCGACATATAAACCCCGAAGACGGTTCTGGAAATCAAGCACAAACTCTCAAAGACGCAGAGACGAGACATTCTCAGCTGGAAATAGTCAGTGGACAAAGTGCTGCTTTGTTGCTCCTGATTCCTCCTCCACTGAACTCTCCTCAGAAGGTTAGAGGAGCATGTAACTGAAACGAGTGGAGCCCTCGGTGATTTCAGCATTCTGTCTCCCCCATCTGTGCCCACATTCTCTGCTACAGATAGGGACGTTTTGATAATTACATATAATTATAATTTCTGTGGGAGAGAGATCTGCCTCTGTCTATTATTGCAAACACTTCCAACACAATAACTTCACACATTTACATATTTCTTAACAAAAGTGATATTCTTTGAACCCCTCAGACACATGTCACATGTCGAAGCAATGTGCAATTCATCTCAGATCTAATTAGGGATAAAGCGGAGTGACATGGGCATCATTTTGTATCTAAAAGCTGACTAAAATCATGACATTTGCCTTATTTTGCAGTATAGTTTGTAGACCAGGAGTCGCCTTTTCGGTTCATGCTCGGTCCTAGTTTTTTTTTTTTTTTTTTTTCTCTGTTGTTACAGTCTTCTTGCACATAAGCAGAGCCATCCTCATTATCACCCACAGTCCAGTCACAGTAATGGGCTGTGCCAGGGAAGTACCGAAGCAAACCGTTCCAGTTGTAGAGAAGATTTAGATTCTGCGTCAATGGATGTGACGAGTGCCTGGAGCAAGTTAACATGAAAAAGAAATTAGACAGCATTAACGGACAGTACCAATTAGTGGTGCAGTCACAAATAATTGTTTAAAAGGCTGAAAAGCACCAAATTCATATAAACAAATACAATTCATGCATGTTTTAACCCCCAACCTCATAGGAATAAGCGCTCACAGGATAAATAAGTGCCCATTCTGATTTTACACAGTGCCATAATAAAATAATTAACCAGAAGTGACAAAGCTAAAGAAAACACTGGCCATAGACAAAAGTTCAAGTGCCACGATCAGCTTAGGAATGTACAGGATGCCATACTGAACAAAACTTGCAGCTAATTTGTACCGAACCTTTTGCTTATAGAAGTAATTCCATCCACTCGTACATCCAATATTTGATCTTGCGTTCAGTGGGATGTATGGGACGAAGCAGTGGGGACTAAATGTCTGAAGTTACCCGTTTATATTTTGTCCTTTTTTAGTGCTCTACATTTGAATTGTTTATTCAGAGGGAAGACGATGAAGTCAGCACACTTTAGTTGTTCCTCTCTATGAAGAACTAGAATTAAAAAAAAAATTACTGCTACCACCAATCATTGACCCACACAAAACTTTTAATAGTTTGATTCGATTTTTATTAAAATTCTTCCAGATTAATTTCTAACAATATTAATGCTGACATAAAAAGAAACATTACTTCAGCTTGATTCTCAAGCATTGTTGGATAAAAGTACTGATACATTATCAATACCCAGTAGCTGTACATGCTATATGCACAGTTCGCTTGACATTTTAGTGGGTTAAATTGCAAAAGCGGATACAACGTTGTAACTGCATTGACTCAACAACAGAAAATAGATGTCTTAGTCATGTAAAAATGACGCCCACTACCAATCTCCGAGTCCTCTCCGTCTCCCTTCTTTCCCTTCTCGCTGCCCTATTTACCACCACTGTGGAGACCTCTCCGTCCCCTCCTCAGCTCACAGACCACTCAGGGAGACCATTTACTGAGCAGCCCAAGTCTAAATCCAGCCCGTCGCTCCTGCTTCTAGCCATCCAGGCTGATTTCAGGCCAGCTGCCCTCCAAGGCAGGCCCAAAACCCCCGAAAAGCTAACACAAACCTCAGAGGCAGTTCTGGAGACACCTCCGAGACCCATGCCCCAGGTTATGTTCCCTAAGAATGTGACATCATCAGAGGCCCTTGCGCCTCCTTTAGGCGCTGCCAAGGTAGCGCCTATTCCGCCGCGCATGATGGAATCATGGACTGACGTATGCAGGGGCTACTATGATGTGATGGGACACTTTGACAGTGCTTTTAACTGCTCCAAGGACTCCTACATCTTCTGCTGTGGAACTTGCCACTACCGTTTCTGCTGTCCAGAACGCGGTCGGAAACTGGACCAGGACAGCTGCAAAAACTACGACTCTCCAGACTGGGCCAAGCCACAGACGGATGCCATGATCCTACCTGAGGATTTAGGTCCCGACCCGGACTTTGATCCACTGAAACAGCAGAGCCACAACACTGGCTTTGTCATCGGCGGTGTGGTCGTGTTCATGGTGGCTGTCGCTGTGGGCATCAAGGTGGTCTTCAACAAGGTCCAACAGGAAGCTAATCAAAGAGACCTGAACATGCCCAGGTGAGGCTCAGCTTTCTTTTTCCTTTCATCACTGCAGACTGCTGGATTTGTCGCTTGATCCGATGTAAGAATGGTGTAATAAGGATGTGTTTTCAGAACTCCGTTCCGGGCTTAGCATAATGTTATTAGTCATCATCTGGAAGATACTTGATCTTCTTTATGTGACAGGTTTCAGTGTCGCTCTAATTCTCTTTTAGGGTTCTCGTCTTTTACTGTACACGGACAAGCTTTTCAAACAGCGTGTATGGTTTGGTTTTTGAAAAGGTGAAACTTTATCTCATCTTTATCTAAGTGGAGGATGATAATTGTCGATGTACGTAAAGCATTGGCTGGCTCCTTATTTGTATTATTGCACACTGAATGATATACATTCATTGTTGGATGATTGTCTTACAATAACATTCCCATTTTATATGCGCCGATATCAATGATGGCAAGTTCTGTGGAATTTCTTGCTATGTTTTGCTTTGGCATATTTCCTCCTGATGAATGTCACGTGGTATCCCGCTGGTAAAAATAGTCTATTGATTTCAGCCAATGGCTTCATTCAGTTCCTCCTTTTTTGCTTGTGCTTGTTCCACTGTTAGAGCCCTGGTTGACATGTTGCGGCACCAGTCGAGCCCAGTCCAGCAGGATGAGAGAAACAACAGCGTGGCTCTGACCGTTGGGGACGGACAGGGGACGCTAGGAAGAGCTCCGAAAAATCTGTATGCCCCAGGACTGCCCAGCAAAGACAACAGATGTGAGCGCCTAAGGCTTTTGCTGCGTTAATAAACACACATGACATAATCCTCTGTGTTAAGAGGAACATTGTGCTATAAAGATCTGTATCTGGATGCATTTTCATTTATTTATTTTTTTCTACAGTGTCTCGCTGCAAAGATATTGTGATGACGTGAATAATAAAAAAAAAACCAACAACAAAGAATTTAATTAATTTTCTGTGTTGTTCCGATGACTGTGGAGATGTACTTCTGACTTCCCTCTGTAGAACTGTTAACTTTTCGATCCAAAATTAAAGTAGTTAAATACAAATTAATCTGAAGATAATTAAGTAAAAATGACTGATGATACATTAGCTTCAATCTTGTTATGTTAAAGCTTCATTCAGTTTAAAACTGCCTGATTACATTATTGTGCTTTGACTTGCAGTGGGCAACCTGCAACACAACTTCATCCACTCCTCAGGCTCCAGCCCCAAACACACCGCAACCATCGGTAAGGCAGCTGGTTACACCAGGGCTTCGCTGTGAATGATCATCACTGTGATTCTTCATTTACTCCATTCACGTACATTTTAAGCTCTAAAGTAGACTCATTCATTTTAACAATGATAATGATTATCGTAGCTCCGGGTTCTTGTGTTCGTGTTGAAAGCAAGTGGAAATATATCTCTTTGAATGTCAGCAGATTCAAACACTGGTACATGCGACGCGCTAACCAGAGGAGCAAATCTCATTTAACACAGTCGTTTTCTCACTGCGGTCTCCGTAGAGCGCACCCCTCGGATGAACAATGCTCAGCTGGCAGCTGGAGGCACTCTGCTCTCCAGTAAGCACAACAACACCAAATCCCAGCCTGCTTTCCACCACTCTCTGCATAACTTGGCCCAGCTGCCACCCTCCTATGAGAGCGCCACCAAGCCTGAGCTCAACAGATACTCCTCGCTCAAACGCCTCGGTAGGTGCCATGATTTTCCACAAATGAAACACCTTCTCAGTACTCTGCCGTTTTATGTGCACTGGAGACTCCTGCAACGATATAACATGCAAAATGTGTCATTATGTTCTCATATGTTTTTTGTTTTTTACATTGGTGAATTAAAAAAGAAAATCTGAAAAATATTTTTTGGCTTCCAGAAAAAGGTCTTGATGAGTACTCGTCTGGTTATTGCACCACCAAGCGTCGGCCTCACACAGCCCAGCCGGCCCTCCAGTCCTCTCAGCACCACCTTCACTGGGGTGGAGACTACACCCTCAGTGGGAGAGGAACCCTTCCAAGACACGCAGCCCGACCATGGATCCCACCACCACCGTCTGGCATGCCGGCCTCTCCCACTCCTAATCCTTACCCTCTGGATCCCCCGGAATCCCAGTACAATCCCAACTACGACACGCTCTCCAAACCTCCAAGAAAAGTAAAGTCCACGGACCAACTGCTCAACATGGGCGACGTCCCAGGCAACACTGGGACCCTGTCCAGGTTGTCCAAGAACCAGCAACACCAGTACTACAAAGCCATGGCTGCCTCCAACAAGAATTCCAACACGCAAACCCTCTCCAGGAAGACCCAGGACAGGCAGGAGAGACAAGAAAGGCTGCTTATGTCTCCGGACCATTTGGAGGAAAGAATGGGAGTCAGTGGGATGGGTGTCGTGGATCCATATGCCCACACAGGCACAGGAGGGATTGTCCCCACACTGCCTCGCCAGCAGAAGGCCCAGTCCCAGCAGAACGTCTGTGCCACGCCCTCCCTCGACCGGCATCACATGATCAAGATGAACTCTCACCCCACATCTGGACGAGAGCAGGAGAGGAACACAGGCGTGACGGGGCACATGAGTGGGGGCATGGGTTGGGCTGGGGAGATGCCTGGGGCCGGGGTCGTCATGGGAACAGGAACACTAGGGGGCCACAGCGCCAGGAGGATGGCTTTTGCAGCAAAAAGGCAGAACACCATTGAGCAGTTACATTTCATACCGGGAGGAGGCAGTGGGGGCTCAGCAGGAAGTGGAGGAGGCAGTCAGGGGATCAGGACAGGGAGTAAAAATGAGGTGACGGTGTGAGGTTTGTGCCTAGTTGTAGAGTCTAACACTTATCAGATATATGGGAATAGATTGCGTTTAAATATTAGATACTACTACTACTACAAGAAATAAATCTAGGAGTATAAAGTATAGTAACAGTATGTGTTCAGGTTATTCAGATTAGTTTCCTCTTGTATTTAAATTAGCTTGAATATGACTATTTATAATATTTAAAATCTAGGTTGGGAACAGCTGTTCCATGTTTGTGATAGCCTACGTTAGCCATATTTTGTAACCGAATTTGCCATATTGCCATATGCAGCAGTGCCATTACTTCTAGAAAGACTGACTGAATGGGTGAAACAAAACCAACAGAGAATTTGTTCATGATTTAGTTTTTATACACGTTTTTCAAAAAGTACTCAGGAGCCATATTAGATAGGGAACCATACAATATTTAAAAAAAAAAAAGGTTTAAAGAAGCGGAGGAGCATGTGGAATATTTCATTACAGAATTTCAGAGAACTGAGCCAACTACCTGAACTCTTGACGTGCTCAGCCCTGGCGGACAAGGAGTCTTAAAAGTGGATGTCATCAGAGAAAAGGCCAGTGGACCAGGTCGTTCACGAAGAGCAAGTGGAGGATTTGAGAGCTGACCTTCTCCTGAACAAACCTCATCCTGACACAGGGAGACTGAACTGAAGACTCCTGTGTAACTGAGTGGACAAGGTGGTGGCTGTTTCCAACTGAGACACCACAGCCTGATAATATTGGCACCTGATTTAAACTGTGGACGCTCCCACATGAACAGTCTGCTGCCTAGGTTGCCTCGCTTTCCATGTGACCTTAGAAAAAAAGCACCAGAGGATCTCACGCTCTGATCACTGTTACACTAGAGGGGTGTAAGCTCATATTAGACCATGTTATGGAGGAGATTTCTGTTATGTTTCCATTTACAGATCAGGACCTACCAGTGAAAATGGTGGGCTACCAAATATTACAGAGCCATCAACCGTGATGTCACACAAAGATGTTGACACAAAGTTACAGAATCAAGAGATTAAAAACATTATGTGTTCAGTTTACCTAATGAAGAAGCAACTTGCTGTAATATAATTTGTATGTGAAGAGCAAAGTGTTTTTTTTTTCTTTTTTCTCAAACAGAGCACAAATAATAGAGCATGACGCAGAGGTTGCACTTCCACAACTGTCCTTCAAAGCCATCTATGGAAATACAAAGAAAATACAACAGAGGAAGGTGGTCTGACAATCACCACTTGATTATTATCACCAGGTGACAATTACACAAGTCGGTGATGTTTTGTACAGTCAAAAGGTTGGCTTTAGAACAAGGCAAAAATATCGAGAGTCAGGAGCGAGGGCGACCCGAGGCCTTCTCCTGACCTGAGGCTTCACGTGCCGCAAGAGACTCAGATGGTTAGGAAGCCCTTCCCATCTTCAAGACAAAGACCTTGCTGTATCATAACGCACTTCAGCCAGTATAACAGAAAAAAAAGGAAAAAAAAAAAGAAAAGGAAAAAAAAAACTTTAAAAAATCCTCATCAATAACAATGCTTATCAATACTAAGGGCTAACCTATCCTATATACTTTAGTATGTGATATATGTGGTCCATATAAAATACTATTTCTATTGATTTTGTGTTGATATTGTCATGATGTATTAAGTATTAATGTGTAAAAAGAAAAAAAAGGGATTAAAAAAAAAGAACCAGAGCAATTGAAGCACAGTTCAAAGAGACCCACAGAGACAAAACTTTGCACAAATCAGTCCCCTGATATTTGCACCTGATGCGAACCTGCTTTGTGTCGTGTCCTCGAGGTTTACATTCTGCATGAGCACGGCTGAATGTGCGACTGCTCAGTGGAGGGTATTGCATTGAGAGAGAAGTTTTCTTTTTCTTTTCTTTTTCTTATTTTTCCTTTATCAACCAAAATCTGATTTTATTTTGCTTTATTTATTTCTTACACAGCTAAAGGAAGGAATGGTTTGTTTTTCGTTCAGCCACGTGAAAGGATACAGAGATAGGTACAGAACCACAGATTACATTTGGACAATCTTCCTATACACAGTGATAAATGTAGTTGTTATAAATATGATGGAGTGTTATTATTAGTAATTATTATAACTGTTATGGTTATTATTAACAATTATCTTATGATGTGATGTTCTTTTACTTGGTGGGATTTAAGTGTTTATTGTTTTTAGATAACTAGTATCCTCATGACTAGTTGGTTTTTCATACATCTGGTCTCAAAGTTTTGAAAACATTCCAAATCTTGATGCATGCCAGCTCCATTTCATTAAGAGGCATTGACAGCATGCCTGGATTTTAAGGTCATCGATACTTACATGGCCAGTTTTTTTTTAGCTGTATGTGCTGTGCCTAGACACCGGCCTTATGACTTCTTGATCTCAAGTGAGTACTTGGGTTTCCACTCGTTTATAAAGGATGGATTGAAGAAAATCTGCAGCCTTCTGTGTGTACGTGTCAACAGCTGGTGAGGGACAGGTGAGGTTGAGAGGGGCCGCAGTCTGCTGTCTCTGCTGCAGCAGCCTGACACTCTAATTTATCTTGGGTTATACTCGCTGTAACCACGATGCCATAATGTATGTATGTTTGGATGAATGTTTATTTCATAACTGGGAGAAAGACAAAGGCCCTACTGGAAACCTGAAAGCTTTGAGCGCAGTTTCTTTTTTCAGGGAAATAGGACAGATGACATACAGTTGTATTAGATTTTTTTTTTTTTTTAATAGAGCCACAAAAGTTTTGTAGCAAAGTCTGTAATATCTCACAAGCCATAGCCATCGAAACTCATCATCACAATTTTATAAATGGTTAATCTAATTTGTGCAAGTATTGTATTTTGTATAGCTAGTACAATCAGAAATTTTGAGTGATCTCTTCGACATTAATTTGAGGATTAAAAAAAATTATGTGTTAGTATTTAATGAATTGTAGAGTGCCAAACTCATAACATTTTGTTGTCTTTTTATTGTCATGGGCTCCTAGATAGCTACAGGGGTTATTTCCTTTTCACAACAGAGAACTAATACGCAGGCAGGAATGCCGAGAAGCTTGTTTTCAGTGAGAAATGAATGAATATGGTGTGTGTTTTTACCATTATGAATTCATTTTAGAGGGAGGATGCTTAATGGCCACCTGAAATAAACAGGGACAGTGTCCAGTAATAAAAACTCATGAATTTATTTTCATGCCTATAAATTTTAACACAACGTTTCTGTTTTTGTTCAATGCATTAATCCCCTTGGATACAACAGTGACTTACAAAGAATTTGCATAATAAAGTTGGTGGGAAAAATGTTTTGTCATTTATTATGGAGTGTGTGAGAAGTGTAACTTTTAATGTGGTTATAGTTGAGGGTGAAATCGGACCCAAATCTATGAGCAAATAAATATTATATATCAACTGAAGCAGATAATGGACTGGTGATGGACTAATGTGTTTAAAACTGGTTGGAGTTAATTTAAACAATTTTGAGCAGCTCCACTTACATCAGTGAATCAAATTTTTGAAGTCCATCTATTTCATATGTAGAAACAGAATGAAACAAACGTGAACAAAATAGATTAAAAAAAAAAAAACCCTGCCAGGTTATTATTCCATATTTAGGCCAAGACACAAAAGTGCAGACATATGCAGGCCGGAATGATAAAGGTTTCTGCAAACGTGGACAGCTTGTAAACATAGGTTTGGTCGGTTATGAAATTGGTATTCTAATATTAGTCGTCACAGGGCGAATCAGTGTTGTATAAGGCTGCAGCTACATTTACAAAAAGCCCTTCAGTTTTCAGTGGGTTTGTAAACATATAGAGTGGGTCTGTATTCAAGTCTCATGTCACTGGGCTTTCAGATATTGTATAAGCCACAGTTCAGCGGGGAGCGCACATTTCTGCTTTTAAATTAAATCCACTCTAGATCAACTGAACACGGCGTTATATCACATCGCACCTGCTAGATCCTTATGGGGAAGTAAGGGCTATGCAGCTCATTTCTAAAACCTCTTGTGGCAACATTTATTGAACTGAGATGAGTCAAGGTTTAAATAAAAGCAAGTGACGGCCACTGTGCTCATACAGAAACAATTAAAAAAAAAAAAAGGGGCAGACACAACACACTCAAATGTGATTGATTTAGGCAGGTTCCTCTGAAGCAGTGGAGCTGCTGCGGCAGTTTGCACTTTCCACCACCAGGAGGTTCAGTGGCTCCAGTTTGAACTGAGAATGAAGGCGTTGATCCGGATGTCTTACAGCTCTGGACAGATTTGTTGTTACCATTCTATTATATAAAGCAAAATAAAAATCAGACATTGCTTTGTAATTGTAGTTTTGCGGCTTTGTGACTGCATTGAGTTTCGTGACTGTATCTTAAATAGATCCTCATCACTGTTCCGCATGTGTCAACACTCACAACTGAGGCCTTATTTAATACTTTTACTATTTTCTGTACATAGTAGGACAGTATTAAAGCCTTTCATTTACATTTGAAAAATGTAATGGGTGCACAGTGGGAATTTGATTTGAAATCAGAAGTGCAATTTCAGACCAAATGTGCCTGACATTCAGTTACCCTTTTATTATATCCATTCTGAAATCACACAACCATAACAACAAGCTTTACTGTCTATTATTTTTCTGCAGTCTGGCCAGTACAGCACAGTCCTGAAATGCGATTATCAGTTTTATTTTAATGCTTGCTTGTGATTGGCTTAAAAAAGGATGCGATTTCATGTTCAAGTAGTGCAATTTGAGAATCAGTAGCACTTCTGTGAGTCAATCAAATTGCACAGATTGACAGAGTTTTTAAAACAGATGTAATAAATAAGGTAGTAACCTTAGGTTTTGGACATGGGCTGGTGAAGTCCCCACATGTTCTGAGCACTTGAGGACTACTTTCTCTCCACTCTATGAACCAACTCCTCCAAAAATGTCTGAGATGAACAGATTCGATGGCTGTGAAGGTCAAGGTCATCTAATGCTGCCCTCTCTTTTGTTCAGCTCTGTTTTTAATTCTTTTCGTAGGGTTCCTTCAGTAGTGGTTACTTTGTAGTAGCTTGATCATGAAGGTTTGAGTCAGTAAACAGCTAACATGGAGATGCTTTTGTTAGGTGGACTCAAAAGGAACTTCTCCCTTTATTTTATCTTGATGATTTTTGTGACTATACTCGAGGAACCTGTCAAGATTAAGGAAGATGTTTGCGACTCCTTGACCTTATGAAGTCCTTTCTCAAAGGGTATCAAATGGGAACTGCCCTTTTGCTTTACAAATATATATACTAAGAAGGCACAAGAAATTCATTTAATCTACAAATGGAATATAACACTTTAGCTGACAGAAATAAAATAGTAGATGGGAAATACAAATTCACGTGTGCTTTTTAGTTGTGGTTTTAAGGGCCCTTATATTTTGTGGGTACAAGATTTGTTGCTCATAATAAAGACTAGTAGGCTTCAAGTCTGAGGATATACTTGTAAATATTCATATCTCACATCTTCAAAATAAATGATAATTAAACCTTATATTGAGCTCCTGATACCCACTGTAGTTTTGGGCGATGTAGGTACAACACAAATTATGTAATAACAATTTAATTGAAATGTATTTTATTAAAAAGCAACTGCTATTTGTTCTGTGGTTAGAGGCAATTAAACAACTGAGAAAAAATGTATTTACTAAGTTCGATTTTTCAGACGTTGTGTTGTGACAAGGTTCAGATCCAAAACGGAATGCTCTTGAAATAAAAGATCTTAAAACCCTGAAGAAGAAATTGATTTTTTTTTAAAAAAAAAAAGAAAAGAAAAAAAAAAGATGATATTCTGTTGTGGAATTTACTTCATCGGCTCAAGAACATATCTGAAAGAGAACAAAATGCCAGTGAACACAACTTGGGCCAAAACTTTACACTTGACTGTAGGTTGTTCATAATTACTTCACTAGTAGCTCACAAGAATGGCTCTGTACTGTTGGAGTAAGGAGATATTCTTTGCTGAATAATCACTGGACAGTGAGTAGTTCATAACTTCTGATAAACTTTGACCAAAAACAGTCAAGTATGTATCATGACAGATCAGACCCACATCTGGAAAGATGAATACCTGCAAAGCAAATTCAAATTTCCCAGTGTTATGCCTAGATTTCTTGGCTTCCAACTATGCACAAGTAGAGATTTAAATTGTACCATCCAATAATCATACACATTACACACTCAAATGTTTACCTTGTGCTTTATCAGCATTAGGAAAGTTCTCACCACTATGTGCTTGGACTAAATATTAAAGCCATTCAATAAAGTGTATAGTTTTTTTTTTCCAACAGGCCTGAAATGCATCAAGTGTGTAGTATTGAAATAGCTCCTTTATCAAGATATAATGATAACATGCAGTAGAATTAGACAGGCATGATGTACAAATACAGACTGAGTGTGATGGGAGGACTCGAGAGCAGTGATCTGATTATGTACGTTTGTGAAAACGGCTTTTCCGCAGCTGGAAGCCTGACCATGAGTCCGCTGCGAGCCCTAACAGTCCGTGAGCCCCGCTGCTGCCGCCGCTACCCGGAAATATTACCCGGGCCGGAAAGGACCGACGTTAGGGGAGCACACGTCACTCACTTTTACCCAAAAATATTAGCACCGAACGTCCAATTTCTCCCCCCTCGGCCGTCGAAACACTAAAGGAAAGCTCCCCGTCACTGGAACCGTTGGTAATCAAGTGTAAAGGAGGCGGCTGTCGTATCCGTCGGCGTTGGTTTCCTCGGAGGGGAGGGGGGGTGGTGTACGGGGACGGGGACGGTGTAAACCTCGGAGCAGCTCAGCATCAGCGAAAATGGCTCTGGCTAACGACTGGAAAACGGCACGCAGAATGGACGCGCACGACAGCTAGCTAGGCGGCTCGAAGAAGGCGTGACAGGCCTCATCCATCTGCAGCGGCGCCCCGCAGCTGCATGCGCAGGTAAACATTTCGCCGTTATAGGTTACGCGGATGTATAAACGAGCGCTCGCGTCCTAATGCGAACGTTGGTCGGCACGCGTGTAACGTCGCGCTGCGGGTCGACGGCTAAGGTTAGCAGCAGACTGGCTGCTCTAAACTGCGTGAGGCACCGAGTAGCCAGAGACGCGGAGCCAGCGTGCAAAAATATGATGCAAAAGCGAAGTTTAGTATGCAAGCAACGTCCAATGCTTTCTTTCTTTTCTTTTTTTTTTTTTTTTACCCCCCCCATCCTTTTTCCAAATGTTGGCCAATACTGTTTCAGGATGCCACCTCGAGTACATCTGTTATTACATGCGCCTGAAACGTACTGCTAATGTTTACACTGTGCAGCGCATGGGATGCAGATGTTAATTTGAGCATTTCTTTTCTTCTTTACAGGACTCCTGGTTTACATTAAAATGAGAGGTGGTCACATATGCGATAGGTTGTCTTCCTCGTCTGCCAGGGGAGATCACTCCACCGAGGATTCATCGCATCCGTTAGAAGAAACGGTAAGATTTTGGGAGGTGAGCATTACGAGCATCAAAGTAAGTCTACTGTATGTAGTATGTAGTGTACTTTCAGGCTTTTCAAAAGTTGCATTATGGTAACTTCTAACTACTGATTAATATCTATTATTACATAATAATAGCTATTATTATTATCTGGATGGATTCAGATTTATTAAAACGATTGTTTAGATAACTCACATTGATTTTGGTAGTTTTGTTAGTTAGATAACTAGATCATTCAGGTTTAAAAAAAATAAAAGCCGTTTTTCTGATAAGACAGTGCAAGCACAGACACAAATCAAGGTGAAAATGAATTAAATAAACATAAAATTAAATTGAGGAACTCTAAAGAATGAGATATTACCACTGTTATGAATACAGCATGACTGGGTGTACAGGTAAGGCATCCTCCAAACCTGACACTGTAATCATGTTTACTCAGGTAATCAGCCACCATGGGCACTCCTTTCAATTTAATGTAACAAACCGGCATTGTGACTATCTTGTTATAAATGAACTATGACATCATTTATAAGATAACTGAAGGTATAACATGCTTTTAGATTGACAAAAGGTTTTTACTGAACGACATATACTATTGTTTTTTTTTTTTATGTGTGAAGGTAGTCTTCAATAATAATAATAATAATAATAATCAATTTCTAATGTAATGGTGTAACTTCCTGTTACTACATCTTTCTCTATAAACCATTGGCCCTCATACAGAATAATCAGATAATCAACCATATAACCTATGCAATAATCTATCTATCTATCTATCTATCTATCTATCTATCTATCTATCTATCTATCTATCTATCTATCTATCTATCTATCTATCTATCTATCTATCTATCTATCTATCTATCTATCTATCTATCTATCTATCTATCTATCTATCTATCTATCTATCTATCTATCTATCTATCTATCTATCTATCTATCTATCTATCTATCTATCTATCTATCTATCTATCTATCTATCATAATAATAAACTATAGGATTTTGCTAAACATTTACAGATTCAAATCAATTGGAGAGACATTAATGGGCAATTAGTTTGTGTTAAGCAAGCAATTTCTTTTTTTTTTTGTAATATATATAATAAATATAGACTGTAGATGCCTTCTATGACTTTGTCCCTTTTTGACTTTTGTGTTTCCAGCTGTAGGAACGTCTCGGCTGAACACGGATGAGGAATCTTGCTTAGGTGAAGGAAAAGGTCAACAACAGTAACTCTGAAAGGAGACCAGAAGTCGTCATTCAAACTACTTCTCGATAAAAACTACTTTAAGCAAATTTGAAATTGGGTAAAACTAATCTACCTTACAAATATACAGTTTTACCCTTTGATCATCATTTAACGCCGCAGCTACCCCACTCATTTTGGAAGTAGAGTGTGGGCAGTGCATGATCATCAGGGAGAGGCAGCATCAGAAGTAAACTATCTGGAGAGATGAACTGTAAGCTTTCTTTTAAGTAAGAAAGTATCAGCATAGCCTCACCCTTAGGGTAAAGTTTGACTTTCACCAGTGAGTGGTGGGATCATTGTCGCCGCTCCTAGCTCTGGAGGTTTGGCACCTGCACCCCCATGTGCCAGTGAGTGGGAAATGTTCCAATTTGGAAAATACAATCTGGACATTATAGAGATGCTAAGTGGGCACCAGGCCCACCAGTTCAAAGGGCTTGGTTTAGATCGACAGCTACAGCATCAGCAGCAGGTGCAGCTTCACCAGCATCAACTCCAGCAGCAGCAGCAGCAGCAGGCTGAGTCTTCTGGAGCCCTTCTGTCTGGACTTGGCTTGGGCCCCCTGCAGGGGTCTAGAGGTAACGCCTTTTCTGATTCTGCCTCCATTTTTGCCAAGATGAGTGCCCCTCCTCCCCCACCTTTACAACAACAGCCTTCCTCATCTCAGAGCTCTCGTTCAAAGTCAAGCAAGATGAGCAGCAGCAGTTCAAGCCATTCTTCAGGCTACCCACAGTTCCTGCGCTCTTTCCACCCGTCTGAGGCAGCACTAGCACAGGAGCAGTTACACCCAGGTGTAGGCCGCTTTGAGCACTTTGCTGGGGGAAGTAGCAGTGGTGGGAGTGCTGGAGGATTAGGAGGATTAGTAACATCAGCACCTCCACCCCCTCCTCCTTTGCATCCTGGCCTCTCTGTTCCTCAGGCATCACCTGGCCCCTCCTCTTCCTCTCCTTCCCCTTCAACCTCTGTGGCCACCTCTAACAACCCCTCTAGCAGCAGTGCAGTCAGCTCATTGGGACACCAGTTGGTTGGCACCCAGTCTGATGCACGGAGCCTTCACCAACAATTTAGTTGCATGTTAGCCGCTAATCAATATTTTCTTTCCGGGGTGCCTGCTAATGCTAGTTTAGAACAATTTCTTGTTCAACAGGGGACCCACAACCACTTAGGGATTGGTTTAAGTCAAACAGGTGGGGAACCTAGTACTAGCCTTGCTCCACCTCCTGCTTTGCATTCATCTCACTCACATGGCCACTCCACTTCCCAGCCACAGCAGGCTCCACAGCAGACTCCTCAGCAGCAACAGCTTCCACCTCACACCCTTTCTCATGCTCACTCTCATTCTCATCCTCACCACCCTCTCCACCCAGGCTCCCAGCCTTCATCCCTGAGTGGCTTTGACTTCCAGGGCATTCCTGTACTCTCATCAAATCAGATAGCTTCTTTGATGCAGCAGGAAGCCGGTTTGCCCCTCCCCTTGCCTCTTCATTTATCCCTATCTAAGGAAGATGGTAAAGGGGAAAGCAGTGGAGGTGGAAGTAGTAGTAACAGCAGTAATAGTAGTAGTAGGAGAAAGAAAGCCATGGCTGGTTATTTGCCACAAAGAAAATCTGACAGCAGCAGTAACAGCCATGGCCACAGTAGCCACAGTGGTAATCCTAGCACTAGTAGTAACGGAGGACTCAGTCATGGTCAGCCCCCTGCTTTAATTGGGAGTGGGGTTGGTATGACAAATATGGGCGGAGACCCATCATCTCTTCTTGTCTCGTCATCTTCATCCTCATCTGTAGTCTCTTCTTCCTCCTCCTCTGCTCCCTCTTCCACTGCTGCCTCAGCACTGGTTACTAATGATTCTCAGCTTTCCAAACCTGATAACCAGAGCTCAATGCAACCCAACACCACAGAGTCTGATACAGAGCCCCTTTATAGCTGTGGAGAGTGTGGCAAAAGCTTCCCTCAACTTTCTAGTCTTCGCAGGCATTTGCGCATGCATGAGCCAACCACAGCAGGTACTAGCAATACTGCCACTACAGGCCCGAACCCTATTCACATTAAAACACAGCCTGACCCAAGTCTTCCTCATTCGACCCAAGAAACTCCCCAATCCTCATCCAGTTCTTGTCCTAGCCCAGACAAAATATTTAATTGCCCCGATTGTGGCAAAGGCTTTAAGAAAAAAGGGCACCTCCTGCAACATGGTGTTATACACTCGTCAGCCCGCCCATATGGCTGCTCCACCTGCTCTCGGGCTTTTAATCGTAGAGAGTCATTGACACGCCATGAGAAGATACATGAGGAAAAGCCATTCCGATGTCCCGCCTGTGGTCGTGCGTTCCGTGAAAGCACTTCTCTTCTCAACCATGCTGCCTCAGGCACCTGCGGCAAGCCAGGTAGGGGACCCAAACAACGGGGCAGCAAAACAGGAACTGATGGTGAGGACAGAGTCGGGGGAGGGGGTGGAGGAGGTAATGGAGGAGGGGGAACTTATCAAAGCAATAGAGGGGTTATTTATGGGAAAACAGAGGAAGAGGATGGTGTAATCATTGTGGGGGAAGGAGAACCAAAATCAGGTTTAGGATGTGATAGTCTGTTTCAGTCTGGAAGGGGAGGGCATTCAAATGACAGGGAAAGAACAGATGGTAAATACCCCACTGACTACTCTCGGAATCGTTACACAGGCTACCATGATGACCACCGTTCTCAAGGTAATCCATCTCCATGCTACTCTGGCGCCTCCCCCTGTGGAAGTGGGATGGCGGGCCCAGCTCTGAGAAAGGCACCCTTGGCCCCAACACTGCATCCACACTCACAGAGCCACAACCAGCACCACCATCCACAGCAACAGCCCCACCTGCCACTCTCTTCTCTTCTGGATGACACAGAGGATGATGTCACCAGCTCTGTCAATAATGCAATCTCTGCTATAACAGCAGCTAGTAACAATGGAAATAGAGGGGATGATAGGGGAGATATCATAGGAGGCCTTCTAGGTGGTCTTGGCTTAGGACCCCTGGGCTCACCTTCATCTACATCTGGTATGGATAAGAATTTCAGAGGTGGTGGGAGCCAGGAGGCTATGAGCAGTAACCCACAGAATCCTACTGCCAAACCAAAACGTCCTCGCAAACCAAGAGCTAAGAAAGATCCTGCAGCTGGTGGACAGCCACCAAAACGTAGGCAATACACCCCCAGAATGGGGCCCAGTGGGCTCCCGCGCACTCATCTTTGCAGTGTCTGTGGTAAGGGATTTGCACGACGTGAAACCCTACGCAGGCACGACCGCATCCATACCGGAGAAAAGCCCCATCACTGCACCATTTGCGGAAAGTATTTCAGAGAGGCTTTTCACCTGAGCAAGCATCAAACAGTCCACTCTGGAGCAAAGAATTACAAATGCACCATATGTGGAAAAGAGTTTGGTTACTCCCAGAGTCTCAGGAGGCACAGCAAACTCCATCAGAAAGGGGAGCTTGAAGAAGTGCCCACAACACCAGCTCCAGAGAACCTCAACAGCTTTAACCCAAATCCTCAATGTAGCGTGGCACAGGACAGAAGTCAGAACCAAGCACCAAGCACCTCCTCCTACTACCCATATTCTCAAGATGTCAAGCCGCAAGAGACCAACCCTCAGCAACAACCTCTACCCCCACCACAGCCCCCACCACCACCTCGACTCTACACTTGTGCTATATGTTGGAAGTCTTTCCGTCACCACTTCCATCTGACTGCCCATCACCAGACAGTTCATGAAGGCGGCGGTGAAAAGCTCTTCTGCTGTGACGTATGTGGGAAAGCATTTGCTTACTCTAATAGCCTCACTCGGCACAAGCAGTCTCAGCATGGGATGACCCGGGCTGAACCATCCAACCCGCAAGAGGGCAGCAGTGGGTCTGGAGATAACAGAGGGAGTGATGTTAATCAGTCGACATCTGAAAGTGAGGCTGCCACCAATGCCCTGCTTCAGATGGCACCTTCCACTGAAAGCCATGGAGGTCAGAGCCTTAGTGTTGTCACTCACAGCCACCAACAAGCACCCCCACAACCACCAGCTGGCTACTCTCCCCTCTTTTATGATGCTACAGGGGCCCAGTCTTCTGCCTCTAATGCTCCATCTTATTCTCAGCCTCTGCCTCCCAACTCTACAATCATGCCTCCACAGCACCCGCATTCCCCGGCCGGGGTGAAAGGAGAGCACATTTATCCAGCAGGATCCCGTAGCCGCACGCTTCACACTACAGCCCCGTTCCAGCCCCTCACGGAACTGCCTTCCACCGAACATCACCATCTGCATCACCATCATCATCACTCCCACCATCATTCTCATCATCAGTCAGACATCCAGTCCCACCAACACTTTGACTGCAATATCCAGTTGCCACACGATGAAATGAGACGACACAAGAAGAAAAAAAAAAAGTCCGACAGGAGAGATTGGAGGGAAAATAAATGGGAATCTAATGATTTAGTCATATTTGATGGAGCCAAAAGGAAGAAAAAGATAAGTTGTACAATAAGAGGGCAGTTGAATAAAAAAAAAGGCTCTCTTCGTTTGACAATTAGGCGAGGTGGAGGATCAGGTGGTGGTGGGTATAAGCTTGTCAACACTGGAGGAATGAAAGTTCAGATCCTGTCATCTCTCAAAGTTCCTGTTAAACGTTTTGGATGTCCCATATGCCCCAATTCTGTGTTTTCCCGTAAAGCGGGACTCCTGATCCACATGGTAGTTAAACACCCACAAAAGGCCTTGAGCACTCAGGAGCGGCTAAGGTGTAGTGTGTGTGGGAAGCAGTCTTACAGGCCGTTGGCAGCCTTCATCCATCGGGCCTCCCATCGCGCCAGAGGGACGTTCTCCTGCCGACACTGCTCCTATAGCTTTTGGAATGCTACGCTTCTTCACAGGCACAAAGTGTCCTGTCCACGCAGGGCTAAAGGACTGCAGAGAGGAGATGCCAAGAGGCTGAAGCTCTGCAAAAAAACCGGGAGGCACACAGACACATGAAGGTCATGAGGAGATGCCATTCCTACAGGGGTCATACAGATGCTGAGCATCCTGGTCTCTGAAAAGAGTGGTATATAAGAGGGATTTTTTTTTTTTTTTGTGTTATTCACTTCTAAAATGGGAAAGTGAGAGAAACAAAGGGACTTGAAAAAGCATCCGCTGCCTATAGGAGAACTTGCCTCACGTCTCTGTTGCATTTACTCTGCTGACTATTAGAATGAGTGTGTTAACAACTACTGTAGAACATCCTATAAAATATTACCAGATTCTTCCAGATTATATTGGAAGGCGATTTCAAAGATGTGACTGTTTCCATAGGATCATTAATTAACCTCTTAAGTGCATTGACTCTATGCTTGGCTGACACTGTGCAGTTAACTAGACAAGTTTAGGTGAAATGACCTGCTAATGTATCTCATAACTAAAATCCCTGCTACACCTCTTGCTGTATGATAAATGTCTCTGCTGTGTATTTTGTCTTGTTGTTGTTCACTTAGAGGCCCTGAGGATTTTTTTTTTTTTTTTTTAATGTAAAGTGCATTTATTAGGAGTAGGAAGATGGGGATAAAGATCTTCTGTTGTCGGTGCATGTTTGTTCTCTGGTCAAGTTTTTACCTGAGGTTGTGAAATCACTCCTACAGTATGTGATGGTTTATTCAGTATATCCCCAGAACTTTGTAGTGGAAACTTGATCTGAAAGTTGCTGTATATTCCCCAGTGATTAAATCACATTTAGATAAAAATGTCCAAGTTGCTAGTAATTAGCATAATAAGGATCCCTCTCCTGCCAAAATGAAGAATCTTACAAGAAGCCTTGCGTATGATGTTCACTTTACTTCAGTTATTTGAGATATTCCTAGCTTTTATACCAAGAGATGGAAAACAGGTTAAACAACTCAACTGTAACATGTTTATCTCATGTTATTTGTATGCTCTTTTTAGCAGTGATTATTTCTACAGTACTTCACAGTGTGTTAAAGACAAGGACCTATCATGATAGAAGCAAATGTAATATTTCTTGTATTTATGTGTGTAACCCAATCAGTCTTCATGCCAATCTTATACTTACCCCTTATACATTTTACTTTTTTGCCGAGTTGCAATCATGTTTTTACTGTCAAAGCCTTTTGTTTCTTCTAAAGAAAAACACGTTTTAAGTACATCATGTCACTTTATTCACATATGAAATGTTCATACCCCTGTTACGCCTTGTTCTTTTCTTCTAAAGAAAATGATAGTTTTAGTAGATTTCTATCACATTATTTACTGAAAAGTCAGTAGTTGATTATATTTCAGCAATGAATAAACCTTAAGTGTAATAATTTGCTTTTCTTTCATTTCTGATTCAGTTTCCAGCAGCCGTATTACGGTTTTGGTAGAAAACATTGTAGTAAATAAACAATAGTAATTAATAACTACTTTCAAAGTTAGATTTCCAGTTCTGTTTAGCTATTTGTCAAAAATGTATTTCCTATTGCTCACCATAGATGGCATGGATATTTGGATGTAGCTGATACAATCTATTGAAAGTATTGCCAATTTGCAGTGTTTAAAATACATACCCTTCTTTTTTTTCATAACTTGGATAAAAATAAACAGCTGTTTAATTTGCTCTTACTTGTAGCTCCACGAGATGGCAGTAATCAACTCTCAGTGCTCTTGGCCCTGTGGGGATGTGTGGCAGTCACATGGATTACACTGTGATAGAAGGTGGACTGGAAAGGTTCAGGGCTGGATGACTGGGAATTTTCCGGCTTTCTGGTGTTTACTACTAGATTAAAGTCACAAAATGAACAGACCGGGTGAACAGCACTCAGTAATCCACTGTTCTGTCATGAACACATTTTGTTTGCAGTCACATTATTAATCACATATATGGTTTCTTTAGGTAGAGTGACAATTTGTGAGTTGAATGTAAAATTAAATAAAGTAAAACAAGCTAGATGCTTAACGATCGTGCCAAGGATTCATTCTTGGAATTCTCACGAGAGCTTTCATCAGATTATCTATTTTCATCAGCTTTTGGGTGCCTGACAAGAAAAGCAGAGGTGAATTCCTGCGGCGCGCTTTGTTTTGCATGTGCTGTGCCACTGTACTGTAGACGAGACAACCCTCGCGCTTTTAAGCGTTTCGCACTGGTCTCACGCGGCAGTGGCATGCACGGTGGGGAATCCGAGCGGGCGGGTTTGTTCGACCTAGTTCTGTCCAATGGTCGCCGGCTATGGGCGGAGCAACCGCTGTCTTTAACCAATCGGCGTTAGAGCCGCGAGCGGACAGGTCTGGTCTCCGCGTGCCTGACACACGTGAGTTGGGACTACTATTGTACGCCGGGAGGCAACGTGCTGGAGCGTTCCTCATCTAGAAAAAACGGCAGATTCACGTTTTCCGTGGATTACGAGGAAACTGGAATAGCAGCAGTGGCCGGCCATCCAAGGCAGCTATAACTCAAATAGAGAGTTATGATATATTTGTCTGCATTGTTGCTTTACTTATTATTGCACTCATAATATATTTATTCATGTATTTTGACGTTTTTTCAACACAAGCACATATTTATTTTTGTTGCCCTAACTGATGTATAAAGTGATTTTCGTGTACAACGCTGAGCTATGCACGCTTAAAAAAAAAAAAAAAAGTCACAGTGACCGTACCTGTCCGACAAAACAAACAGCCTGCTCTCCTAGAGGCGCGCGCGAAGGTGGGTGTGTCTCATAAATAATAAGCGAGAATTTAAATCATTATTTATGAGACACGCCCCGCCCTCCTCTCCCGTCCCGCTTGCTTGTTCTGTGGGGTGTGACGTCACGTGAACCGCCCGTGTCCGTTCCAGCTGAGAGCAGGAGGGAGAGAACGCTCGGACGTGGACGTCGCGCGGCCTGAACACTGATCCGAGCCCGTGCGCCCGTGACTGCTTTCACCGGATGCAAAAAAGTACAGACAGAGAGGAAACGACCCCTTCTCACCCCCCCTCGACGGACAGCAGAGCGTGACAGCAGAGGAGAGAAGCAGCAACACAACTTGTCATCTGACCAATACAGACACTGCTTTCGTGGTTGGGTGTTTTCTTTTTTTGTGTTTTTTTTCTTTTCTTTTGTACACAGTTTCTTTCCGGAGCAGTTGTTTTATTGTGGGGTTTTCTGTTTCATGCCGACCCAGACGAAGAACTCTGGATACTTCTTTTCAAGTTTGAGCTGATACGTTTTTCCGTGCGTGCAGTGTGCGGCTTTCACAGTTATTTTTTACGCCTTTGCGTCTTTATTATGGACAGTTTTCCTGCTTTTACGGACTGACTGTCCCTCCCACACGGCTCCTACGAGGATATCAGCTTGATTCACTTAACAGTTTCAACAACATCTGACAGCAATGGAGTGCTTAAGTGAAAATATTCCTGCAAGGAAATAAGAATCTCCATACAACTACAGCTTGAAAGGTAAAAGTTGCACTTGTTATTTAATGTTTTGCAAGTATTTTACAGCTTAACACTACACGTGAATGCAAAAATTGTTGTATTCTGCATGGATGCATCTCAAAGCAACCTATCTCTCTCTGCCTCTCACCCCTGCCCCTTCTGCACACACACACACACACACACACACATAGTCATCCAGTTGTCCTATTGGTAAGCACTCTGGTCCAAGTGCATCACCCCTTCAAGTGCCCCAGGTGTCTGTTTACGGCCCCATCCGGTCCAGGATGTCCAGGCAGCTCTCCCAGCTTCCGACCCCCGACCTCCCCGCTGGGGCAAGCCCACAGTTTGGAAGTTGCTCTCAGCCTGGAGGCTCACTCACAGGTGGGCATGTCAACTCCATGGCGGGTCTGAAATCCCTCCTGCAGCACCCCATGAAAGGAGACCATCGTTTAAAAAATACATGTGACACAAAAGGTAGGAAACTTTTTCATCTTTTTGAATTAACAGTGTTTTATAGTGTGAATTAAGTTTTAAGTCAGTTGAATATTATTTTTTTCCAATGTCTACCTGCTGTTCCTTTTTGTAATATTAAACAATATGGGAAACAGATGAACTTTGACAGATTTAAAGGCACAGAAATTTCACACCACAGCCCCATGTGCCATGCACATAGTGAAGATGACTCCTCCATGACCCTCATGAGTATTCACAGGGGTTATTATCCCTGCTGCCATTTAAAATTAGTATCCAGATTACAGTAAGCTTTAACATGTTTTGGTTTAGTTGTACTGCTAAATGCAGGCATGCATTTTGGCAGTTTTTTTTTCTTCTACCAAACACAAGTCCAGCTGCTGTGGGATTTGTTCAGGAGCTTGTGTGTATGTTATGACAACAAAGTGGTTTTGGCGCTTGCCTAATGCTGCAATTCAGCTACCATCTGGTCCATCTGCGAATCTGTATATGTGGTTCTATGAGGAGGAAAAAAGATGGCGGGATTTTGCGGAAGTGAATCTTACATGGATGCACCTACCTCCCTATTTAGTTTTTGCTTACATTTTCAGAGCCAAAAGTTAGTGACTAAAGCATTTCAAGAAAGTGTTTCGTTGATAGCTGTCACAACAAGCAAATGTTCTATCAAAGTTGCACATAAATGCAGTGTTCTTCACCATTCTCTCCTCTTTCTCTTCTTTTTTAGACAAAGACAGACTTGACCTTGATGAGGACTCTTTGGATGTGTGCCCTTTGAGGAATGGCAATGGAATAATCAATGGTAACAACAGTAATGGCTGCACAGGAGGAGGTTCTGCTGGGAATGCAGGAGGTACCTACAACCAGTTCCTGGGACCCCTTTTGTGGGATCGCACCTTGCCTGCAGATGGAGGGCTCTTCCAGCTTCAGTACATGGACTTGGAGGAGTTTCTGACCGAAAATGGCATGGGCAGCATGAACAACAACAACAGCTCCAGTTCGGCCCAGATCCCCTCACAGAGCTCCCAGTCAGCTGTGCCCAGCCAGAGCTCCCAGTGCCTACCACCCTCATCCCCGCCTGGATCTTCGTCCTCGTCCCCCTCTTCCTCTTCGTCCCCATCGCTCATCGGTCTGGAGGTGGCTCAGCCGCAGAGCCTTGCAGGAGGAAATGACTGTCTGCACGGTGAGTTAACTGATTTTTTTATTGAGGGAATAGGTGGTCAGTTGTGCCAGACTGTGAAAATGAACAACAATTAATTGTTAAGGTTTATCCTTATCACCTCGCAGCAGCAATCATAGAAGACAGTTCTGCAAGCTCTGCAGAGTTGACAAGCCGAAAGACACAATGTACCCTGCCTCTGATATGAGACTATTCAATACATGTGGCGATGCAATCAAGGTTATGTGGTGTGTCTGTTATTTCTCCTTTGGGTCTGTGATTCAGCACGTTTAACTGTTCTTTTGAGTTTTTAAACACATACTATGGTGACAAAACATGGTTCTGTGATCTGGGGTCAAACTGAGTCACATGGCTCTAAAATAGATCAAGTTAAAGCTCAGAGTGTAGAACTGGCTGCTTAACCATGAAATGTACGTTTTAGATGGTGCAGGATAATATTTGGATGAGGTACTGGAGAGATGTGGAGGACCAAAACCTGAAAAGGAATAAGAAAAGTAAAGAAAAAAAAAAAGAAAAGAAGAAAGTCTTGAGTTTTTTTGATGAGTCAACTTTATAGCAGTGACGAGGAGGTTTGGTGGAGCTTGGCATGTGATCTATGTACTGCAGTCTACTGTACAATCAGCATTCAGTCCCAGCCAATAGCTGACGGGGAGCAGGGTCAAAACACAACCCAGAGAGAGAAACACACAGGGAGAGCAGTGTGTGGAGTGTTTGCGGTTGCGTGTCTTTTAAATCTCTCCCCACTTCACACGCCACAGACATGTGCACGCGTCGGTACACGTGCGGAGGCAGCGAGTTCTTGAGTGAGAGAACTAGAGGCAGGGCCAGTACACATGTAGGAGGAGCTCACGGGGGGTGGAGGTGGGGGTAGCGGTGGGGGTAGGATGGACGGCAACAATAGTTTCCCTCCCTCTGCTAATGGACTTCAAACTGAATATTTAATGAACAGTGAATGACATTTAATAAGCCAGTATCCTGAAACGATTTTTCATTTTTTATTTTACGGGCTATTGACTCCTGTTTTCTTTTTTTTTTTTTTAAGTCAACAACAAAGTACGTGCTTATAAAATGTGATAAAGCATTAGTATGATTTACCATTATGTTAAAACACAAGAACAAACAAACTGAGATACTGTCATGACACAAAATGTAGGCGAAAGTTTTCTATTCGTTTTCTGCACCTGATGAGACTTTGGTGAAAGCTGAACGCATATTTCACACGAACTCTCTCAAAACGTGAAACTGGAGAAGCTGTATCCCAGTTTGCAGTATCATAAAGCTGCCCAACAAACAGCTGCTTCATAAATTTTAAAGCAGGCCTTCGCAGCAGCCTTAGGCCTTCTTTGAAGTCCTGTTGTACAAGTTCTGAAAAGCATTTCACCACACATTGGGTTGTTTCTTAAAAGTGAAAGCCTACTGTTGTTTGAGGGTTAGAAACACAGGGACAATAATACACCAAAATCTACTTTGCAACTCTGTGATCCAGAAAGAGACAAAAACAACAACAACAAAAACACTAAACCAGGTGGTGACACTAACTAGTCCCTGCTGGTGGGTTTAAGCAGCACAGCACCACATAAAGGTTGCCAACAGTAAACACAAGAAGATTCAGTAATGTTTGGACCTGCTGATTGTCCGATATTAGAATTGATTTACTGCATTATGTAGGCATCGTGGAATATTGAAATCAAAAGTGAATAAAGTGTATTTAGTGTAAAAAGTTACCCACACACAGTTCAGTCATTATATTTAGCCAATATCATCTGATGGTTCTTGCATATTACATGTCCACAGATAATATGAAGGAAGAGACAGCAGTGCATCTGTAATAAACTTTTTGTTTTTCACAACACGTATCTTTTTGCTTGTTAAATTACCCTGCATACTTTAGAAAGGGATCTTGGGACACAACATGCCAATGTTATTTACCAGGTTCATGCAGCATGGCACTTGCATACATTTCTTAGTCTACTTTAGTTGGTTTCCTTTCGTATGTAGATGATAGGCATTGATGCTGTAATACTACCTTTTATTTTGTAAATTTGTTAACTTTTTTGTTTTTATCTGTAACAGTGATGGTTGAAGTGATTGTGTGTGATGATTTTGAAGTCAAGGGGTAAACCTAATTCTCAAATGGGAGCAGAAGTCTGTTGAATAAGGTGCATTGGGCCCTAAAGGGGGTGGGCTGATGTATAGCCCTGCAAAGGCCCCTTGTAAAGAAACTGGCTCTGAGGGGAGGGGTGACCACTTGCATAACATTTCTACTGATATCTTTTTCTAGAGACATTAGTTCTAGATGCTGGCTTTTGTCTGTGAGGATTTCCCAGTAGTTTAAATGATATAAGTCACCAATAACATCTTCTGATAAATCAGATGGGTTTGCAGTTATGATTGTTCACTATAGTCTTGTGGAGGTACTTTACTCCTCATATCAACAGGACGGTCATGGTGTTATTCCCCAACAGTGGATTCAGAACTGTTTACAGTTAATAGATGCATAATAAGTCATGTCTACGCCATTCAATCTTTAGTTTGATCTAGGGTGTGGTTTTGAATGTAAAAAACTTGATGTGGCACATGATGTGGTTTGAGAGTTCAAGTATTTTTCAATGCATCGATTTGTTGTCTCCTGATAGGTTAATCTGTTCATGTATGATATTATGTTATTGCATGATGTTTTATATATTTTATATGGTGTATTCTTTAATAAGTATTCCAACTAAGTATTCACCTTTTTTATACTATTGAAAGCTGACTAAAGAAAAGCTTTTCCTTTTATCTGGAATCAGCTGCAGAATAAGGAATGTTGTTTTGAACATTGATAAAGTAGCTCTCTGCTCCCCCCTGGTGGCCATAATATGACACTACCTATGTAGTTCCGTTAACTTTATTTGAAGTCTAAAAAAATCTGTGAAAGGTCTAGCTTGTGGACCGTTGTAGTTTATCTAAAGTTGACATCAGTAAAAGATTGAGGACCGATATGTTTCATTTAACAGTATGCAATACTGATTTATTTTCTTTTCAATTCCAGGGAGCCAGACGAGTATGAACGACTCCTGCGAGTCACCCTCTTCCTCCTCTTCGTCCTCCTGTCCACCGCTACTGACGCCAACGGGCAGTGGGCCAGATGGGATTGGAATGTTTGACATGGATCCTTCAGATGTAACCATGTCCAGCGTCTCAAGCCAGCCGAATTTTGACCCCAGAAGACACTCTTTCAGTGAAGAAGAGCTAAAGCCCCAGCCAATGATCAAGAAAGCTCGCAAGATCCTGGTGCCAGATAACATGAAGGTGAGTCCACTGAGGAAAACGTAGGTACTTGTGGTGGACTTTATGAACTGATAATGATGTTTATTTGATATCATACAGAGGTTAATTGAAGGCACATATTATTGATTTAATAAAAATTTGTAATTAAGTTGTGAGAGTTTAGGAGGATAAAAACAAAGAAGCCCATTAAAACTTTCTAGAGCTCATTTCTGTGAACTATCAATAGATCTGCTAAATCTATTTACTGATATATAAAAAAGAAGTATGTAACACTATATGCACATTTAAAGGATTATTATGATAAATGAACTGTTGAAATTGTTTGAAAAAACATATTTTTACCTGACTCGTCAAATAATTGTTAATAATTGCAACACATACACACTCACCCACAAAACACACAAATCAAATCAGATGGCACACAGGCAGGGGGAAAACATAGACAATAGTTGGATTATTTCATAGAATAAAGTGTGTAAGTTTTTAGTCAAGGTTCATTTGCAGCTTGTTCTCAAACTTTATTTGTTGTAGATTGTAGCTGAGTCTTGACAAACTCTGAAGTTGAGGCATTTAGTAAAGAAAAAAAAAAAATCAATAAATTCATTCACAGCATCCCACATTCATAAGAACGTGGTGGGAGTTCGGCTCCACGAGATCGCTCCACACCTTTGAACATTCATTGATTCTTTTCTTCAAGTATTGAGTTCATTTAAGTTGCCTGATAAAAGATGCGTGGATCACAAGCAGATGCTTAATAAACAATTTAAAAAAAATGTTTGTCTTCTTTTTAGGATGAGAAGTACTGGACCAGGAGGCATAAAAATAATGAAGCAGCAAAGCGATCCCGAGACGCTCGCCGTCTCAAGGAGAACCAAATATCAGTGCGTGCCGCCTACTTGGAGAGAGAGAACGCCGCCCTCCGACAGGAAGTGGCTGAGATGCGGAAGGAACTGGGCCGCTGTCGCAGCATCCTTAGTAAATATGAGAACCGTCTTGCCGACCAGTGATGACGGCATGGAAGAGAATCAGGAAGAGGAGGAATATAAGCTGGATTAAATCTTAAGACTCTGATTTTCTGTGGTGGCATAATGGACAGAATGGGGTCAAGATGATGATGATGGTGAGGAAGACTGTAATTATGATGATGAATGTATAAGACAAAGAGAAGGGTATTGTGCATTGAAGCTCAGGTGTCTTGTTTTGTCAAGGTTTCTGCTCTTTAAAGTGATTGATGGACAGAATAATTTAACAGAAGAAAGATGTTACTTTTAAGAGTTTTGTTAATGGAGAATTGTATATTTTTATAATACTCAGAAAAAAAAAATTTAGAGGAAGAGCAAATCTGGAGAATAATTTTGTATATTTTCTACATGTTTGGGACAGAGCGATCCGGGAAAGTTATGGTAAATATTTTATTTTAGACGAGTCAGAAAATGTCTAGCAGCCATTGATGGGCATTTTTTGGACTTTTTATAGTCTCAGTGCAGCAGCAGGGTTGAGGACGCGTGTAACAATTGTAATATAGAGAGCAAAATTAAGTTAAATCATATAGTTCAACTTTTTTTTTTTTTTTTTTTTGGATTATACTCGAGCACTTAATTTTTTTTTGTGTCATATTTCTGTCACTGGGCATGCTCGAGAGAGAGACATGAGGTAGTCATGAGGGTACACGACCTATACACTATTCTCAATATTTTTCCTGACCAGTTTTTGTGTGTTCTTTTCTTTTCTTTTCTTTTCTCTTTTCTTTTTCAATCGACAACTTCATCCTGTTTGATCGTCCTTAGTTCCCTGCTCTTTCTACCGTGTGTTTAACTTGAATGGAATGGTACATCTTTTATAAAATCCATACTTGGATCTCCTTTCCTCCATCCCAGTGGGGTGTTCTCGGTCTGCTTTGGTGTTTCGTGCTGGTGAAAGTCCGTTGTGGAGCTCTGACTAATTCTGCTCCTCTGCATCCTCTTTGAGCTGCTCCTGTATTTCTGTATCCACTTCTCTATTTCCATCTGCTCACTTACTGCAAGTCCCCCCACAGTCCAGATCAAACTTTTCCAATATCATTTTGTCCTTTCGTGTGCCTCGACGGTACATAGGCGATTTAAATCTCAGTGTTGTAATGTACTCTAAAATAGTGATCAATCCTCACAGTAAGACGCACATTGTAACTTAACTGTATTAAATGGAAACACTTTTATTATGATTATATGGAGGGAGAAATCTTATGTTTATTAAATAGGCCTATTCTGTTTTATATATTTGATGTATTTCAGGAGATGGGTTGAGTACCCCCATTGAGTGGAATGGTGTTAATTTCTCAGATTTCTGGGAGAAGTAAAAGCCAAAATATCCTGTTTATCTATAAAGCTTGTTGCTATATAGTGCTTTTTTCATACTTCTCTTTCCTCACGGTTTACCTACTTTTTACGGTATCTATTAACTTCTCTGTGTACCTAAAACACCTACACAAGGGCATAGTACACTTTATGTTCCTAGGGGAGGGATGACTAGTAATAGAGTGTGATATTATTCCCGTTAATGACCATGATAAATAGTTACCATTACAGCTATTGTTATTGTTATAATTATTATGATTATCCCTCTTATTGTTGTTGTTCTGTATTATTGAATGTTTTTCTTTCTTTGGATGAACATGATCTGTTGCACCTTGAAACATTTTTGATCTTCAGTGTTCCTCAGAGATGCTATTCAAACGGAAGGAAGCAAAACAAAAGAAACCCTCGCCCCCAGACACAAGGCATTACTCTTTTTGCTCTTTGACACCAACGCCACCATGGATTTTGTAAACATGGCACAGTCACCTGAACCTGATGTCCGCCGGACTTATTTTACCTTTCATAACGACTTCTCCTGTCCACCCCCCCCAGCTGTGTGTGGACTATGCACGCCACTGATATGCTTCTTGTCGGTTTCTTTCTGCCTTTATCACTCCATTCAGTGATTGTTCGCTCTTCCAGCAGGATTTAGTCTCTAATATCGTCACAGATGTTGTTGATAAATCTTGTAGTGACACTAACTAATCAACTGCCCTGCTGCATCAGTAGTGTCCATGGTGCCCAGCCCGCCAGTCAGTGCTGGTTATTTGGATGTAGTTGAAATTTCCCAAAAACACCAATAAAAGATTGTTCTCATTCACTGCTGCTTCATTTCCCTCTTTATTCTTTTAATTTAAGTGTGATCTAGAACTAAAGCCAATTTTGACGGGGCGGAATGGGACACAGAGGCCAAATTTCTGTCTGTTAACCAGATTGTGACATTCCAAGGGATTTTCCAAAGGAGTTTGTTTTGATATTTTCTCTGTTGGTTCACATTGTGTGCATTCCAAAGGAGGATAAATATGCATCCTTGCCCAACAAATTCAGTGTTGATCAACTTGGGCATCTAAGGAGTATTTTACACATTCCTGAAAAAAGTACACTCAATTCTACATTAGGTGATTAAAAAAAAATGTTCTGCTTCCGCCTGGTCTTAAAACTAGATGAATACAACCTCAGAAGAGCTGCAAAACACAACCCATCAAAGTGTCAATATTTTACATGAACTAAGTCAGAATGCAGAGGAAATGTTTGAAAAACTAACCGCAGGCTGTAATTCAAAACCTGTGTTGAGACATTGTTAGCAGCAATTGCTTAAAGATGTCTTTATCAGCCTTCTGCTTTGTTATGTAGGAATTTGGCTGACTGTTCTTAACAAATTTACAACGAGGCCTTGCAGACATTTTTTTGTTAATGCACAACTCTCTTGAGGTGCTATCGCATCTTTTCAGCTGAATCAAAGTCTGGAAGTTCTGGCCTTTCTGTTGCAGATTTGTCATCTTGTTTGGTGTCATTCTGTCCAATGACTGCAAGCTCCCCAGGTCCCGTTGTTGCAGTCCCAGCTCAAACAATTACTCCTCCACCACTGTGCTTGACAGTTCGTATGAGCTGGTTAAATTATTGTCATGCTTGGTGCTGGGTAATGTCAAATAATTTCTCAACTTTGGTCAAGTGTTCCAGTTTGTAAGGAGACTTTTTTTTATGGAAGCCTTCCGAACAAACTAAACAAGTTCACTCTTTTCTATTCATCTATCCATTATCTACACTCGCTCGTTCCTCCTCAGGACCACAGGGATATGCCACATTGACGGACAATCACACATTCACATTCACCTCTGCAGGTAATTTAGACTCTCCACTTTGCCTAACATGAATATTTTTGGACCGTGGGAGGAAGCTCAAGTACCTGGAGAAATCCCTCACCGTTATGAGGAGAACATGCACACAAAACTCCACATAGAAAGACGCCAACCAGGATTCAAACTAGCAACCTTGCTCACCACTCTTCAAGTTGTGTTGTAATGAACAACCTCCTGGGATGTCCACACACTGGAGGTAAAACCACCTGCCTGGAATCTTTTCCAGTTATGAATGATCTTTCTTACTGTAAAATGAAGGAGTACAGATTGTTTGTAAGTGGCCTTATAACACTTACCTAGTTAAGGGGGAAGCAACAAGCTGCTTCTCTAAATCACTGTTGATGTCTTTCTCCTTGGCATTGTGTTAATGCACACCTCAATGCTCCAGACTCGTAGACAGACAACATTTCTGCTTTTATAGAGGTTCTGACATCATTAATAATCAAGTGTGTTAGATTATCAGGACCTACTTTGATTAGGTACTACTTCTGTATTATAATTTAGTACCATATCATACACTGTTTTTCATTTGAAATTATACTTCATTAATTTTATACCCCATAAAGACCAGAGTTTTTGTTGTGTCCTGACACAAAACACCTTAGCAATTCACCTTTCTTTTTTGCATGACTGGGTATGTGGTGTAAAAAGGACCTGATGTGCTTACAAATAGGAAAGCTGTCCAACACATTTAAGGGTTTAGTATAATTGTGATGAAAGCTGGCAAAATAAAAGTCTTTATGTTGGCTTATACTTTAGTCAAGGCGACGAGCCAACTAAGCCTGCATCATTGTGTACCGTATGCAAGAAGACAGCATTTCTACTCATCATTTCATGTAAAATGCATCAATTTCTTCCGTTGATTGTATCCTCTGTGTGTTTGTTGTGAGTTTGTGCAATCATCATGTACTTGTCATCCCCCTTTATCAGCAGAATTAACAGAAATGGGTGAAAGGTCCCTCAGAATGGAATTTTCCTCACTTCTTTCCTTCTCAACACAAACCAGATGTTTGCTCCAGGGCTGTACCCTTTCTGAATTTCTTCCCCTCCCTGGATCTCTCTGCCCCCTCTACCCCCCTTTGTTCACCCTTCCTTAAAAATGCCTTGTTTGCGAGTCCCTCACTCATATCGCCTGACAGCCAGCTTAAGGATGGACTCTGCGCTGCTGCTGCTGGCCCTGTGGGCTCTGACTGGAATGATGTGCCTTCAGGCTACAGGTAAGAACCCCATCGCTCCAACCTAAGAAAAGCATTAAATGCTACAAGAGAATTCAGCATAATTGGACTATCAAGGGTTCTCAAAAACAATAAATCATTAGACAAGTGGGGCTTTCTCTGCATGGATGTTTTTTTTTTTAAACATATATATGTAGGCTGAAGATAAACACTATTATTCATATATGTTTTACATTTGCATTTCCATGGAATACTAATACAAAACAACTCATCTGAATCAGTAATGTTGATATATGTCTTGATTACCAGCACTCTATGCAAAAGTACATATACCAGTCAAACCGATCCTTTTTTTATGTGGTTGTTAGCAATGTTACCCCTCTTACATTTTACCCAGACCTTCAGTGTACTCTGTCAATACAACATGGATGTAGAATCATCATATAGTTGTCAAATTGATTGCACGTTTCTCAGTATGTCGGTGCATATATTGTCATAGCCAGTAATCATCTAACATTGCAGGTGCTAAATATATGCAGTGTCTCCAAGTTGTTCTGTGGTAATCATGAGTGCATAAGGGGCTGCGCATGTATGTTTGCAATCACACACGCTTTCGAGAGTGTTTTTGGAAAACGGGGAGCACGGTATCCCTGCAGATTTTTCTCTCCTCTCGCCCCCAAATGCTCTGCATATTGAGACTTTGGAAACTGGATATTACCAATGTTACTTTGCACTCTGCAGTAAGAGGAGGATTTAGTTATATGATGTGTGATGGAGTACATATGGAGAAAGGACGATAATGAACGTGGGCTGTAAGTTTTGGAGTGCTCCTGTAGATGGATTTCTTTTTCAGAAACAATTTGCAGTTTTAGATTCAGTTTCTCAGCAGTGAAAACACTCAATACGTACTCTCACTTTTCTATTTCCCAAAGATTGATAGCTGAATAGCAAAGAGTAACAAAGCCTGCCATCCAAACACTTACTCATCTGGCAACCTGGGTGGCAAATGTTTGCCCGGCCACCCACACTGAATTTGCTTTCCTTCGAACAGAAAACAAAGCAGAACTGGCAAACAAAATCTCTTTTACGACCCTCAGAGTTTGAGGTTTCTTTACAACAGGCCCTGAATAGAATGGAGGTAAACAATGAGACAATTATTGCAGTGGTGTGACAGTGTGTGGATATCGTGACAGGGTCGTGTCCGGAAAGACTTCTTGGAGAGGAGAGAAGGAGGACGTGCCCTCGGCCCTGCAAATCTGATGGAGACTGTGGCAGCAAACGCCAGTGTTTGTGTGACGGCCAGTGTGGTCTCAGCTGCGTGGCTCCAGGTAACAGCTCAGTTGTCACTGCAAAGTATTGTGGGCTTAGTGATTAAAGGCGTGTATGCATGTGTGCATATATAAATGTGTGCAACAGAATAAAAAGCCTGTTTGCACAGAATTGGCCTGAAAATGCAAGTTGCAGAACACCAGGTTTTTATGATGCTTGTGTGTCGTAAAGTGCAGTTCTGCGATTGAAGCCAATCTAGTTATACAACCTCAGTTAGGTTTTGTTCTAAGTGGTTTAAAATAGCCACGTCTGTCATCTTGTTCAGAGAACAATTCAGCACATTCTAAGAAATGTTTTGTTCCTCATCTCTTATTTTTCTCCCCTGTCCCCTCCCTCTGGATGATCTTTTTTCTCCTCAGGTCGTACTTGTCCCTGGCCTCTTCCTCAGAGTAAAAACTCAGAACCCCGCCTCCTCTCTCCCACTTACTCCTTCTCTGCCCTGGTGGAAGTGCGCTGCAAACCAGGCTTCAAATTGCCCAGTGGCCTGGATGCCACTGTTCGCCGTTGTCAGGGTGACCGACAGTGGAGTGGGGATGAGCCCATCTGCACAGGTGGGTCTGAGTGTGTACGCTCGCTTCTCATGTCAGGTTGCTTTATGAAAAAGGAATTCACACCACGGGTGGCGATCATGTGAGGGTACTGTGCGATGTGTCTTTGATTCAGAGTATTTCTCGTGTGAACATTGTGTTTCAAGTACATGTGTGGTTCAGTTATGATCCAGAAATGAACGCAGCCTTTTGTGATCGTGGGTTTGTTTACACAAAACAGTAAGGAAAAGAGAGAGACATACAGGAATGAAACCCTTCTGTCACTGTGTCGACTTAGACCTTGCACAACGCCAACCTATTCTCCAGATCACCATAGCAACCTGTGATCTGAGTTCAGAGTGGCCATCTGAAGTTATTGCATCTGAACTGCTAGTACGTTTTGAAGAGGCTATGAAATGAGATGTTTACGATCATGGCACATTAACATGCACTGGCCCACGTGTATGTACTCCGAGCATGTGAATTAGATATGTGTTTTTTTGCCACTGCGTTTGTTATATTTTTCATGTTGCATGTTGTGTTCTACAGTGTTTGATTGCTGAATTGGATGGTAATATTCAGGATGAAGTAGAACTTCGAAAGATACACTGGGAAAATTTTGAATCAGGTGCGTTGATGCAGGGAGACATCTAAGACATGCAGGACAGCAACCCTCGTGGACTGGAATTGGACCCATCCCTGGTCTAAAGTATAAAGACAGGCTCAAGATTTGCACTTGTGATTTTTGATTTGCACACTCGGCCTGGAAACCTTTTGAGTTTTATGCACATGTTCCTACCCTTGCATTTCTAGAGATTTAACCACAAAAATCTTTATTATTTATACGTCTTCCGGTTTTGTTTAAAACCAAATCTTTTCTACACGTGCACAAATTCTTTGCTCTATTAGAGCAAACATTACATTTCTTAAGTGGATTTAGGCTACAAGTTACAATTAGAAAACTTTTGTATTATTTGTGAACATCCACAATATAGTCATTAACCTTAAATAAATGATTTGCAACATATAAGTGGAAAGTCTCTAATAGCATTCTAATAGCACCATTTAATGCTTTTATTTTATGTGGATTTATAAAAACTGTACTGCTGTGCCTCGGGACAATCATGCGCTGAGACATATTTTATTTTTGTCTTTCTAAATTTAGAAGAAAATAGAAATCAGTATAGGTGTCTGAAAAACAGACACACTTTTACTGCTCTGTATCCTTACTACTTTCACCACATCTTATTATGTAGACTCATCTCAACCCAGCTGGTCTCACCCTCAGGATTTCTTATGTACTCAGAGATGTGAAATAAAGATAAAATTCTCAGCCCTCTCAAAGAGTATGGTCCCTTTGAGAGACAGGCAGAAGGTAGGTGGGTTTTGAATGTGTGAGAGTGAATATATTGTGCGTCCGCTGCATGTGTGTTGTGGTGTGAGTTGAGCTCGTTCATGCCTGTTGAGAGACGGTGGGCAGCAGATCCCTGTCAGGGTGGCGCTGAGCGGCATGTGCACTGTGCGAGTGATTATATGTGTGTGTGTGTGTGTTTACAGGAGGTAGAGAGGTATTTTTTGCTGGATGGATTGGATATGTATGCATTCGGGGGGGTGGGGGGTGGATTGCACATGTGTCACACGGTTTGTGTGTGAGTGCGTGTGTGTGTGGGCGACAGATCACAGTCAGGAGAGTCAGAGAGCTCTCTTGCTCATGCTGCTCCGGGCCTTTCTGTTCCCTGTTCTCCTCTCCTCTGCTCTCTCTTCTCATCTTCTTTTCCTCTCATCTCTTTCTCCTCTCATCCATTTTTCCATCTGAGGCCACTGATAAGGTCTCTCCACAATAGGAGCCAAGGACAAGTGTGCAGCTTTAGGCTGTTTAGTTTGTGTTGTGCGACTGTGTCTCTCCGCGGATGTTTGTGTGAAGAAAACAAACCGTTTTCCTTTTTGTGAAGACCTTTACATCATCAGTATGTTTTGGTTTCAATTCTGTCGTTCATAAAAGTTAGTGTTTTATGCTGTGATTTTTTTTTTTTTTTTTTTTTTTTAAGATGAGTTTGGTATACCTGCTTCATTGCAGTGTGTTGCCAGAGACTGTGTGGGTGGGAGCAGTAAGAGGCAGAAGAGGGGCGGTATGTGAAAACAGAACTCTGGCATTGGACTCTTATCTGCAGCCAGACTCGAAACTCTCCCACTCCCATAGGTGCCTTTACATTCTTATATTAACGCTTCTCCGTTTCAAATGCCCAAGATAGTCCTCAGGCAAAAGCTGTCTCTGCCTTTCAACGCTGTGTTCAGCTTCGAAATCCCGCACTAGATGCAGCACAGGTCACCGCAGCTTTATCCAAGCACCACTCTTGATATTTATATTTCCACAAGCGTGAGGTACTCAAACTTTGAGGAGTGAACAGTGCCAGGTGTTATACAATCACAGCTATAGATGTGAGCCCTGGGAGGTGTGAGGAGGTATTTCACCTGCCTGTTGAACTTTCATTTTATTTGCTTAAAGGGTCATTTTTATTGAAATAGAACAAGACAATAGATGAAGCACCTCTTTGAGTCCCAGGATCACTGGTATAAACATTTATGATGGACGCGTCTTTAATTTTCTTTAGCCTTTCTGCTTTCCTTTGTTCGTATCTTCTCACTGGATTCTTCATTCTTCTTTTTTTTTAATTTAAATTTTTTTTTTTTTTTTTTACCAGATATCACAAACAATCAGTTCATTGGAAGTTGAATTAAAAGTGTTTGTTGCATCAGAATGCACACCGGACACAAACTTTCTGATCACTGCAGTTATCTTAGAGCTGCTTCCTGCCGCTTTCACAATAGTACTGCTGTGGTGGATGCATCAGCATCCGTTTAGTTGAGGGAGAAAATTCGCATTCAAAATTTTAAAATGCTTAATGGGCTGTACTTTTCTGATGTATTACAAGAGTGTTTCATCTCCACGTATTTGTGGAGTATTTATCGTATATTTTGATCCCATATCAACTCCAGATTGAGTTCCAATGAGGGAACAAGTTTGTTAAAAAATAGCTATATTTAATTAAAAATAAATCTACTGGTATAATATATCACTAAATTTGATTGTAGTGGAGTGAAAAGTAAAGCAGAAAATTAAAAACATTAGAGTTCACTACATTACTATGGTAATTGACATATAGTTTTTCTCTATCAACTAACAGCAGAGAAATGAAAATGATAAATAGATTTTCTGAGGCATGCCTCTGTTTAAGGTACTCTACTCAATCATGTGATAATTACTAACTCCAGAATTCCAATGGGAATAGTGTATACCTATTCCTTTACATTCCTTCTCTTTTGTTAGTGTTGCTCTTTTTATTTTGCATAAAGATTTTGAATATTTCCTCTGTTTGGGAGTCAACCCTGATGCTCTGCTGCCTTCTTCTGCTCCTACTTGATCCTCAGAGGTTCCGTCACCTGAGGGTGCTGCCGTCCAAACTTGCCCTCTGCCTCAGGAGGTGATCAACACCTTCAGCATCCACGGTGACGCTTCAGTCGGGACTTCAATCCGCTACAGCTGCCTGTCTGGGTGAGCGGGGCTCTGAGAAGCAGAAATACTACAGAGAAAGAGATGGAAGAAGCGAGGGATGGAGTGTGAAGAAGAGAGAGGGAGTGAAAGGAAGGCTAGTGTGATGAGCAATGAATGGCAGGGAATTCATTTTGATCTCCCAGCTGACAATCCCTCCATTGAGCTAACTAGGTCATTACAGTCTAATCTTGAATTGACTCCTTTACGCACTGACTCATCTCACAGGGAAAGATGAGCCTGAGTGGATGTGTCAGCCAGGACTGTGCACACAAACACTCTGAAAAAGAGACAGTGGGAAAAGGGATAGTTTCCAATATATAAATATACATATATATATCTTATTTAAATCTATTTATGAGCTCCTCAGTAGCCAGTACTGCGCATGTCTTTCCACCTTCTAACTCCATTACATCTTCTCTTTTCTCCTGCAGGGCAGTTATAATTGGGAGCAGTGAAAATTTCTGCCAGGACAATGAGACCTGGCAGTATCCTCACCCCATCTGTAAGGGTAAGTGTGCGCTGCTGTCTCGCTCTGACCACATGTTGGGGAATAAGCACATGTTTTGCATTCTCTTCACCCTCAGGGACTTTTTGCAGTTTTTCAAGCTTAGCAGAAAATGATTGAATAGTAAATCGTGTGTTAATGAGTGAGTGTGGTGAGAGATTACACATATATGTTGGTTATAGTTTGCTTTCCCATAGCATGTATCTGTGTGTGTGTGTGTGTGTGTGTGTTTTGTGCACGTGCAGATGAGCCAGAAACACACTAACCCTTCAAATAGATTTTCAAGAGCGCTGCTCTTTTTCATGGTACTTTTCTGCGCTCTTGTGGTGGAAGCTGGGATTTCATGGCCTGTTTAACGCAGGATTGGATGGTACTTTCATGCTTCTCGGGACTTCTGAGGGAAGATAGATTTATTTAGAAAGAATTATGAATAAGTGAAATAGGCTTATTTCACTTTAAATAATTGAACTAAACCTCACATTAGGCCACGAGGCTTCCAGTTTCGTGCTTTACAACTATAATCTTGACTAGTTGTCAGTATACAGCAGCTAATAACAGAGTAATAACATACCAACAGTGCTTCTGTCCCTTTTAGTAGCCACACTTCTTTAGCTTTTAACTATTTTAGCAGTCAGGTAAAGATTAAATTACTAATAGTATGCTTCTTACACTATTTTAGAAGTGTTCTGCAAGCCTCCACATGAGGTGGAGGAGGGCTATGTGGTGGCTGTTCAGAAGACTGAGTATGAGGTTGGCTTTGACATCCATTACCTTTGCAAAAAGAACTTCCTGTTGGATGGACCCCAGAAGATCACCTGTCTGCTAAATGGCAGCTGGAGCGCATCACCGCCACACTGCAGAGGTGGGAAACAATTCAAATATTCAAATGTCTGTGTTTGCTGCACCAGTGCATCACCTTGTTTTACAATTCTGAGCAAAACACAGATATGTCAGTCCTTTGCACCTGTAAATATGTATATATCTTGGAACAGAATACCAAGACTCTACAGAAAAATATGTTTTGATGTTTTAATGATGCTTTTACACCCTGTTGAACATTCTTGCAGCGCGCTGTGTCATCCCCGCTGAGCGAAGCCGTGTGGTGATTGGTGGAGTGAAGCGCTGGCCATTTGATGTTACAGATGCCATGGTCCCCCACGGGGAAAATGTGACATTCTACTGCAAACATCCTCGGAAGCAGTGCAGCTTCACTGCATCCGAGACCTGCTTTGATGGGAGGCTGCAGACGCCGGCCTGTTACCTTGGTAAACTGGCACAGCCCGTCCAGGCCTGTTCTAGCTTGTCTGTATCTGTTTAATATTAATGCGCCGTCTCCGTTTTCTCAGAGCCCACGTGGTTACAATACAAACTCTTTCCTCATCGGCTGGTATCGGAAATTGAAGCGTGTGAGCCTGGTGATGTGGAGTGATGACCTCAACCCACGCAACACTCAATGACGCCATGTCACAACACTTCCTGACGCACACCAGCTCCACACCGTGCTACCACGACCACTCTTGCAGCTTTGCCAGAACATTGTGTGCTATGATTGTGATCTTCTGGTGATTTGTTTTTCACATATCTCCTGAATAGGCCTGCCTTCTCCCTTGGGGCCTTATGGGTTTGAACAATGCTCTTGACGTTCGTCTCTTTGTCCTGCACTCTATAAAGCTGCAGGTATAGTTATAATATCTAAACTACTCAAGTATTACTTTGATCTTCCTCCAGCTGGAGCCACTACAGACTGTAGAAGCTACCATACTCTGGGCCTTCGTCCCGATGGATGTGAAGTCCATTAGAACATGCTATACTCAACCTGTTATGCCTATTCATGGAGCGCAATCCCTGATTTGACTATGTGTTATTTCACTGTGTGATCTTTCTTTCCCACTGTTGAGGCCGACGCATCAAGTCTTGAGGCTTGTAAGTTTTATGATGTGAGTGATTTGAAATAAAAATGATATGGAAATGAAATGGCTCGCTTCCTGGCTCTTTAATGGCACGCACAAAGTCAGTGTGTGTGACTCCACAGTCTTTCTTTGCAGGCTGCAGGTTCAACAGTACTCATAGGCTGAACATGGCTACTGGTCGGACCCGGTAGGCTGCGACACCATAGCAACTCCCTTTGACCCCTCCCTCCCTCAGCATTCGCAGCATCACCCTTTACACTGCACAGTCATATTTGGTCCTCCGGAAATATCCACAGCTCGGGTAAGCCAGTCCCAATGCAGCGACCGTATGGGTGGAGTATAGTTTAAAATACAGTTTTAAATGTATCGAAGCGTGTCCGCCGCTTCTTGCGCCGGCTTTGACAGTCGGGGTGGAATAAACGACGGGGCGCCGGGAAAGTTTGTCCTGGAGCTGCGCTCTCGGCGTCTCGGACCCACAGCTCTAAAATGGCTGGCTGTAGGTCCGAGGAAGCTCCGGTGCTGAGGGATGGATCCGCTCCACACCACGACCGTGTGTAAATATGCGTATTTCTCTACTCCGACTGACGCGTTGTCCCAGGTCCGAGAACTGTCAAAGCGCAGACGCAGCGGGAGAATATTTGACATTTCGGACCTAGGACTGTGCGTAATGGCGTCCTCCGCCGACAGTTCTGCTCGGGTTTATTCCAAGAAATATCTTTAAAAACAGGCTATTTCTTTAAAAGCAAACTGTTCGTGAAGGATATTCCGACGCGGATTTAAAACGCAAGATGTCAGTTTATGTAAACACGCGGGTTGTGGAAGTAAGAAACGGAAGATGTCATTTCTCTCGCATCAGTCGGACCCCTCCGCGATCCTATGCGTGTCCGCGGATGATCCGCGTCTCCGCTCGACCCCTCGGGTAGGAATTCGCTGAGCTACAAATTTGGGAAAATGCAAACTAAGCATCAGAAATAGCAGGATGGTGTGGAAAGAGGGGGTCACGAGTGCTGCTCTTAATTCCGACCTGAGAAATTGGGTTGCATATGTGTTGCGTCTGTAGTATCTCCAAATCTCTGATGAGTATCGGCTTGACCCTAATAGTAGGCAGAAATGTAGTTTCCCCCAATCAAACCAGTAGTTTGTTCCCCCCTGCCTTAATAACAAGACACCAGAATAAAAAAAAAAAAATCATTAAAAAAAAAAAATCAAATTATATCAGATTTGTTACAATTTTGCTATTCTCTTTCTCTAATACCCTATTATTTATTTATTCATTTTTTGTATCTTTATTAACAAAAATAAAAATAGGTATGCCCCAAAATGGATTCTCAGTTGGCCTCAGTCCTGACCAGTGGCAGCCTGGAAGTCCAAAATGGCAGCCAGTGTGGAGAGAAATCAGGGCAAGTGGCAGGATTTTTTATGGACTCAAAGGATAAAATCTTGTCCTGCACCAAACCAGGTAACCTCAAGTCCTGTCCCGTCAAAGCAGCAGTGACCATCAGCCAAGATGCTCTATCAATCAATAGGAAAAAGCCAGAGGTGGGCGGGACTTCTAAGCCAGCCACTCAGGAAATAAGTAAGATTGGTGGGTTCAAACAGCCAATTGCAGTAAAGGCTGGAGTGTCTGTTCTGCGCAGGCAGCCAATAAGAATCAAAATTGTTGTCCCCCCACGCAAGAGGCAAACCTCAAACTCTGCCATCAGCCTGACCAAAGACTGTGCTGGTTCACACTTTAATGGACCGGTGTCGGCGTCTGCCGGAGCAGTGACTGCAGAAAAAAACAAAAGTCCAATCTGCAGTCCAGCTGTTAAAAAGGAAGGTGAGCTCATGGCAGTTACTTGTCAAACTAATGAAGAGAAAGCTGAAGCCCAGTCGTTCCAGGACACGGAGACGGGGGATGAACCGAGTGAAGACAGAAACATTATGGGTGTTAATACCGCACACACAGACGGGTCAGAGACTAATTTTAATCCCAGCACTAATACAGCTGAAATACTGAGCCATCAGTTGATTAAAGAGGAGACTGCAGAGAGAGGAATTCAGCAAAACATTCCTCTGATTTTGCAAGAGGTAGATTTTAAATCTGGCAAAACATTTTATGAGGTGGAAATGGAGGACCAGACAGAACCACTGGACTTGAGCTTACCTGAGAAACGAGAGGCTCGAGAGAGATGCGGACGTTTTCTGGATGATCCCGGCGAGAGCTCGTTGATCATGGAGGTGGATGAATACGAGGGAGATGGAGACAGAGACATGGTGGAAGAAGACAGCGATGAGGAAGTGTGTCTGAGTAGCAGAGGAATGTTGGCACAATCTCTCATGTCCTCTCCTTTCTTCTCTACCTCCGTCCTGGCACCACCCTCTTCAGTAGACTGTGACACTGAGAACCTTCTTCTCATCGACGACCAGGGAATCCCATATACGCTCAGTCCAGAGGGGCTCAAAGTTCCACAAGTTAATCTTTCCACCTCAGAGGATGCTCAGCGAGATCAGGCTAATTCATCAGAGCTTGACGAAAAGGGGTCAGTGCAGCAAGCCACTTTATCAACTCCCAGCCAAAGTTTAGATAACGCAGGAAATGCACCTGCCGATGAATTTTACTCCTCTACCAGTCCTTCTAATGATTTGTCATCACAAGGCATCGATCAGACGGAAGCTGCAGAAGTCTGTATGAGTTTGATGACAGACTCAGATCCTTCAGTTGCTTCAGACTCAAACGTGGACACTGCTCAGGAGGCTAATTCCATTTTGCCTTCTTCCTCTGAGATACCACGCTCCACTCAGCCCATTCAGATCCTCACACACCCTTCAACCAATGGTCCTCTTCTCCTCCTGTCTTCATCTTCTTCCTCTCCTCAGCTCCCCTCTGCTCCAGTTGGCCTCTCTCTTCCCCTCTCACTAACTCAGACCTCACCCGGTGTTTCCGCTCCTATGTTTCTCCTCCTCTCCGCCGTACCCTCTTCACCCGATGATTCCACCTCTACCTCCGCCCCCATCGCTGTCCTTGACCCTTCCACCGGTCAGCTGTCGCAGATTACCGCGGCGTCAGGTCCAGTTTCCCTCCCTTTGTCCTCCGGGCAGGTCAGTTCGCTGGGATCACCTCTGCCCGCACTGTCTCACCCCATCATCAGACTCAGCCCCAATAACCCCCCTCTCATCATGTCAGGCGTTAATAGCGTGACCCCTGGCTCTGTTCTCGCCTCCCTCGCTGTCCCTTCGTCCACTTTTACTCTGCAGGACGACCACCCCAACACGACGCCACTTATTCAAACGCAGACCAGCGACTCTGAATCAAACTCTGGAAATAAAGCCATATCTGCTGAAGATGTTTCAACTGAAAACGACAAGCCATCAACGTTTGCTGCGTCCTCTCCACAGCCGCAGTTGGTGTCATATGACTCCTTAGCTCCGCCCACTCCAGAGGCCCAGTCACCAGCGTCAGATACAAAATTTGACTCCTCCGACCTCCCCTCTGAGCACTTACCGCTGGACGACCATCTTTACTTCTCTAACCCAGTTGGTCCTCCCTCCCCTTCCGCTGGACTCATCTTACCCTCGGGTAAACTCGACTCCCTGGACTCCCTGGACCCCCTCTCTCCCGCAGAGTCCCCCACCACCCTGGGCTCCCGAAGGGTGCTATGCTGCCAGCTGTGCCCGCGGATCTTCTTTTACCTCTCTGACCTTGAGCGCCATGCCATTACTCATTCACAGAAGAAGCCTCATGTTTGTCAGCAGTGCGGTAAAGCTTTCAAACGCTCCAGCCACCTGCAGGTCAGTTCATACCTGTCAAACGCATCATTTCGCTAGCGAAGAACTAGAATTACCAGGCGTTACTTAAACAGATGGTTCATGTTATTAATGAAGTGACAATAAATAATTGCTTTTGGCCCCTTGGGAGCGGCAGAAACAAATTTTTATTCAGTAGTGCAATTAAGAATTAACTATTGATCTCTGTTCCAATATCATTTATGATTTGGTGATTAATTAATTCATAAAGAATGAAAGAATAAAATACATTTTCTTGAGCTAAAATGTACATATTACTGCACATAGTTGGATTAGGCCGTCGACTTCAGGCATAATGCTCTGTAAGTGGTGGCGTATGTCTTCTGAGGAGGTAAATCTAAGTGCAAATTAAAGTCTTGTGGTTAATTGAGAGAAAAAAAAGCTTCTGCATCGCTTTTTTTTGTTTTTAATCCCATTTACCTGTAAAATGTTAACAAATACAGGGCTTTTTTCTTTTTCTCTTTCTCACCACATTACTTAAATGGAAGTATATTTCTTCCCACTTGATAAACAGGCTAAACCTACATCCCACTGAGTCTTGGGCAGGTGGTCCACACTGCTATAAACTCAAAACAGTGAATGAAAACTGTACAATTGACTCAACTAGGTAGATACTAGTTCAATGTAATTTCCTAGATGTCACATAGAAATATGAATTGATGGCCAATCTAATGTAAATTCTTTGTCATTTCTATCCACAGAGACACAAGCACATTCACACGGGCCAGAGGAACTTTGTGTGTCCCATCTGTGCCAAGCGCTTCAGGGAGGCAGGTGAACTCCAGCGCCACCAAAGGGTGCACACTGGAGAGAAACCCTACCAGTGCCAGCTTTGCCACACGCGCTTTGCCGAGCGCAACACACTACGGCGACACACCAAACGCAAACACCCGTATCACCAGGTGGCCATGGAAATGCTGAACGAGAGGAGAGACAAAGGAGGCGGCCGAGGAGATGGGGGAGGCGGAGGCAGGGCAGGGGTCCAGGAGGAAGAGGAGAGTGCTGAATGGTACAGCTCCACCATGTCAACTTTGGATAACTCAGAGTCTGAAATGGAAACGTAACACTCCAAACTAAAGGAAGCGGCGTCAGCAGGCCCATCCTATCTAACGGTAGTTAGGCTCTAAAGTTTAACACTCTAAAAAGGGAGCATTTGCAATATTTATTCCAGTTTTAATGGCAATGTAATATATGAATGTACATTATTCCCATTCCTTTTATTGGGCCAAAAGCTAGTATTCAAAGACTGATGTGATTTTAAATAAACTCCCTGAGAGGAGAACAATGCTTATACAAGAAGGAAAGTTCACGTGAGTTCAAAATGTTAATTAAAACGTTAACATTCTCCTGTGAAGTTGCGTTCCCATGCAATCCAAGATAAAACTCCTAAGTGCTCAGAAAAGAAAGACGCTTGTTTAGATGAAGCAAATCTCTGCTCTATTTGTATATATAAAGAGCACTAGTTATAAGAGCTGCACTTCTGCACTATTTCATGTGAAAGATGTAATCTTTCCTACCGTCAAAGACACTGTGAGTCATTTGCACTTGTTATTTGAGCTTGAAATTCAGTTTTATACATTGTGAATGAAACTGCTTTCTTTGAATTAGTTGCAGCTATTGATTTTATGTATTTAAACTATATCCTGTAAGAGTTTGACCAAATGTTTTTGAGTTATTCTAACAAATACTATATTCAAAATTTCTTTTTAATGTTAATTATGTTAACTTATTGGAATAAAATTTTCACAACAATGCAAATTTTCCTGTTCTCTACATACAACTGGTTTTAAAGTATATATATATATAAAATAATAAATAATAAATTACCTGGTTGGGGGTGCAAGCTGGCCACCTATAGTGCCTCCAGAGGGTTATTGAATTAGAAGTACTATATCGCTCCTTTTATCTGGTGGCCGTTGTGCAGATTGAGAATTCGTGATTCGTGGCCTTCTGAATGACCGGCACTAAGAGACAGTTGTACACAGGTGGGGAGCAAAAGTCATCCAACCAGCGCCTCTGAGAACTGGGAATGAGTTGAAGAAAGTGCATTGTTTTCTCCAGTAAAACTGTAAAAGCATGTTTTACCTTTCAGTATGTACAACAATATACAGCAAAATAGCACTGCAGTGATTTAAAGCTGCGTATTCTTCTCAGTCACAAAAATTGCTTTGCCCCATACATTATTATTATAGTAATAGAAGTATTGCTAATATTACACTTTTTGGCTTTTAAAAGATGCCCAGTTTTGGTACCAAGAGACCTAAAATGTGCCGGTAAAATATCATCCACTCTATTACACCCCCAACAACTGTTGATGCATGTCAGGATGGAGCCTTGCTTCCCTGTTGTTTGTAACAAATACTGACCCAGATGTCCGAATGTCACAGCGGAAACTGAGCCTTACAAACGAGGCAACGATTTCCCAGTCCTCTGTTGTCCAAGTCTGGTGAGTCTGCGTGAGATCTAGCATTAGTCACCCGCTCTTAGTTGTGACCTTCTCCTGCTGTAGCCCATCTGCCTCAAGGTCTAATACACTGTGTGTTCAGAGATGGTCTTATATAATATAACTTGGCTATAACAAGTGGTTATTGGAGTTTCTTTGGCCTTTCTACTTTATCTAACCAGTTGTGCCACTCTTCTAAACTCAGGTGAATGAAAGGCATTTGTTTGGCCCTTATAAACTACTCCTCCCTGGATGTTTTGTCTTTTTCAGACCGTTCTTTTTAAACCCTAGAGATGATGGGACATGACGATCCCAGTGGTTTAGAAGTTCCCGATCTGCTCAGGTCAGCCAGTCTGGGACCATCAACCAAGTTCAAAGAAATCCCCTTTCTTCCCCATTCTGGTGCCTCACTAGTTCATCTTGACAATATATAGATGCCTTAATAGCTTTGAGTTGCTACCACATGTAAGTAAGAGATGAACCCTGCCTCACACAGCAACTCCTAACCTACTTGTTGCAAGTGCTCTTTGAAAAGCTGTGCCACGTTTTTAACGTCGTGTAACGTCATCCAGCCATTAAATCAGCACTGTACTGTCCGGAAGAAAGAGAACAAATATACACAGAGTAGATTCTAACCTCCTTAATTGACACCACTGGGCTTCAGCATCGCCGAGCCTACAAGGTCCTTTCTGAGTGATGATGATGAATATTCAGCTGGCTGAATGAGTGAGATCATCAGTTCAGCTGGTTCAGCTGGAGATGCGTGTCATTGTACAGTATGTTTGTCTCCACGTGCGCGCACGTTGGTAACTATCTGGAGTGTACAGCGCTCGCGCTGACTGACAGATGGATGATAGACAAAAACAGGGGGCAAAGGGTTGAAATTGAAATTTGCCTGTGTGTGTGTGGACGTGTGGTGGTGTTTGTGTCATGTGAAGTGGAACGGGCAGCAGCGGGCAGCAGGCCTTCTAAGTGGCACAAGGCACCTTGCCAAGTGATTGAAGTGATAAAGGTAAAGGAGGGGTGGAGTGGGAGACGAGAATAGGTGCAGTGATGAATGAACAGGCAGTGACAGCGAATGTAATGAAGTGTGTTTCATCTTTTGATCTTTTTCTTTTCTAAAAAATTTTGGGATTTGATGTATTTGTGTATATCTGTGCTGTTACATCACATAACTCCTATTAAGGCCACCGAGTGCCAAAATGACAAAAAAAAAAAAAAAAAAATTCAAACTAATCATGAACACATGTGTCTGTTGTGGCACAGTTTAGCCATCGGAGGGCACACTTACACTTATGATGAGTTGCACATGTTTGCGCTCAGTCTCGATGCTGTCTCAGTTCTCTCAAATGGTGGAAGGATACTTACACTAGGGTGAAAGGTGTGAGAGAGTGAGCCTTTGAAGAGCTGGATCTACACTCTCTAAACTCCACAGATACAGCTGAGAAGGAAAGAGACTTTGACCCAAGTAAGAAAACATCTATTTGCGCTCTCGTTGCTCGCCACAGTCAAAATGATGCACAAGGTCCATTTTTAGTCCATTAGCTGTACGACAAGATGACTAAGCCTGGGATCACAAAAAGAAGTCTGATATTTCAGAAGGGAAAGGTTAACTCTGTGCAAGCCTCTTTCCTCATTAGACACAGCGCAGGATTAACACTATGGAGCCTGTCTGTGCATACAGTAAGTGTGTGTGTGTGTGAGTGTGATAGTGGCAGGGAAGCAGAGAAACAGGGAGGGTAACAGGTGATAATCAAAAAGGGAGTCCCGGCTGCAGAGGAGAAAGTGTAGCTGTGATCAGTAAACCAATTACATCACATTTTCAACAATAAAGTGCCACACTGTCAGTGCGGTCAATGTTTATGTGCCTGTGTTTTGTGTGCGAGAAATCATTCATGGTGCATGAGAGGAAAAGCTGTCAAAGGGGAGATTTTATAACAACACGGGCAGGGTGTGTGAATGACACCTGAAAGAGTGCTCTGTCTATACCCGTCCATTAAACATAGGTTCCCATTCATTTTGTAGCCCATTACTAGTTCCATTCTGTTCCATGACAACCTTAATTGGCCCGTGCAGTGCTATCTCCTCCTTGTGTTCTCTGATTAGTGGATCCCCACGTCAGAGTCATTTTCTCCACATCAGATAAAATGGCTGCAACCTCCGTTTTCCTCTCTGCTTCTATCAGCTCTCTTTCTACCCCACACCCCACCCCACCCGTGGTACGCCCGCCTCTCCTCGCCAAGTTTTCACCATCTTCCCTGCGTCACCCTCTTTTCACTGTGACCTGCTGAGGCAGCACACACCAGCCTGCCTGTCAAACCGACGGAACAGGTGCTTCAGCTAAAAACCTCACTTCCCCCCGGTGTAAACCCCCCCCCCCCCCCCCCCCCGTCCCCCCCCCCCCCCCCCCCCCCCCCCCCCACCACCACCACCACTCGCCTGCAGCCCAGGGCCACACATATATACATGTAAAGACTGGACACGCACATGCAAGCACCAACCTCCCAAGTAAGCTTGAACAATGAAGAAAAACTCAGGTGTTTTTTTTCTTCTTGGTGCTGGTGCGGATACACACTGTGAACTATGCAGAAGGACACTGGTTTACTGACGTGTGACTTTCACGCACACGTTCATACACCCTACTAAATCATTTTAAGAGGGTAACTCAAAGGTATCCTGACAGGAGCATATGAGCCTGCAGTACTGCTGCACCTCATGATTCAATGTGAGTCTAAAACACTCTGGCTTCTCTTGTTACCGTGTAATAAACCATCTCCTTAGCCTGGTTCCACTTTTCTGTTTGGTACATTATGTGTCATTTCAGCTCCTCAATTAAGCGACTGCCTTGATTTCATCAGAGGATCTACTTTTTGTCAAAGTCAAGTACAAACAAACATGAGAACACGTACTGTCTTTGAGCCTCTGTCAACCAGCCAGCAGGTGTCGGGCAGGTGGGGGACGGCGGTGGTGGTGGGGGAGCCGAGGTCATGGTGGGGGAGGGGTGAAGCCTGACAGCTCCTCGCAGTTGGCACCAAGGATCCAGGGTGCTCTGGGGCGGCTGGGGAGAGGGGCAGAGGGAGCAAGGCAGAGGTAGGTTTCTATCGCGAGGGACCGAAGGAAGAACAGATCCTTTTTACACCCCCTTGCATCTTCACCTTTGGGAAAAAGCTTAGAAACTAATAAGTGTAGAAGAGGGACAAAAGGAAAAAAAGGATATGAAAAGAACATGAAAGAAGGAAATTGTCATTAAATGCATTACGAAGTTCTCTTGTTCCCCCTCTTCCTCATCTCGCACCTCTCTCAATTTAATCTTAAATCCACTCCAATTTCCCCCCAGGGACTCCATTCTCCCTATTCCTGTAAGTATTCTTTTTCATTATTCTCTTACTGTTTTCAGTGACTTCTTGTGCCTACAGTGAAACCCTGTGCTTCACATGAAATCTCCATCAACTCCTTGTTATATGATTGAATTAATGAGTGAACCGCCTTATTTTTTGACTCTTTGTGTTTTAACAAAGTGAATAAGAAAAAGGCCTGCTAAGAATTAGTATGCATGACCTCGGCTTTTCCTATGTGTGTGTGTGGTTTCGTTCGTGTGTGTTTGCACATTTGTCTCAAACAGGCTTCCTCTGGGTGTTCCTTTGCTGGACATTTCACATCAATATTGGTAATAAGTTGTGTGTGCACTAATGCAGCTTATGTAGATTCCCAGCTCTCTCTATTTGAGAATCAGTCCCTCTTCTCTTTGTGTACGTCACAGTCTTGGTCCTCTTGTTACTGTGAAAAGTGGCGTGATGCTGTAGGTGTTGTGAGTTCATGTTTGCCCGTCAGCGCCCTGCTCTGACGTCTAAATATCAGCAGTGTTTCGGCCTCCGTCAGTCACGAAGCTCTCCACCTCTCTTCCTCCTCAGGCTCCTTGCTCTGTCTCTTGCCTGTTTTCTTGTGTCATTAGCGCTGTCCTAACTGTAGGTGGGCCTCTGTGACTCTGTGTGATTATGACAGGTTGTATATAGTGAGGCCTGCTGTTGCCAGGCCTTCTCACCATAGAGTTCGGATCACCTGTGGGTCTTAGATGTCTTTATTTCCCCCCAAATCTGTCTCTGCTGGGCTATGTGTCGCGATCGACGTTGCTTTCTGTCCACCAGTGTATTAACAAGCATTTGTCTCTCTGCCTTCCCCTGTTTCCTCTGCTTTTAATGCATTCCCAGCAGCGAGAGACAGAAGGAGAGGGGCTCATTCCTCTTGGTAGGACGACGCCAGGAATTTCCTCTTTCTCTCTGCTCCACTTCGTCTTTTCCCCACGCCCTCCTCTTCCACCATGACCTTGCTGGCTTCTGAGAAGTCACTTCTCATTCGGAACAAGTTCCGCTCAGGTGAGGACCAAGCAGGCATCCGTCAAGCCAGTTAAAGGGATGAAATAATGATTTTAATACGAATGTTGATTGACATCGTTCGGGCTGGCTGTGGTTCAGAATATATGGTGATCATGCACCATGTGCAAGGTCAGTTGTTTGAGCCCTAGCGCATTTTCAATTCTTTTTGACCAAGACATCGTATCCCATGGCACCTTGGTTGCACGAATGCCACATTAAAAACACCACACTGGTAAAAAACAAAAACAAATGGTCTTAAAAGGACTGGGTCAAAGTGGATGTGGTGTAAACACTTTTGAGTTTGTGAATTTTATCTACTGAAGGCCAGTCATTTTGTGTTTGACTGTGAGAGAATATTGTGAAAACATGTAGAGAAAACTGACCTTAGATAAAGATTTCTACTTTGATACTTTAACCACCAACCCAGATGATGTTTGGTTGTACCTAAAAATGACTCCTTACTTGTTCAAAAGCTCTGATCTGTTTCAGATCCCCACTGTATCAAATGTACTTGAAAACAATCAAACTTAACTATTGATGGTCTATATTCTTATTTTGCAAGCGTTTAAAGGTGGAAACACAGCTAAGTTGCTTATCATGATGGTGAGTGTGTGGCTCAATCAGATGTGATTGACAGTGGTCTGGCAGCATCAGCAAAAGCCTCCACATCTGCTGCTGGATTTTAACCCTAACATAGTTAAATTGGTGAAAAAGGGATGCTCCGAAATGTCAGTGACGTCATGTTTTCCGTATGAGACTTGCTGAGACTTGCCCACGGCAAAACTGGGAGAAGGACATGCACAAAAATACAAATCCCAAATGGGAAAAGGTGTTTAGGACGTCATACCTCCTGGAAAGGAGAGAATATGGGAAGAAGGTAAAATATGTATGGCCTTTAGAAACTGCAGTATCATAACTCTGACAGAAGCGTTTTTAAACATTATTTGTTTCAAAATTACAATATGTGCTAGATTATTTTGAAGGAGGCAATGAAAATTCACACTTAATTTGCAGGCTTAAAACTTTATTTTGAGAGTCTTGTTGAGTAGGTTAACACTCCACGATGTTATAAGAACACTTGTCTGAAAAGCTCTTGTCTATTTTAGCCCGTCTTCCCACAAAATACCCAGTCTCTGATTGGTCAGTAGATTTATCAAAAGAACTCGAGCTGTAACTTGTTCATTGGTACAATCAAATGATGTGTGTGCATGTGCGTTTATTTTATTTTCTCTTTTTCACCACATGTTGCAGTTTAGCTTAACTTAACAGTAAACACTGGCTCAGTTCATGTTCCAAGTGACTGAGCCAGTTATAAATGGTTTCGGTTCTGCTCGCCTGGAGTGGTGCCATGAAACCACTCGCTGACCATTGACCATTGACCACTGGTCAAAGAGGGTCTTCACCTGCGGGGGTACAGGAACAACAAGTCTGCAGCAGCTGCTTGCTTGTTCTGTGAAGAGGGAAACTGAGATTTCCTAACTCTAAGCACACAATGCACATCCATGCTCGTGAATTATGAATCCATATGCACAGTTTACAAACTGCCGGCATGGCCTCTTTTTATCTCGGCTAGCTGGGGTGAGCTCTGTGCAGCGGATCCTGCCACATTAAGACGATACTGTATGTTCTGGATGGTAGATATCACAATGCCACTGACATTACACTATGATGCAAGCAGTTCACAGAGATTCGGCCTGTTTTGTTTAATTTATTGTTAAAGAGAACTGATGGTTTTCCTCCAATATTTCCGTTCTTGACTGTAATATTAAATTCTGGAAACATCAAAGAAGCATGATTGTTCTAGCCAAAGTTCGGCCAAATTTTTCTTCACCACTTTCCTTACCATGCCGTCTACAATGTTTGATATTTCCCTCTATTGTTTCTCCTCTTATAGTCTCATTTGTTGTAGTACTTCTTCAGCCCCTCACTCACCAAATTCCTCTTTACTGACTCCAAAATAATTGGCATTCTTGGTATTTGGTTGGAGTCTGCGAACCTGCATAACCATTACCTTTGAGGCAAAGCGTTTGGTAACCACCGATGGAACGCTGGTTGCCTCTGATCTGGGGCATTTGTCAGTGATTTTCCAAAATGTATCCAAAAGGCTTTAAATTGATAACATATAAAATGGGTTTCAAATAAAACCAACAATAGTTGAAACGATAATCGGCACATGCAAACCACATGTTTTTTGTGCTTGTCCAAGGTTTAGCATAAGCTAAAATCATTTTGGCTTCATTCAGAATTCCAAGTGACCACAGTGAATGATGTTGAAATACAATCACGACTGATGGCTCATCTTTCTTGGTTATGCTGTGTGTGATGTCCTGCGTGTCATACGCTTTCTTTCTCTAAGCTTATTTGAAGCAGTGCCTCTGACTAAAGTCCATCCACAGCATTCCAACTAAGTTAAAACTGGAAGTATACTTATTTTGCAATAACAATAACTGTTATGACATTTTTCAGTGGATTTAAATTGATTTCAGGAATGTTAAGTGACAGGCCTCTGTCCTACAAAGTCTCTGGCATTCTGCAAACGTGGTACACACTAAGGTCATCAAGGAAAGTAAAGCAGAACTCCCTTTAACGTGCACTTTTGTGGTTTTTGCAACTTTGGACACCTTTTGCATGCACACAGTCGTTATCTAACACACTGAAGGAAATGGAAAAACCCCAGAGGTGTAACATGGACTCTTTAAAGGGACATAGAAGAATAAACTCAAACTAAATATCAGCAGTAAAGTGCCTAATAGTTACCTCCTAGAATCAATAAGGGAATATTCTGGGGTTAAATCAACCCCTAGGTCTATTATCAGATGGTAAGGAGTGTAAACATTTGCTTGGGACCAAAACAACATGAATCGAATCAGTTTTGATTTAAAGTGGAATATGCATTTGCAGCAAAATGGCAATTATGGAAGCACTTAGGGCTATTGACCAACGTCAAAATAAATAAATAAGGAAATGCCATTCCACTTAGGTGATAATGTGGATAGGGTCCATATAGACAAACTGAGGTAATTTTAACTTTGTTGGAGTACAAAAAGTATATAAAAAGGTAGTTTTGTATTCCTTTTGGTTGCAGGGACCTTGTTATAAATCAGTAAAACTCGATGAGCAAATGTCAAATAAACTACTGTCAACAGACATGAAAGGAGGAGAGTTCATGGTCTCTGATTTTAACATTTGACTATTCTGGCAGAAAAATCTAGTTTTATTTTTTATTTTATTTTATTTATTTAACCTTTATTTAATCAGGAATAGGCTAATTTAGAATAAAATCTCTTTTGCAAGAGTGTCCTGGCCAAGACAGGCAGCAGCACAATTAACAGAGTTTCAGGCAGAGATACAGACAAACATATAAGAATTCATATGACAATAAAAGAATAGATAACAGAACAAATATATATAAAATATCAAAAGTTTTCAATAGGTAATTGTCTCCGGTCAACAATATCAGGGATCAGGCGCATACTATTTTACTGCCTTGATGAATTCTAAAACCACCAAACTAATAAAATGTATAATAATACTGGGAACACAGATTTCAAAATACAACCATCACACTGTGACAGCAGCCTTTCCATATCTGCGTGCTTTAATGCCAGTTTCCTTACAAGCTACAGTGGCTGCTGAATTCCCAGGCAGCTGTGGAAAACTGTCTGCTAAGTAGAAAGGCAAGAAAATGACACACACACAGTCCCTTTAGTATACAAGCAGCTGCTGGAAAATGTAATTCTGCAGGCAGCTGCTCTGTTTGAAATCATGTATGTACAAACTACATCTGAGCCGGAGCAATAATTTAGAATGACATGTGCCTGTGAACTGCTTCCAGTACAAATGCCTCAAAAGTAAGAATCAACAGATAACGTGAATGGTAAAAAATATAGTTGCCGTGTTTTTGGCTTGTGAGTCCTAGAAAGAAAATGTTTATTGGTGGACAACCGTCACATGTTGTACCTCCCTTTGAAATGTGAGTTGTGTTCACATTTTTGAAGAGACCCAAAGAGTATCAGAGTATTTTCAAGCAAATGCATTAAAATTTCAGATCATTTTTGGGTTAAAAAAAAAAAAAAGAAAACAAAAAGTAATCCTATTTTTTTTGCCTATTAACTGCTTGGCAACAGTTACCCAAAGCAGCAATTATATGATGTAATACGTAGAAAACATCATGATTAAAAGGGGAGCTCCTGTGTTGTGTGGGGCCAACAGTGTAAATCTAAAAAACTGATTGAAAGTGGCACTGCGTCCCCATCTTGTTATGAGCACGGAGCCCAACTTGTACAGTAAATCAACTTTGACCTCAGCTTCATAAACTTTTGTTCGGAGTCATCAGAGAAGCAGGAAAGCAGGATGAGTGCGGTTAGCAGCACAAATGAGCATGACGTGAGCAGGAGAAGATGCATGAGAGGCTTGTGGAGAGAGCAGGACAGCTGAAGGGGGGGATGGGACCAACAGAAATAGACATACTGAGCGATAAATAGCTGCTGCTCTCAACACCAGCCCCACCCCTCCCCAGCCATGCAGTCCTGCCCTCCCCTGGTCAGGTCTCTCAGGTCTCAGTCCTTGTCGAAATATATCACAGGCCCTTCCCTGCTCTGCTTCACCTGTTTGTGGGTGCACTGAATCTTGATGTGTATGTGCATTCAAAGAGACATACAATCTACAACACTGCAAAAATCACAGTGTAATATGAGTTTTACGGGCGTATCACTGAGCAGAGTGTGCTGTTTTACATTAAGTGGCTCTCATTTCCCAGTGTGAATCACCTGGGTATCTTTTATTCCAAATATTATCTTTCAATTAAAATAAAAAACAAAAAACATGTTTTTTTTTCTGTCTTTCAGTCCTGCAGTTAAGGATTCAAAACCGAAGGCTGAGAGAGATCAATGCGGACTCAGGTAAGTCTCTGTGTGTCTTTAACCTTGTGACTGATGCACATACACTAGGACTCCAGCAAAGTACATGTTGTTTTTTCTGAAAGATGAAATATCATTGAATGCTCATTGTTTACTTTAGTAAATTTTACTATATTGGCCAACATTTATACACTACTTTCTATACACTACAATATTATAGTACAATAGCTGGATAACAGATAATAACTATGGAGAGACAAAGTTCTGTGGAATCTACCCATCAATCTATTATCTAGACTCGCTTATTCCTATTCAGGGTCACAGGGATTTGCTGGAGCCCATCCCAGCTGTCAGCCGACGAAAAGGCCGGGGCATACCCTGGAAAGGTCATTCTAAGGAATATCGCTGAGAAAAAAAACCAAAAACAGAAACAGAAACAGAGTTCTGTATTTTGTCAACTTCTAAATCTAAAACTTTAACTGTAACCAACTGTAGTTTTGCAAACTTATACATTTTGCTTAGCTTTTGTGCCTAAGTCTTTACAAAAACTTGTAAACTGGATTTTCCCTGCTGAAATAAAAATATCTAAAATGTTTAAAAAAATAAGTTAAAAGATGTAAGTTTCAATTCATGTGGAAATTTTCAGATACAGGTTAAAACACAATTATACAAGTTTCCAAGAAGTATGAATGAAGATGAAATGTTACTTTTGGTTATACTTTTTATTTATATATAGTCTAAAATTATTGATAGGAAAATGTGTAAATGTGCGAGCTGTGCAACTTTCTTCTGGTCTCTTTTGGTTGTCTGAAGCAGGTTGCACTGGACGCAGCGGCCATCCAGACTGTTTGCCAATTTTAAAGTGTTCCTGTGATGCTTCATGCTGTAACTTGTACGGATGAAAGCTGAAAGCATTTAGTTGATGCATCATTTCACCCAAAGCTGCTCCTCAGTTCAGTTACTTTTCTCAGAAAGCATTCCAGTTTAAGAATCTGGATGTAGAAAAAGAGTCCTTCTGAGTATAGTACTGGCATTTTAATGTCATAAGCACAATCTGTGTGTCTGTGCAGGGTTGAAACCCACCTGCCCCCCTCAGAGAGCACAGAAAGACCAGAGTCAAGCTCAGGTTGGTGTCTTTTTCTCTTTTTAATATGAAAAAATAATAAAAACATTAACATAACTTTTGAGAAAAGATGAAAAAAAGCTCTTTTTTCACTTTCAAAGAACAAATTTAAATTGAAAATAAAAGGAGAATCTCAGTAGTAAACGATCCTGTTGATGCTTCAGAGCTGCACTGAAACAGAGGTTTAATAAATGTTTGTCACAATTAACTGCGCTGATTTTTTCTGAGAGCTGGGTTTTGGTTTGACCTGCTGTTTCCTGATGCAGCGTCTAACTGATGACAGCGCCACTCAGAAGTTGCCCCCTGGTGGTCTAAACTCTGAAACTGCACAAGGTGATACCATCCCGACTGCAATGTTTCTGCATCCTGTGTGCTCCCACCGTTGTGAACAGTTACACGTTTTCCTTCCTCTTGCTTTCACTCTGTCCGTGTTATATCATATCGTTGCTGGCCTGCTGCACAGTAGCTGTCCAAGAAAATGAAGTCTGTAAATCTTGCAAAAGACTGTTAAATGTGACCTTGTTGCACACTGTAACTGTACGGCAAACATATCAGCGACTGACAGCAAATGATAAACCTGCCAATACAGGAATAACATTACGCTTTTTTTTTTATTTGCCATTACTAACATCACATTACATTTTTTTTTCTTTTTTATGTCTCTTTTCCTTCCACCACTGACCCTCCAACTTTTCGTTTAATATGAGAGCTCTGCTTATATATTATCTGGCTTTTCAAAATGTCTAATTTCTTTACTAGTCCTTTTCTGACATTTTAAAACAGTGTGTGTGTGTGTGTGTGGGTGTGTGTGTGTGTGTGTGTGTATCTCAGGGAATACATATCCCTGTAGGCAGAAGTGTTTACTATTTTCTGATGCCTCTGTTGGTTTGAGTTAGGACTGATCGCCTGCAGCAAAACTGTGCACGCTCACATCACATATGTTCTGAAATCCTGTTGCTTCTCCTTCTCCGATCTCTCCTCTTTCTGCCGATCTCCCATCTGTCCTCCCCTTTTCTTTCATCGACACCACGCCTCGCTCTGTCTTCCACCCATAGAGAGGACTGCGTGTGGGGCCCAGAGGCAAATAAAGGCTTTCCAGGTGCAGGACCTAACCGAGAGGATCCAACGTCCTCCTGCTCCTGCAGAGTTACAGCATGAACACATGCTGCCTCTGGAGAGCTGTGAGTCAATGTGCAACAGCATGCACTGGCACAAATTGACGGAGTTACTGCAATTTGTTTTTACATACACTTTTATATTTTTTTCTAACCTCTCTTTATATCCTTAAAAAAATTTCTTTTAATCTCCTTGGCTTGTCTCTTCATTTTTCTTCCATTTGACTTTCTTTTCTTCAGGTCCTGCCTCTTTCCCTGCTGATGTCTTCGAAGATGACATCTCCTCCTCCAGCTCCCCCACTGAGCAACATGGGGCGCAGCAATCTCCAGCCATTCCCTCACTGCCAGGACTCCCGGCTGAGCAGTCACTAAGTGACTGCTCAGCTGTGGGCCTGACCCTTAATCATAGTCCCAGTCATGTACAGGTGGGAAAAGGCAAAAAGTCTAAAAAATGACTCTCGTCTAACGAGGCGTGTAAAACAGAATAAACCTAACTGCAATTAAGTGATCACTTTATTAATTGGCTTCATTTGTCAGATCTGATAATCTGATATTTTCCTCTCAGTCTGGTTTGACGTTGCTCCCGGCAACTGTGGGCATCAGAAAACCAATGACTGTAAGACTGGGTGAATCAAACACCATGGCAACAACCGGGAGACCAAATGGGATGTACCTGACCTCTCAGACCACACCCCTACTGCCAAAGGTGATGCCTCGTTAATGCATGCCCTGTTGGTTTGAGCTGTGTTTGTTTTCCTTTTTAAGATAAAAAAAAACAAAAAAAAAACAAAAATACAAATGTACAGTATATATAATGGAATACTGTTTTCATCTGTAACAGCAACATTTATATTGCTATGATGATATTCAGAGCATATGTGCAACATACGAGATACAAGATCCTTGTGGAGGTCTTTAACCTAACAGGACGGTCATTCTTGTTTTGTTTTTTTAAACAAGCCTCTGCTGTAAGCTGCTCTGCATTCATTACTGTCAATTTGCACTTCTCCGGAAGCGCCGCATTTGCCATGTAGGTTAACATATTCACACACAAGCTGCACGAGTATCTGTCAGAACCAGTACACACCATCATCTGGGCATGTGTGAGGCATTTACACATTTCTTTTAAGAATTTAACCTTAACTTGGGGCAAACGAGCTGACACTTAACACCATTACTGCGCAGATGCTTTTTGTTTAACTAATCGTTCGGACAGCATTATTGTTACAGTCGAAGAACGTGTCTGCGTATGTGTTTACAGACAGCTCGGCCTCCCAGCCCCTCCAACTCCTCATCTCTGCCATCGTCCCTAAACTTCAACCACCTTCCCCGCTCGCGGAAACCGCGGGATACCAAACCCAAAATGAGGAAACTCAAGTATCACCAGTACATTCCTCCAGACCAGAAAGGAGGGTCTGGGACTGGAGGTACCAACACAATGCTATATTTTTCTACATTTAAAAAAAAACAACAAGATTTCTTACATTTGATAAATGTTGACTTTAGTGGGTAGGTGTGAAAAAAAACTATTTTTTTCAAGTAGGAGGAGCAAAACAGAAGGGTTCCACTCCTACCCAGTCTTTGGACCCGGCCTATTCCCAACACCTGAAACAGCAGCAGGTCTTCCTGCAGCTTCAAATCCTGCAAAAACAACAGCAACAGCAGCAACTACAACCACAACAACAGCTTACTGTTGTTCCAAGGTATGCAGACAGGTATTTCGCCCAAGTCAAGCTATGCAGATCTTTCAGTTATCAATGTGGAATTTCTCTTCCAATGTTTCTGATTGTTTTTACCAGCTATGTAGCACTTTTGTTGTCTGTTTTAACACTCATGTTCATACCTACATTTTCTAATTCATACATGGACTCACATATCAACAAACACATTGTGAGGTTCAACGTCTTCCCTGGAGACAGTCAACTCGTAGACTGGATATGCCAGGATTCAAATCTATACCTTGTTATTAGCAGATGACTGCGCTACCTCCAGAGCTAAAGTCACTCCCCTGAGTTCATGTTTCTGTTGTGTGTGTGTGCGTGTGTGTGTGTGTGTGTGTGTGTGTGTTTTAGTGGAGATCAGAATGATCCTGTGAAGTCTTCTGGAGCCATGCCCCTGAACCTGCAACCTGTTCCCGCCACAACAAACCACACGCCAATGGACATAAACCCTGCCTCCAAACCTGAGCTTCTCCCTGCAAATCTTGTGGATTTAACAGTAAGGAACAAAAAAACAAAAACATGCATTTCTGACAAGAGATTCTAAAAGTGTTTGCGATCTGATTCTGAATACTGATAGCGCTGGCTTTTGCCTCTCCACTGTTCCTCCCGCCTCAGGTGTCAGAGTTGCGGCAGCAGCTGCGTAAGCGTGGCCTTCCTGTCTCTGGCACCAAGCCTGCTTTGTTGCAGCGTCTTCGTCCCTTCCAGCTTCAACATGCTTGCCTTAGTCCTGCTCCCCTTTGTCAGCTGAGTACCAGCCTGGATCCCCTTATTCCCTGCCCTCCAATGCTACCCAGTCAGAGCCCTGGCTCAAGCTCCAGCTCTGGACTAGATTCACCCAGCAGCAGCCCGAACCAACAGCTGTACATCCAAGATGGGGGAATTCCTAATGGGATTCTCAGTGACGCTCCAAACAGAGTTCCAACTGGAGCTCTGAACACCATCCCACATGCATTTACAAATGCTGCGTCAGTTAATTTGGCAGGTGAACAGTGTTGTCTCACCAGCACTCTCCTCTTGGCTCCTGCCAGCACCGCCTCAGGAACTCCAAGTCCCAGTTTACCCATGTCATCTTCCTCGCCACTGCAGTGTGGTACTCCCTGGAGAACTGAGAGCGAGCAGCAGCAGCAACAGCGGCAAGAGCTGAGTGTGGAGCTGCAGATGAGGGAGAGGATTAGGAGCAGGCCAAGGGACCGCTCCTTGCACACGGGCAATGAGGTAAGGACGGAGAGGTTTGAGTCTTGGTCTAATGAGGTTTGGAAAACTTTTAATTTCATGAGATAGAATCACACTGATTAATGAGCTAATCCCATCCTTTAATAAACCAGTCCTGCGAGGGATCTCTTCATCCATTCCTGCAACAGGATCCAGGATGCTCCAGAGGGAAGTCAGAAACAAATGCCCAAGCAGAGGTGCTTTTTGTCCTTTGTCAAGTATACACACATCTTTGTATGCACCAAAAAAAAAAAAAAAAAAAAGAAAAATCAATCCTTTTTGAAGCACACTAAAGAGCCTTCTGTTACATATTCTTAAATATGTTAACATGCTTTCATCACAACCTGTCAACTAATTTACATCTGCGTTCTAATCAGGTGTTTTGCTGCCAGCCTTGTGACGTGATTGGCCACGACTTTGAGCTGCCTGTAGAGATTACAGCCAGTCCTGTTCAGACTCTACCTGGCATTCGCAGCTTGGAGGAAGAGCTGCAGGAGGCTATCCAGAAAGCACAGGTCAGTGTCTGCACATAAACAGGAGATCATTATAAAGGTCTTTTGCGCTATGAGGATGAAGAGTTTATTTTCTCTTATGCTGGTGACAGATGGATCTTCGACAGTCTATCGATGACATCTTAGATGAGCCTATTACTTGTGATGGTGAGTGTCCCATAATTACTTAAGACCACAGCCTCAGTGAAGCTCTTATTTCTTACACAGTCTAATCCTTTTTATTACCCCTCTTCCAGACTCTGTCAGTGTCTCTGATCATAAATCCACTGCCCACTCAGCCCCCGACACTTATCCTTCCCCTCAGAGTGAACAGTCCCAGGTTTCACAACATCACTGCAAGGATGACAACTTCCTGCCGTCACCTCTTTGCTCCTCTCTCTTGCTGGAGCTCCCTCCATCTCCTGCTGTAATAAGCCCAAATCAGGTTGTGCCCGCTCCTCCCCCTCCCCCACCACCGATCTGCACCTCCCCTCTGCCATCTAGCGGAAAGTCACGGAAAAGACGGGCGCCGACACCATTTGATGCTGCCGATTGGCTTGAGTCGCTGACATCCGGCTTCCGCCCTCTTACGCCGCCAAAAGCGCCCTTTGTTGAATCCGATTTCAGTCTGGATTCAGATCTGAATGTGAATCGAGTGTTAGACCTATTAATAGAGCAGTGGTGAGGACCTGGGAGACGCGTGCTTTTACGTTTGTAAACCGTTTCTATGTACAGTAGCTGAGCATCCTTTTTTTCCCCCCTTTGCTGGTCATAAATGGGTCAAGCTGTATACATTCTACCAGTAGTATATGACTGTGGACAGAGGCCTCCATCCATCACCAGTGTTAGGCTGTCAGAGTCACTTGCTCGGTACAAAGCTGGACTCCTGGCAGCTATCTAATCAGACATAACTCCTCTGGGACAATAACACAAACACACACAGCCATGAACCCTGAATACACACAGAGAGTGCAGACTCTTTTTAAAGCACTTAGGCAGAAACGGAAAACAAGCAACACATCTGTGGGCTGACACACTCCGCCGCTCCATTTTAGAAGTGCTGAACAGAAGAAAACCTGGTAGCAAAGTAAGTTAAACATGCTTCCTGGCTGCGCTGGGAGACTTTTGACTTATCTCCAAAGCCCACTGTTGGACTGGGTCGAGTGTGGCCCCTGGTGTTGACTCAGTCAACCAGTCCCGCCCATTCACAAAGCCCATTCAGAGTGTGGAAAAGCCAGACTGAACACACAGCTTGTGTGTGGCTTCAGACCTTAACCCCGGTGCCAGATACACAGTCGGCATGCAGAGCGGGAAATCTGGCAGAAGCAACAAACCAGAAGTGTGTATGTGCTTGCGTGACCATGCTTGTTTATATTAAGTATGTGTGCTTCAAGTATATCTGATGACGGGTGACTAAGCACACAAGTCAGCTTTTATTTGTATATGGCATCATACAAATGCTTCCATATATATTTATCAGGAGTACATTTGTAGTTCCTTGTTTGCTCATATTTAGGGGTGCATGTTTGTGAGCGGTGTGGTTGATCTGTGAAAGGACATTCATGAAAGACACAATGGACAGACTTCTGATTTCTGAGTCCAGTTTTCAGATCACACATTTAATTGTTGTTTCACTGCCAGCAGGCAACAAGTCTGGTGTAGTTACTCGGTGTAATCATCAGAACAACCACAGTGCTTCGCTCCAGTCACCATTCACCAGGCGAGCAATCAGGAAACCTAAATCAAAAATAGTTCCTATGCAAATGAGCCAATCAGCTGTATGAGAGTTTCCTCATCACGTTGCAAAACAGGTGGTCATTTTGTTCACTGATTAACCCCCAACAGTGTCTGGCCTGTGCTGGGTGTTTACCCTGATACTGCCAGTGCCAGTTTTAGCACAATTTATAACCCGGCACCAAGGTCACACCTGTTCACTTAATCTAAATGAATTCCAAAAATGTGTCACTAGACAATGTTAAATCACTGGTGGACATTTCAGAATATGAAAAGACCAATTATACAAAGAGTAAGTGCACTGTAGGATTAGTACAGAATAAAAGAATGAATGAAACATGCCATGTGACCAGGTGTCTGTCTTTTAAAGCTGATACAGCACCGCTGACAGTGTTATTGTTTTTACATTCTACATGATTTATTGGTAATGTAAACATTTATTTATTATTTGCTCGCATGATACACTTAGTGAATTATGTTCACTCTCAACCCTACTTAACAAAATTATATTAATAAGCCAAAATCTGACAGTGGTTTGTTGTCATTAAACTCTTCAGATAGATAGATCTCACCTACAGAAAATTATACATTGATGTTAACTGGCTGCACATCCAATCAGTCAGTTTGTTGAGCTCTGACTGGCTCAACAATCTTTGAAACATTTGAATAAATTGTGTGTTATGACACCTAAACCCTTCAGGTCAACTACTTTAAAAAAAATCTGTTTTGCCCCACGTCAATGACAGTAAGATGTCTCTTGCTATGTGATTTGTATAAGGGCACAGAAATGTCAGCTCTAAACCCATACTACGTATGTCAATATCAGGCTTTTCCTGTGCAGGGAGTGCAGTTGCAGTTTTTGCCTCGCTGTTAGCTCTTCTGATAACCAGTTGACAGAGACAGTGACTTTATCAGAATAAGATAATCTGTGCATCAACTAAACTTCAGCACAGCAGTACAGCTTTCACTTTAAATATTGCAAAATGATAAAAAAGAAAAAAGAAAGAAAAAATATGGGTAAATGTGTTTGGATGGCTACGATAATCATAGCAATCATTCAGCCTTGCCTCTTGCAAAAAAAAATAAATAAAATGCACACACACACACACACACACACACACACACACACACACACACACACACATATATATATATATATATATATATATATATATATATATATATATATATATAACTGATTGGCGGGAGAGTAAGATGCTACCTCCTGTGACTTTCACTGCTTTAGGGCTAACACTTGTGTTTTTCTTGTTTCTTATTTAATTTCTGAACTCTCTAAAAGCGTTTCCTGCAACACCCTGAGACAATTTCACTGGTGTAATCTTTCTGTAATAAACCAAACAGGAAACATCTATGGGAGTCACTGGAGTGGTTCAGATAACTGTGATTCAGTTGGTCACTTGCTGCTATAAATGCCTTATTGTTAAAATATAAGACAAAAAAATGAAATGTGTTTGCTTTTATTTATTATGTAACTTATTCATGCAAATGCACACAAATTCTGTCAAAAATGTATTTAAAATAATCAAGAAAATTAAAGTCTTAATAGATTTTTCTTGTGACTCCATCGTTTCCTTTGTGTGAAGTGAGCAAAATGTTCATTGCTATGATCTGGTATGCTGAGAGGTTTAACAAATGAATGAATAAGGAACTACTGATCACTTATTTATTTCGACTGTCCCAAATTATGTCTTATCAAATATGAATGATCACAAAGCATATTAAATATTCATTTGTACCAATATGCTTCTTAAAGATCCATGAAAACTCACTACAAGGCTTGAGATCTTCATAATGGTAAAAGAATCTAATCTGGAGGAACTCTGATTGATTTTTGACTCTGATTTGGTAACAGATGGAAATAAATATTCAGAGATGGATAACACTGTTCTCCAGTAAGTTATGTGCATGAAAGTACAATTTTATACCTATAAACACCTTTTTTTGGTAGATTTAAAATGCATGAAGTATCAAGAAAAGTCACTTTCGATGCTATTTCTGATATCATTACAGTGTATACTATATTTTAGAAATGTAAAATGGATTTAAGTCTTTTAATCCTTACACTGAAGGAAAAGATTTAACAACAGTAAACATAAAGAAAGAAACGTCTTCTCCATCTCCTGCATAAATTATGAAAGCATGAGTAAAAAAGTTTTATAAAGTGTTATTGTTCTTATTAGGGAATAAAAATATAAAAATGAACTTTTTTCTCAAAAAAATGATTTTCTTTTTAAAGTTACACATTGCGGTGGACTACATGTGCCTGAACAGTGAACATAAAACAGAATGATCTTAATTTAAAATGTGTTCAATTATAATCTATACCTGTGAATTATTATTTCTTTTTATGCTTTAAAAACATTTTAACACATTTTGACATTTTAACATTACATTTGCCTCTTGTTAAGAATGTATGTTTTCAGCGACAAAAACAGACATTTTAAACAGTTTCTAAGCCGAACCCTAAAAATATCCACCGGATGTCTTCCCTCAACATTTACTTTCCACTCTCCTAGACAAGGAGGTAAGTCTCCTTCGAAGTAATTGTTGACATTTTTGCAGGCTTGAGTGAAGCCAGGCACCATGCAAATCTTTCACAGCTCGCTCATCCGGCTGACCTCCCTTTGAATCCTGGGCCTCATTGTCCTGACTATCTGCATCATGACTGATTGCATCTGACTGCATCTCAAATGTCCTGGGCTTCAATATTGCTGTTATTCTCTGGCATCCAGTCATCACTGTCGTCACTGGACTTGGAGGGAATTTCCTGGACTACTCTGTAGGTCTCCCTGTTTTTGCTGCACTCGCAGTCTACAAAATATAATAAAAAGTATAATTTTGATTCTTTCAAAATTATAAAGTATACAGTAATTACTTAGATGTTACTGTATATCATCACATTTATTTTAACCTCTATATTTCCTGTTGAGTAAAATGACTGACAGCTTATTTATTAAAATCAAAGGACAGAGCATGAAAAAAACACAAACACAAACACACTCCATATGTCAATCAAAGTTAGCTTTGGTACAAGCTCCTTCAGCAGATCCCTGCTAAACTATCTGCAGAGCTGCCGGCAGACGTTGACAGCAGATATTTAACATGCAATGTAATGTTCCTTTAGCCGACTCCGGGTTAGTACAAACGGCTGTTTGCCTCGTGAAGTGCGCAGGACGACGATTATTGTTGAGGAAGCGATAGTTTCTAGCCATTGGCTGAGCCGCCTGTCAATCAATCGTATTAGAAATACATTTAATGCACTGGGCACTTTATTAGGTCAGAAAGAACAGTAAGTAATGCCGTCGGCAGGTACTTTGAATCTTTACAACCTTAGTTTGCCACAATAACACACTAACTATAATCAGTTGCTAGTTTAGCATTGAGTAAATCCAGAATTTAAAGGAATGGATGAATCCAAAAATTGAGGTGATAATGCCACTCCGTTGCCAAAGTTATTCCTGTTACAATTCACCCGAAGGGGACGTGGAATTCTGCAGACCTAAATGTCATGGAAATCCATCCAGCAGTTGCTCCAAACTGTAAATGTCAACCTCATGATGGCACTAGAGAAGAAGTCATGAAGGTTTTTACTTCCTGGGCAACACAGATAGTTATGAATAAGTTAATAAAAAAAAAACAAAAAAATTTTTTGCACACTTGCAATATTATTTTTATTTGTTTGTGATCTCCTGAAATAAGTTTGCATTCTGTGGTGTTAAAATCTTTTACAGGTGCTCATTTCAGATGTTTCACAATGAACCAGTTCTGCACGTTTGTTTTGCCTTTTTCAAAGGAGTTTGTTTTAAGCCATTACTTCATCAATCACACTCCAATAGCGTCTGTCTTTTAGCTTTGGTGTGTAACACATCATCAGCTCGGTTGGAACCTATCCATTTTTTTTTCAGCCAGTTTGTTGAGGTTCTCTTTGGGAGTGATGAGGATGGACAGGACACGGAATGAGCACATCTGGGGGACAGCTCAGGTTGTTAGAGGCCAGATTAAAATGGTATGGACATGTGGACATGACTTTGACTTTCATAATCACAGCATCACAGCTTTCAGAGGAAGGAGATTATCTAATGGATTTTACATCCTGCTGATTGGTTGGTTTACTACCAAGCATGTCATATTGTATACACACTCACTATTCACTGATGGCTAACTAACACACAGGCTAAAGTAGTGGCTGAGAAAATTAACATCCCCTCTACCTTCTCTCACATAGTTTATAATTGCAGATCAAACCTCTCAGAGGAGAGGCACAGAAATCGAATCATAGCGACCCTCAACCAGTGATCAAAGCCTACCCAACCCCGGCCCCAGAGACAAAATAAAAAAGCTAGGAGGGGATGGAGAGAGAGAATCCACACATACTGTATTATGTTTAAGCCAGCTACCTGCTTTACATATGAAGCACATCCTTAAACTCCCATGAAATCATGCAGGAAGCAGTTATTGCAACACAGAGGAGAGGAGGAAGTGATGTGGAACGGCTGGAGGGGCCATGACAGAGAATCCCTCATTAGGTCCTGGTCACAGCTTTAGAGTATTACCCATGTGAAAACATACACCCTCACCCCTGGGTGCAAAAGTCAAAGAGTGTAGATTGTCTCGTCGCATTTCTTCTCTTTTTTGCCTTGTCCCTAGACAGATATTGTATTGTTACTCTTATCAACATATGCAGCTTCAACTTGCTCCAGTACCAAAATACAGCTTGGTTTAGATCTCTCTGGGGATTGGAAGAGTTTAAAGAGGACTTATTATACTCATTCTAGCTTTGTAATGCTATTCTGGGACTCTGGGATGATTTGCACAAACATACATACACACACACACACACACACACACACACACACACACACACACACACACACACACACACACACACACACACACACACACACACACACACACACACACACACACACACATGTAACCTTCCATTAAAGAAAGAAAAACCCGAAATGGTCACTGAAATAACTTGAAACTGAAAAGTTTACAACAATAAGTCATAATTTACTGAAAATTGACTCATGAAAATCAGATGTTGCTTTTGAATTGTGGTTCAGCAGTAAGATTAAAGAAATAAAAATAAAATAATGAAGCTAGCATGGACAAAAATGAAGAGAACCTCAACTTAATATTTTTTTTTGAAAAACCTTTTGAGACACTGCATTCAAGTGATTTCTGGAACTCTCAATGAGACTTTTGCACCTGTAGACAGGTATTTTGGCCCACTCATGAATAAATAAATCTGTCTCAGGTTTAAAGGGTTTCTTCTACAGACTGCATGTTTCTGCTCTATTCTTAGACGTTCTATAGGATTTACATCAGGGCAGATAGGAAATAACTTCAGAAAAATCAATTTTTTTGTTCTTGGCCGATCTTGGGTGTTTTGGTATGTTTTATGTCCATCATCCTGAAAGAAATCAAACTTTTTGACACTGGGCAGCACATTCTGATCTCGAGTGCCTTGATAGTCTTGAGATTTCATTGTATCCTGCACAGATTTAAGATGCCCTGTGTCAGACGCAACAAAGCAAATAATTGAACATAACTGAACCTCCTCCATGTTTCTTGGTGGCTACAGCCTTCTTTTCTTTAATTTTGTATCGTGAACATAGAGCTGCTGAACTGATGAACTTTGGTTGTGTTGTATGTACAAATGACATTCTCCCAGAAACTTTGTGGCTTGTCTATATGCATTTTGACTGCTTTCAGTCTCTCTTCCTTTATGATTTGCTTTCAAAATGTGGAGTCCCCCACAGCCATCTTCCATTAAGTCAAACAGTGATGGATGGTGGGATCTGACACTGATGTACCTTGATCTTGGAGCTTGCCTTGAATCTCTTTGGAAGTTGTTCTGGTCTCTTTGGTTACCATTCATCTATCATCTGTTATCTGTCTCTTCAGTTTTCCTCTTGCAGCCACATCCAGGGAGGTTGGCTACAGTCATGTGAACCTTAAACTTCTAAAGGAAATTTCCAGCTGTAGTCACAGGAACATCAGGCTGCTTGGAGGGGGTCTTATAGTCTTTATCTTAAACATGCATGCCCACAATTTTCTTTCTGTTCTCCTCAACAACTCTCTAATCTGCTTAATGTAGTCCATGTTCTTAAGCTTAACTTGTCACTATGGCAATCTGTTTTCTTTTTTAAATATTCTCTTGAACCAAAATTAAAAGCACATTTTTCAGTTAATTGTTTAAGTTATTTCTGTGACCATTGCGGGATTTTCTTGCTTTAATGGAAGGGAACCAACACATTTATCCACTTGTTACAATATTAACTTGACAGCCAAACCAACATAAACAAATGTGTTAAAGAGTTTTAGTTTTCATAATTGGTGTCAGGTGGTTGCTTTACTGCTTTGAAGAGCTTCTCTGCAGGATTGTTAATAAGTGAAGTAGTCAAATGGCTGACTGCAAGATTGAAGACACTTGTGGTGCTAATTAGAGGACACATTTGTTTAACCTGTCAAAATAGTCAACATATTTTACGTCTTTTATCAGAGTTACCAACTCATCTGTGTATATATATATATATATATATAAACTTAGAAAAAACCTTAAGGAAATTTGTGTTTGGTAGATTATTTCTTTGTTGTAATAATGTTTCCTGGCAAGTCACTCGGGCACCAACAGCATGCCCGAGCTGATCCCCAAGTGTTCAATGGGGTTGAGGTCAGCCCTGTATTTCCAGTGAAGGAGATGCTGCCTCCTCGGCCTCCACTGCCTCCACCAATAGATGTTACTCCATTGGTGCAGCAAGGCAAGGTGAGGCACGTTTATTTTTGTAGCATTTTTCAGCAACACGTCAATTCAAGGTGCTTTACACAATGAAAACATGAAAAATAAAGAGAAAAAAATATTATGAGTTATGGTGCAGTGGCATAATAACGAAAAGTTAATATTTAAGCTAGAGTTACAGTGTATTACTGAAGTTAACATTGTTTAAAACTAAATTCAGAATTTAAATTTTACCTTAATTTTAAAGGAACTGAGGGTTTCAGGAAATTTGTTCCAGATATCTGGATCATAAAAGCTGAATGCTTCTCTTTGTTTGGTTCTGATTCTGGGGACACAGAGCCGACCTGAACCAGAAAACCAGAGGGGTCTGGATAGTTGATATGGCAACAAGTCTCTGAATGTATTTTGGTCCTAACCAGTGATTTATAAACTAACAGAAGTATTTTAAAGTCTGTTCTCTGAGATGCAGCGAGCCAGTATAGGGACCTCAGAACTGGAGTGATGTTGTCCACTTTCTTAGTTCCAGTGAGAACTCGGACAGCTGCATTCTGGATCAGCTGTAGCCGTCTCATTGACTTTTTAGGCAGAGATGTGAAGACGCTGTTGCAGTAATCAATTCGACTGAAGATAAACAAATGGGGGAGTTTTTCAAGATCCTGCTGAGACATTAGTCCTTTGACCCTGGAGATGTTCTTCAGGAGATAGAAGGTAGACTTTGTAATTGTTTTAATGTTACTGTGAAGGTTCAGGTCTGAGTCCGTGAACACCTCATCCACATCAGTGGTTTGTAGCTGAAATAACTGAAGCTGTGTGTGACTCCTAAAGTTACTTCAGTTATGGTCGTGTTCAACCGAAACAAATTATAGTACGTCTACTCGTTGATTTAGTTATGGTTGTTTATCATTAATAAACTGTTGTTGTTTAATATTATTAAACAACAGTGATCAGCATAGCGTTGTATGTGTTTTGTCCACACTTTGACACTACTATCCAACTGCCGTGGGCAGAATCTAGACTCCTTGCTGAATGTTCCTCCACATGTTCAGGTTCCAGTGCACGTGTTGCAGACACCAGCGCAAACAGGCCTGACAGTGAAGGGCAGTCATGGCAGGTCTCCTGGCAGCCCCATGAGGCCAAAGATTGGCTGAGTGCAATTTGTTCTGGATTGTCTGGGCAGAGAGCCGTCGGCCATATCGTCCTGCAAACGTTGACTGCAAATCTGTAGAAGAAACCTTACGGTACCCAAGTGCTGACAGGGTGAGGAAACTGTCTACTTGGGGTGTCGTCTTCTTGGGACACCCACTTCACGGCCCGTCTCTGACATCCCCCGTTATATAGAACATGCAAAATGACTCAGCTCCAAGCCCTGGGAAGGCTGCTGCTCTGCAGTGTGGAAAGAGGCGTGGGAAGAAAAGTGCACTTAAATTCTTCTTGCAACCCTCTCCAAAGGAGCCTAACTATAGTTTGTCAGCTTAATGTTAGTTAATGCCAGTTTTCTTTTTTTAAAATCTCATAAATTAGTTTGGCCTTACAGAAGAAAGTTTTTATCTTATGCTGAGTCAGTTAATATGTTGATTTTTCACAGACTATTACGGCATTTTGGTCGTTTATTTGCTTAATAAATTAAAACATAGTGTCATGTGTTGAATTTACTTAATTTTAAGATCTCAAAAACAGATGACCTGATATTTCTCTGAAATCAAGTGAATTTGGTTTTATTTGGTACTCCACAGAAATGGTGCATTTTTACTGATGTTTTTACTGTTGTTCGTAACTGAGGTGGAAATATTTGAACTATTTAAAAGTTTTATTCAGTCGTTTCTTTCCCATTTAGGAAGGTTGGAATTCTGGTTATAAAGGACTAGAAAACAAAGATATTGGTAGATTCCTGATAAGTATAAGAGGCGCTGTTGAGGAATGATTAACTATTTATATATTCTCAATAACTGATTTCCTTTTAGTTCCCTGTTCAGCTGTATTTAAGTGGTTCATTTACACCTACTACCAAATTCTGTTACCACACTTTACAGGGGACCAGTATGGAACATGTCCTCCAGCACTGCTTATGAAATTATCCCTGTGTGAAGTCTACCTCTACAACGCAGCTTGACTCTTAATGCAAAAAAAAAAAAAAAAAAAAAAAAAAAAAAGGAAAAACAAAACAAAAACATGTTTCTGTGCCACAGTCTTGCTAAAGGGACAGTGTTTCAAAAGACAAGACAGGATGCAGCTTTATCCTCTGAAGGAAGGATGCCCTGAAACTGTTTTAAGTAGCCTGTGTCTGTAACTAGAGGCTTCTGCAGCTTTCCAGCTCTACCACACTTCAAACCGCATGCCTGGTTAAGCTGAGCAGAGCTTCTGCTTGTCTTTGTTTAGAACTGTGTGAGATGTGGAAGGCTAATTGGACTAATTAGTACCAAAACAAGACTTGACTGAGCACTCTTTCTGTATCACAGATATTTCGTCTCTTTTTAGTTTAAAAAAAAAAAAAAAAGATGCAGGGAAAAAAGGGCCTAATTTTCAAGGCTAACCCAGCGTGCCGTTATTAGGTTCAGTGCAGGCACAACGGAAGCGGGTAGACGTGTTTTTGATGTCCTGGTGCTTAAACTAACTTCGGCCGCAAAAGCAGGAACCTCCCCAAACGCAGCTGAATTTCTTGGCAAACCGTAGCTGAGCTTTCCTGCGCCGCATTGGTTGAACGCTCATCAAACTTCATACTTTTCTGATGTGAACTGTTTGGGCCTAGTGTTACCTTCCAAAGGGATTGACGCTCCCAGCTTCCACTTCCAGCACCCTGGGACATCACAAACGTATGGTAGAAACTTCTCTCAGTACTTAAATGCTGTTTAAAAGTTCTATAGACACAAAAAGGTGAAATGAGCAACCTTTAACTTCAATACACGTCAAAACTGTGTATGTTGTGAGGGACATCTGAAGACTGTGTCTCATTTGCATTATTTGCCACTGCAGTTTTTCACATTAACGTGCTGTAATTATTCTTTAGTCTTGTACCAGTGCACCAACATGTAACCTAGAGCCTTTTTTAAAATACCTCTATTCTGAAAATATCTTAAAAGTCCTTCTAGCATGTAGCTGGTATCAATTTGAGCTAAACACAGAGTAATACCACACTAGACTTATTATGGTAGCAGTTTGTAATATCATGACTGGGAGGTTATTGATATGCTCATAAATATCTAAAAACATTATTATAAAATCTGGAAAAAAAAGACTTTAAAATTTTAAGACTTTAAAAATTATCAGTTATGAAAAAATAAGACAATAAAGAACCAATATGGGTGAAATTTTAATCAGTCAAAAATATAAATATAGAGTTTTGGCATTTCTCTATAATATCAATACTTTTAGTTCACCCTGTTAGTATTTTAAACGCTGACGTTTTGCGTCTCAACATTGGGTGTTCTAGTTTTGAATAACTGGATATCAAATACAAAGTGTAACTCCATCATTATAATACAATTTGCAATGTCCAAAATAATATTGTAAGATGTAGAAAAATAAAAGCTGTAGCTGTAAATAAATTAGGACAAAGATAGCACATTAGAACCTGAAAATATGGAATTATTTTGACTGGTTCAAAAATGTGTGGTGAATGGGTTCTGCCACCTCAGCTTTAGAACAATTGGTGTTCTTTTTTAGCGTAAAATGATTGTCAGTTTGTGTTTTATTTAAGCTGCTCAAGAGTACAGTGCCTTTGTTGTAATGATTTCTTGTTTATCAGAATGTGACGCAGGTTTATCTGGACTCTTTAATTCAGAACCATTTGTGATATGTCCAGAATGTGGTAGGCAATGTCTTGCTGAAATGAGCAGTCTTTTTCTAAAAACATGTCATCTGGAGGCGGCATATGTCACTGCAAACCTTTATATAAGGTTTGCAGCATTGGTGGTGCCTTAACAGATGTGTACATCACCCATGCCATGTTCGCCACTTCATGCCATCACAAATGCTGGCTTTTTAATCTCTGCACCAAAAACAAAGCAGATGGCACCTGTCTTTATAAAGCACTTTAAAAAGAGCAACTACTGGCCAAAGTGGTCAAGCATATGAGTAACATACATTTAGAATAAAATAAATAATCTAAAGGTAAAGGACACAAACAATACACAACAAGACACAATTTTTTCCAAAAAAAAAAGATTTTCAAAAATTTGATTGCTCAGGATGGGTAAAGATGGCGGTGTGTTGCAGTGCAGTGACTTCTCTACCTCTCGGTATTACAGGGAATTTTTCATTAAATGACCCTTGACGCATGAGGTGAAGCCGACTCTGCAGGTTCTGATGGGATCACCTCAGGGCCCCATCAAGGTTTCCCTCAAGGCTGTGTCCTCAGCCCATTGCTTCACACACTACTGACAGTTTGCAGGTGCAGCGGGGTGGTATTGCTCGTCATCAACAGGGATGGGACAGTATACAGGCAGAGATAATCATGGACTTCTGCAGGTGTGGCACCGTCTCTCTAAACTGATGACTCAGCTGTCGAGATGGTTAAAAGGCCTTAAATACCGTGATGAGCACCTGTCTAACACTTTCCCTCGACGTTATATCACAAAGAACATCTTCAAGGAAGTTGAAGAAAGCAGGGCTTTTTTTACGAGTGTGTGGTGGTATTATGGTGTGGTGCTGCAGCTGCAGAGTGCAATGGGTGGTTAAGTCAGTTCAGAGGATCATCAGATGCAGCTTATCACCCCTCTCAGACATTTTTATCAGCAAAAGTAGCGGCAGAGCAGCCTGCATCATGAGAGTCAGCATCCACACACCCTGCTCATGCACGTGTGGAATATCTCCCCTCAGGCAGAGGGCTGCATAGCATCCAGAGTTGGACCACCGGGGCAAAAAACAACTTTTTCCTGGATGCTGTAAAACTGTGGGACTGCTTCACATTGCTGTGCCTCTGAATTATCCATTGTGCTGAGTGGTATCAATTATCACTATAGATGTATAGTACCTACTAACAAATCTATATTTTAATTGAACTGTTAAGGTTTTATTTTTTTCTACATAATTTATTTTAGCAGATTGTATTAAGATGGGATCATTCTGATACCAGAGTTCCAGCTTTTGTTTTCTTGCTCATGTTTCATGTTCTTCATGGAGTCAATAACAAAAATGAATCTTGGAAGCATTAGAGATGCTCCAAATCTTCTTACAAGGCCTGGCACGGCACAAAAAGACAACAAACAAAACAAACAAACAAACAAAGACAACGTACTGACCCTGTGTCCAAACTCCTCTCAGTATCTCAGTATGACATTTGAGCATTTGTGGAATTATGCGGCAATATGGAGTCCCTGCTTCCCAACTCATTGAACCAAAAAGATCTAATGAGATGAATTTCCCAAAACTTGCAGTAGTGTATAATAAATAAAACATTTAAATGTACTTTAAATCTTGTATAATGGCCCCGATCTCTTCATAACCATACTGTAGAAAGAAGGTCAGTGAGCAGAATGACAGATTGATTAATAAAGTATGGTGATGTAATTTGTTCTCAATGTTTATGTGAAGCTTAGAAGGAAAAGACAAATAATTTAGCTAAGGTTATATCTTTTCAGAATTTTGAATTGCTGAAATAACTATTAAAAACCTTTAAGAAGTCAGAAAAAAATGTTTGCTATTCAAAATGTTCAAAAGTTGTAATATGATTACATTCTTAAGTCTTCAATATCAATGAACACCAACCTTTGGTTCTGAAAATCAACTCATGCTCATCCTTTGCATTAAGTGAAACTTTCATAGAATTTATACATGACACTTTAAGCATTTGCAAAAACATTTGTAAGGAGGCAGGAAGGAAGCCTGGTGGCATGTAACAGATCCCAGTTTAGGCTCCATCTGACAAATCACTGTCTAGAAGTCTTTCACCTGTTACTTGTGATTGGGTTGGTTTAGATACTAAAAATAAACAATTAGTGCCAGATAATTAAAAGTAGAACACTTAGTCTAAATCAGAAATGCTCTTAATTCCAAGCAGGAATCTAGATAACTCGAATAATCATAACCTAACATCCATCCGTCCATCCATCCATCCATCCATCCATCCATCCATCCATCCATCCATCCATCCATCCATCCATCCATCCATCCATCCATCCATCCATCCATCCATCCATCCATCCATCCATCCATCCATCCACGTATACTACAGGTTTAGGTCGTGGGGCAGCAGCAGAGAGGCCTAGGCCTCCCTCTCACCTGCCACCTACTGCAGCTTGTCAAGGCCAATATGGCCAATATATGATCTCTCCAACATGTCCTAGGTCTGCTTCAGGGCCTTCAGGGCCTTCTTGCAGTTGGGCATCTCCCCCAAAATCCTCAGGGATTCATTCTAACCAGGAGCCCAAACAACCTCACTTGGCTTCACTTGATGTGGAGGAGCAGTGGCTTTGCTCCGAGTCCCTCCTGGATAACTAATCTATAGGGTGAGCCTTTATGTGTCACATTCATCTGTAATTTTACGCAACAAGCAAACATTACTCAGTCATTCACCACACTTTAGACCGTCAAGGCAGCTATCATACAAGATGTGTAGTACACTGATCCGCATTTACTTCAAACATGCCATAACACTGCGAACTGTCTCTGCAAATCAGATGTATTGTTGAATTCTTTAAACCTGTGAGGTTATTTACCTGAGAGAGCTGAAAATACACATCTTTGAAAATATCTAAGCAATATGTCATAGTTAAAAATTGTTAATAGATGGAGATCTTTTGAGAGAGTAACGCATAAAATTATAAAAGACAGGAGTGATATAAATTATCATCCATCTGCCTAATCCTGAACTGTGGCTCCATGCTTTTGAGAGTCATTGTCTAGCTGAAGCAAAATGTTAAAAGATTATAACAAAATCAGATAAAAACGAAAGTCTCTCCCACAGGCAGTTCTGTATGTTTCAGCAGCTGTGTATTTATGTGCATTTTATACCTGCAAAGGACACAGCTGAGTTCCAGTGCAAAATGTGTAGTAAAGTACACCGCTCACCGCTCTCCTCCTGCTCCCCGCTAGGTCTTTGCTGTATGCTTTAGCAAAAACTTGTGTTTGAGTCAGAGAGTCAATGACAGCCCACCTCGCACACTCAGCTTCTGTGCAGCTGCAGCGTAACACAATCCAACCTTGCCTCCAGCTGATAGCATTGTAATAATGAAAAATGGATGCTGGAGGTTTGTGCATGTCTAGCTGGTTGATGGAGCGTGGGTGCAAGCATGCATGTGTGTTTGTGAAGATGTGCTATCTCCTCTGTTAGTTTGTTGCGAGTCAGGGTGAGCCGGTGGGTGTGTTCACCCTGTAGCCACGCTTCATCCATGTTAATGAGGATATAAAGGCTCCCATTCCTCAAGGTCATACACCATCGGGATTAGCAAACCTCCTGCATCCTTATTCCATATGCTCTGGATACGACGATGGACGCTCCGATTGGAGTGACCTCTGAAAATGTAAGGTTTCTGTCTGAGCTGTCTGAACATGTTGTACATGATGTGCTCAAGATGCTCCAATTATCGGCAGTGCTATGTTTTTTTTTTCTTTTTTTGCACGTTTTTAATGTAAGAGTTAATTAATTCAGATTTCACATCACAGAGGATCACGGATTTCAGATATCTGTTAAATTTAGATGTGCAGAGCAAATCCCTGCATAATTGGAGCTGCGAGGCTGTGATCTGAGATTCAAATAGCAAAAGCTCTTGTTTTAGTATTAGAAATACCCTTATTTGCTTTCTTTCAAAGGTTTAGTAAAGTCCACTGGTACTATATGTTGTTGTGATATTTTCAAGCCAGTAGTTTAGCATTAAATCTGGAAAATGGTTAACTAAATTTCATGTGGTTAATGTGCTAGACCAGGGATTTCCAACCCTAGTCCTTGAGTCCTTGTTTTTGGGTTCATTATGAAATTATATCAAGTCTTATCAATTTCTCTATGGACGCAAGCGTTCAACTATTCCTAACCACTCATTAAAGATCAGTGTTCGTTTCTATAGACATCCCTGAACTAACTTCAATTGTCAGTAAAACTAAATCATCCACATGTCTGTTAGATGTTTTCTCTCTTTAACCAGCCTATTTGATCAACCTATCCCTAAAATCAGGATATGTGCCATAGGTTTTTAAAGTCGCAGTAATTAAAACCCTTACTCAAAAAACCCTCTCTTGACCCAGACATTTTAGCAAATTATAGACAAATATTCAACCTCACATTTATATCTTTAAATTCTGTAAAAGGTGGTTGCAAGCCAGTTAGGTGACCACATGTACAGAAATTATTAATTTGAAGTTTTTCTGTCAGGGATTTAGAATACATCATAGCGCAGAAACAGCACTGGTTAGAGTCATTAATAACCTTCTTATGGTCTCAGATAATCGTTTGGTGTCTATAGTAGCTCTGCAAGACCTCAGCGTTGCTTTTGATAATATAGATCACAGCAGTTTACTGCACAGGTCAGAGCATGTTGTTGGGATTAATGGGACAGCACTAGGCTCCTTCTCAATCATATCTATCTGACAGATTCCAGTTCGTTCATGTTAATAAGGTTTATTCTACACAAACAAGAGTCTGCTACGGTGTCCCACATGGTTCAGCGCCGGGGCCCATCTTGTTCAGTTTATACATGCAGCACTTGGGAAGTATTATCCAGAACCATGGCATCAATTTTCATTGCTATGCTGATGATACACAGCTGTAGCCTATGTATCTATGAAGCCAGATGAATGAGAACTTTTAGCCAAATTTTACCATGTCTTCAGAACATTGAGGCCTGGATGTCCACAAACTTTTTGATTTTAAATCTGATATAACAACCAATTTTGCACTGATCTCTGGTACAAATGTGAGAAACCGTGGAGTTAGTGTATTTTCATCTCTGGAATATCACAAAGATTAAGAGCATCGTCTCCCAGAATGATGCTGAAATACTAATTTGTAATTTTTTGGGTTTATGTTCCTGTTTTATTTTGAAGTCTGTCGTTGTGTTTTAGTTCTATCTTGACTTTCCTTGTTCCCATCTGCCCTGGTTGTTTGCAGCTGTGTCTTGTCAAGTCCTGTGTGTATATCTTGTCTTGTCTATCAGGCACCAGTACTATGGAACCAACTTCCAGTTTGGATTAAGAAGGCTGACACCACCTCCACTTTTAACACCAAACTTAAAACGTTTCTGTTTAGTAATGCATGTAGTTAGTGTAAACGTTAGTGTGTTAGGGCCAACAGTCACTGCTGCAGCTACAGGACAGGACAAGACTAGGCCAGGCTCATCTTAAACATACTTTAAACATACTTTCTCCCTCTACTCACTGAGCTTTGGCAGGAGGGTCCTCCCTTCTGAGCCAGGTCCTGCTCAAGGTCCTGTTTCCCTCTTAAAAGGGGAGTTTTTGTAATATGTTCAGCAAACAAACTCACTGAAATGTCAGACATCCAGGATAAAGAAGAATATTATCTTTATTCAGATAAAGTAGCGGTGATGAGCATAAGACTGCAGTCTTAGTTACTTCTCTCAAACCTTTTTGATAGATGATACGCAGGGTTCCTGCTGGATCTAACTATAGAGAAAGAAGTCACAAAACCTGCGAATCCAATAAGCAAACTCAGCCATATAAACAGTCCTTGTCAAAACAATTAGAGAAGCTCAGGGATGTTAACGCTGATATCCGGAAGGTACGGGCAGAGAACAATCTAACAACATAAACGGGTCATGTACAAGGAAGTTGTCAACAACGGCTGGATACAAACTGACCAAAGGACAGGTAAGTGCCATGCCAACACGCCTGTTTTGCTGCGGTTTCAGGAGTGGAGTTGAGTAATCTTCTGTTTGTCAGTTATGAGGGACTGAAGTGACCACTACTAAAATATACCCCTACGCCGCATCGCTTGTCAGCAGCATTATTGTCCATCCATCCAAGTGTTAGTTCTCCTCTAACTGTTTGTCAATCAACAAAACATTTGCTTTATGTTATAATTTGAAATGAATCAATCAATTTATCGGAACAGACAGATTCAGAAGTCAGGATGGAAAAGCCAGCAGAGAAGATTCCCAGAGGGTTATTTACATGAACCATTCATAAAACACAGAATTTTGTTTTGTACACTTCCAGTTTTGGCAGTTTGCTATTCTAAGGCATTTAGTTGCATGTGAGCGAGCCTGTCCACAGATGGAAAACATTTAAGACAGTTGCTAATCTTCCCAGGAATGGGTGGCTAGCAAGCTGACCACAAGGTAAATCACCTTATGTTGAATTTTGTTTCTAGAGTCCTAGAGCTGCATCTCACACTCACTATCCTAAGTTAACATGTAAAGTAATCCTGACAGCACAATTAGAAAAAGATTGCCCAAGCAAGACTTGCCTAGGCTGGCAGGAGAACGCCATTTCTAAAGAAAGACAGAAAAAAAGACAACAAAACAGAAGAGCTTAGCGCCGCAAAGTTGCGTCTAAACAGACCACAAAACTCCTGGATCAAAATCTTTTTGACTGATAATACCAGAGATGATATCTTTGTCCATCATGAACAGTACCATATTTGGTAACAATCAAACGGCATAAGCACAAATATTTCATGCCAAGTGTCAAGCCCGGTAGTGGAGGGGTGATGATTTAGATCTCCTTTGAAATGAGTAAATTGTAGTGACGGAACTTCCTCTTGTATGTATTATAGAGTCAAATGTGAAGCAATGCGATATCTAATGACTGAAAGAATGGCAACTATACAAAGATCCCAAGTACACTTATAAATCTGCCAAATAATAGCTGAAAAAGAAAAGAATGTGTTAAAACGCTATAGTCACAATCCAGACCTCAGTCTGACTGACATGCTGTGGTAACAAGAGAAATGTGCAAAAATAAATTCCTGTAAACATTATTAAACAGAGAAGATTGGCCTAATATTCCTCCCCAACTATGTGAAAGATTGTCAACATTTTATGAAAAAAAATAGATTTCTTCATCCGTCTGCTTCAAAAAATGCTTCTCATATTCGTCTAACAGTATTCATCTCAGTATTTGGTCTCGTGACCAAATACAATTTTTTTATTATGACTACATATTAGATAAAAGATTAAAAATTAAATCTTGAATGAAATCAAATAATTGAAAGGAAGCATACTCTTTTTTTTTCCCCACATAACTGCAAGTGACTACAATTCATTTCCATTCAGTTCAATTTCATTCATATGGTGTCTATTACAAAACAAATATTCTCTAGGTGCTTTTCAGACACACACACACACACACACACACACACACACACACACACACACACACACACACACACACACACACACACACACACACACACACACACACACACATGATGGTATAGTATGCCATTGATCATTTCAACTAACTGAAACTGCCAAACATTTTAGCATTAGGTTACACAGCATGGAGCAACAATTATGTGACAGTGGTGCAATAAAGTATTCAGCTGCCAAGTCCAACTTTGTGTGCAAAAAAAAAAAAAAAAGTCCTGGCACTGCTCTGCCCCTTCAACACTTGCTGCTCTACCGCTGCCTCTTTAAGCCCTCCAGAATGCTTCCAAGGAGAGATTTCTATGCTTGAGCTAATCTCAAAACCCAGAACCAAATCTTGAAAGTGGCAGGCGACTGGTTGTCTGTCAGGAGAGAGTCCGCTCCCTCTACCTCAACAACCAAATCAACCAAGCATGACCCCATTTCTCTCAATGGGACAGCCACATAAGCCAAAAGTCTCTTCCATCTCTGCCATTCAGTTTCCTTAAAACTTTGTAATCTAAACACATGAGGGATGCTACACCAGTCAGAAAACGGAGCCCTGCTACAGCTGTTGAGTTGTTGCAGTACGCACACTCAGAAGTGAACATGGCTCCAGGAAAGGGCTGCTCAACAAGGCGGTTTCCAGTTTAGCTGATATCAAAACTGTGTGATGCACAGATTAGACTGGACACTTTCTGCAGGTAACACTGACAGAAAGATTATTTCACATTAAGCAAACGAGCTCCATGTAGTATCTTGAATCTGTGCAATGCATTACAATTTAAAGGAGTTTTCCCTGCTCACCATGCCAGCCTGATTAGCCTGCAAGCCTGGATGCATCTGTTCAGGAGCTGTTCTGCTAGGGTTTATCTGGTTTAGAGCAGGTGAGCAGGACTGATGTTGAAGGGTAACCAGCGGACAGCCAGTTCAGTTCTTAAGAGTCATAAAGCTTGTAGATGGAACAAGAAATTTTGTCTGATAATTTTGTCTAGAATTAGCCTCTGTCCATGTTGTTGAAGAATTATACATTTAGGAGGATGGAAATACTGAAGTTTTAGTTTCCAGTTGCAGTTATTCATATGTATCATGTCTTCAGTTAGCAGAAGGGATGACTGCATGGAGGGAAATCATGTTGGGGGTATTATTTTCTGTACAGAAAAAAAAAAAACAAATTTGTGAGGAACAGGTCCTGCAGAGATGCAAATTATGTGAACTGAGGCCTTTGGCAGATCTGTTCCTCAAAGTCTCTGCACATACCATTGTGATGCACATTATACCCTTCAAAACCACAGCGTTCATTTTTCAGTCCATCCCACACCATTCAAACATGGCTCACTTTTTCTCACCTCCCTTCATTCTCCCTGTCATCAGTGTAAAATACTTCACCCCTGCAGACAGAGACAGATGGAGAGCGCACCACCAGCTACCCTGCTCAACTCCAGTGATTTATGCCCCTCAAGCAACGACCCAAACACAATCACACACACACTCGTGCACGCTGTATGCACGGGATCATCACATCAGCAGATGAGACGGCATGCTTAAGTACGCACGGACCCGCAGTGACACACAACTGGGTGCATGACAGTACCTGTCTTGTGTTCAAGTTAAATGCCACAGTTTGAGGGCTTTTTAAAAGGACATGTGCATCTTTGAAGCAACGGCAGCAGAGGCTGACAACATTTGTCCCTTTCTATGACAGTAAAAGACTGACAGGCTGCAGGCATATTCTCTGAGGCCACCTGACTGAGGTGTCAGATGTGAAAAGCAATGATATGGTCCGCTGCAACACTTAACATCTTGAATAGGAGGTATTCCATTCTGTTAAAAAAAAAAAAGGTGGGTAATGAGTGTGTAACACTGCTGCAGAATAGGAGAGTAAAAGGAAACGGTCAGCAGAGAGGTTTGTGTGTATGTTTAAGCCTTGTTGAGGTCTGGGGCTCTGAGCTATTATGGTGTTGAAACAAGGACATGCTTGCTGTACACAAGGCAGTAAGGTCATTGTAACACAGTGCTCCTCTCATTCAACCGCCCTCTAAACACACACACAACCTTTTAATATTAATTCAGCTGTGGGAGGGAGGCAGGTGCATAGATGAGGTTGGTATGATAGGAAGAGGAATGGTGCAGGGTGTGCTAGACAGGGGGCTGAGGACAGAAGGAAACAGGTAGATGACAAACAAGTAGAAGAGGGTAGGTGCTGGGGTGAGCGGCGGTGGAGCGAACAGGAAAACGAATAAGTTAGCTCAGTGATAGAGGGGGTGGGGATGGAGTGTGGGGGTCGTTCCCTCAGCAGCCTAGGTGAGGATGACCTGTTTGTCTCTGTCGGCCTCTGTTACTCCCCTGATGTCTTTATAATGAGCTTTCGAAGCAGGTAGACACGGCAGCGCAATGTGGTGACCAGCAGCAGCAGATTCCCACAGGTGCACCCAATCTTCATTCAACCCTGATAACTTGGAGGAATTCACTGAAATGTTATTAAACTGAGTAAAAAGCCCTATTTGTTATTTATCAGTATTTTGGTTTTCACATTTTTACCTAAGAGAGAGAGAAAAAAAGAAAGAAAACGCCCTGTAGCTTTGGGTCATGTCAGCCTGCCCGTGATGTGATGACACATTTACTTCAATTCAAATTCAAAAGTACTCCCTTACTCCCTGAAGGAAAATGAATTAGTTAATTCCAGTTCCAATGTGCAACATTTTGATCTCTTTTATTAGAAATGCAGCAGGAAAATTGAACCAAATTAAGATACTTAGTGTTTTCATTATTTAAAAATCGGCAGGTTTTGTCCAAAAAAATCCCCCTAGTCCTTGTCCCTGCTGTAATGGCCATCACTGTTTTAGTCTAAAAGTGGAATGTGACTGTCCTACACTACTGACCTTAAAATAACATCAATGTATAACAGAATGAAGACTGAAAAGCACTGAAAAAACATTAAACAAACAAACAAACAACGTTTTTTCTTAAAATTGCAGCTTCTATATCCTTGTGCCGTTTCATTGACTTATGGTGGGGTGAACGGGACTCCCGCTACTGTAAGATCACATCTGATTGGTCTGGAATGACATAACTTTGTGGTCCGGCCCGTATTATACATCATGTTCTGGTAACATGACACACCATCAGGACCGGGTCAGAGGAGGAGAAAATCTTGGACTGTTTTTTGTTATACTGTGAGTACAAGTTGTTAGTTGATAACACCAAGATGTTTTTATCAATTTCCGACACAACTGCGTTCAAGAATGGATACCTGCAGGAAGCGGATGGTTGCTTGGCTTGACTTTGGACAGCGGGAGACTGTACTGAGGACCTACTTGTAGTACCACAACACCATGACAGAGGAGAGAATGTGTATGACGTAAGTAAATATCTGCTCATTATTCCAGCTAATGAATGAAAAAGCCACAAACTAAATTTTGTCTTTACATTGCAATCACTTTAAGGGTTCAAGAACTTGACCGTGCGCGCTGTCATGTTGCTGTAAAAGTTCACCCGTCTTTGTCTACACGGATCTTCCCTGAGTATCTGAGCAAAGAAACCCAGAGTTCAGTGTAAACTTTTAATTATTTTGTCATTATGTAGATTTTTTTTTGCTTTTTCACTTGTGCTTTTGGCAAAGACTTTGGGTTGAACATATGCTTGACAAGTGTTATACAGATAATGCTAAGCTGAGAATTTCAAACAGGTGTTATGAATAGGTAATTGTATTCATGCCTTGATCTAAAAAAGAAGTGCAGTTTCCACTAAAGATCTTTAAGCGTCAAAGGGGGCAGAGATGATCTCCAGCTTGACAGCAAAAGTTCTGCGCACTTTTTGAGTATTATAGGACACTCTTACTGGAATCTGACAACACTAATGAGCTGAGACACTGTTTTAATGCTGCTTGTCCTTATTTAATAACACTAGTTATAGTGAGGTCCACATCAACACAACATAAAGCAACCCTGAATGAACCACACTATTCGTAGGAGTAAGTCAAGCAGAGTGGAGATGGAAGAAATCTGTTCTTTTAACCCATGAAGGCGGTGCTACGTGGCTACAACAATATAGAGCTCAATATTATTCTAATTTCATCTCTCCTAAAGAGCGCAACCTCAGAGTTTTGTATGAAGTTGTTGAAGTAAACCAGATGCTCTCCAGTGCAGAGGCTTGAAGTAATGCAGCGTGAATACGCCAACCGGAAGACCTTAGGTCATTTTTCTCTCAAATGAGCTTTTTCAAACAGTATCTCATATGGAAGTGTCCTCAAGTTCAGGTTGATGTACTTCCAAACAAACTTATAATCATAACTGAATCCATTGGGCCCTGCTTGTTGTGTACTTTTAACAACGCTCTGTTTTTAGTTGCTTCTACAGGACTGATATTCTCTAAGCTCAAACGTCGCATGGAGTTGAATACATGAATGAGTGCAACACAAGCAGGAGCCACTAAAAAAATAAAAAATAAATAAAAGACTTTTTTTTTTTGGAATTTGAAAAAATGTAAAATCTTAACTGCAAAACAGGACAAAACACTGAAAGCTTCATTTGGTCTGGACTTCTTGAACATCGTCTCATTATTGTTAAACAGATGCAACATTCCTCTTGCACATCACCTTATATGTCATAAATCAGGTATCCTATTTGCAGCGTAAAGGGCTCTGAATGCATGTGGCTACTCAGGGGTTCCTCAGTGGGTTGCAGCCCTCGGGTGTCCACAGAACGATTTTAATCTGCAACAAAAGTTGTTGAGATATTTTGGCAGCTATTGGAGATCAGCCAAGCTCGACTGCCATGACATTTGCGGTCCCTACAGGATGAATCCCATTCCCTCTTGATGTGATCGGAATTTTCTCCCACTGCCTCAGGTAAAAAAAAAAAAAAAAAAAAAAAAAAAAAGCTCTCTCTCAGATAATTCCCTACATTACAACAAGTAGTGTATTGATTGGCTTTGCTCTCTCCCAAAAAATGAATCCTACTGACTTTGGATAAACCTTGACTTTTCATTGGTTACAGCTATTGGACTTTAGTTTTGTGAAAAATATCTAAAAAGTATTTGGTAACTAATTTGGTAATGATTTTCTGTAGCTCCATAGAAGAGGAAAATCACTTAAAAAAAAAAAAAATATATATATATATATATATATGTGAGAAGTTTGGCAGCAGCATCTCAGAATGAAGAAAAAGATCTTTTTTCTAGGTGAAAGATTCAAGCCAACTGTTTCACACTCAAAGAGGTAGAAGTAGAGTAATATTTGTCAAACCTCCGTGATAAATTAACTCCTGAAATTAACTGATGATAGATTAGACACAGTTTAAGGCTGTTTTTCTTCCTTAAGGCTGTAGCTGCAGATCTTGCTGGAGCCTGGAACAAAAGTAAGCCTGGCAGCCACATCTTTGATTTGCTCTCTTCCTCTTCCCGTATTTCATTTTGCTCATCATCCCCACCGCATGACACAGTAATGACAGCCTCCTGTTCACTTACCACAAAATTACCTCAGTGATGATCCATTTCATTACTTTGATTTGGAAATAAAACAGAGAGCAGTAGCAAAGTTAGAAAAGAAAAGGAAAGAAACACAGAACGGGAGGAGGAGAGCTTGGCCTGGAGCTGTGGAAAGTTGTAATAGATGTTATGTGAGCAGCAGGAGAATAACAAGCATGTAGGCGTTTATATGGAATTAAGACTTCGGTGGTCATTAGCATACTGTATTTTGTAATACTTTTCAGCTTTTCAGACGATTGCATTGTTTTTATTCAAATTATATTTCTAACTAAAACACATAGATGCACACAATCAACATGAAATAAGTATGGAAAACAATAAAGAAAAAATAAAATAAACAGAACATGAACAGACTTGCATGAAAAGATCAATGTGCCTTTTAACTCTTCAGATCAATAACCAGTTTAAAACCTCAACTAAAAGAAGCCCAATCTCTCTTTACAAGCCAAAGTGTCGAGTGAACAATAAAAATAAAGATACTGACCCTGCAGAAGTTCAACTGCTGTCGTGAACTAACTGTAGGAGTAATAGGGACAAAAAGCCAATAACCTGCTGCCATGTTTCTTACCATTTTTCACTTCTCTGTTAGGACCAACCTTTCAAAATGGTCTGGGAGTCCAGACCTATCTGTTGCTGTTTGAAAAGGAGGGTGGGATAATTTTTTCTTGACAAGAAAACCACGACATTCAGCCAAAATTCATAGTCAACAGAGGAAAACTATAAATATTTAAAGGTGTCTATTATGCGTGTATTGTTAGATTTCTTTGTATATACCATACTTAATACTGTTATCATTTTGTCAATGTGCCCCACCATCTCTATTGAACTGAAGGGATAATGTCAAATGTCTGATAAATAACTACAATTTTTTAGTCAGGTTTAAGACTCTACTCCCGCAGCGATGTAACTAGATTTTATTTTCTAAACTGTTTACATCTAGTTAGTGCCCTAGTAGGCAAAAACATGTCAAATTAAATATATATGCATCTTAATCTTGCGGCAGATGTTACTTTTTGTGCTTAAGTGTAAATGAAAGTGAAGTGTCCATCACCAGCAGCCATTGACAGTCTGATCCAACATATTTTATTGACAGATAAAACCCTGATTCTGTCAGAGAGGACTAAAATCCCAGATGTGAAAGAGGAAGGGGAAGACGGATAAAGAGACAAGACAGTGATGGGTGCGGTGTGTGCAGTACGGTGTCTGTGTGCTCTGTAGTCACATATGTCAGTGAATGTGTGGTGGGTTGTTACATGAACAGCAGTAAAGCAACATAAGACAAAACTATATAAACTCAGCACAAAAATTAAGCAAATTTGTGTTTGGTATATAACATTTAAGGATAACGTTTGATCTCAGGCAAGGGAGTTATGGGATTGCCGCTGGCTGCAAAATCTCTCTGCATTGAGATTGACTCCAATGATGATGAACCTTGTTTTTTCAGTGAGGGAGATGCTGTCCTACGCCATCACGCTGCCACCACCAAAAGATGTTACTCTATCGGTGAAGCATTCAGCATAGTGTTCTCCTCCACAATCAGGTGCCTGATTGGCAGCAACTAAAAACAAGACTTAAACCAAGAGTCAGTAGCAACAGAAAAAAATTAGCAGTTTGGCATTGGCAGAGATGATTTAGAAAATTTTGATGGGCGAAACCTACATTCTCAGATCTGCTGCTCATCCCACAAATGCATGTTTGTTACAAATTTGTTACCATTTAAAATGGTAATTAACAGGCTTTCCAAAGTTGTAAGATGTATTGCCAAGAAGCATTGTTGCAACAAAGAAAAAATCTACCAACCACAAATTTCCTTACTTTTTGTGGTAAGTTTATATAAACAAAGTATGTAACATGGATAGAAAAGATAGATGAACAGGAGCATATTTTACTTAGGTTTTTAATTAGTATGTGTGTGTGTGTGTGTGTGTGTGTGTGTGTGTGTATGTGTGTGTGTGTGTGTGTGTGTGTGTGTGTGTGTGTGTGTGTGTGTGTGTGTGTGTGTGTGTGTGTGTGTGTGTGTGTGTATAGGAGTTAAACTGTACTAACTTTGTCCCACACCCAGCAAAGAGAATTCGATCATTTGTATGCCACTGAATTTTTAAAATAATCTTTAAGATATTGTACTTGACATTTATATTATAATTTATATTATAATAAATCTTTCTGTTACTTCTTTGGTACTTCTATCAGATCTGAGTACATGACAATTTTACCCAATATCCTTTGTTGTATTTATCACAAATCTAAAACAACTTAATCAGAAAAATCAACATATAATGAAAAAGTGCAAACACATTTTTTTTTTTTTAAGAAAGTGCTTTTAAATTGATCTCTCATAAAAAGAACTGAAATGGTATTAACTTCTATACTATACAGGCTACAAGAATGCACAGCACAAATGACTCTTACCTGGGATGTGTAAATGTCTGCAGTGACTCAGAGCTGTTGACAGGCAGATTATTCCCAACTCCAAACAAAACAAAAGAGACTAGTTCATAGTTACAAACTAATTGTTCTTGTTCCTTGAAGAGAGGGGCATGTTTAACTCCTGAAGCCTGAGATTCTAATTATTCAAACCCTGACGTCTCAAATTAAATTATTGCTAAATCACATTCAATTGCAAATTTACAAGAGACGATCATAGTTTGGGCACATAACACGAATCAGAATCTAGATCCAGTCAGCTTAATAATTTATTTTGGTTTGTAAAAATCTTGATCAGTTGACATTGCATACATACTCCAGGAAAAAATAAGGGTTGGGGTGTTAAAGTTCTTGTTTAGTGCTTTTGATTGTTTTCAATACAACTCTCGGAAAAAAAAAAAAAGATTAGCATAACATATCCAACTTTAAAATGAGTGAGACTAGAAGGATAAATTGGATTCAAAATGATTTAGTGTTGCCCTATACCTTTTGTGTTGCTTTTGGTAGGTCACTGATTTTCTTTTTTTCCAGTTTCTACTAAATCCTATCCACTTTACTTGTTGCTCTCATGTCATTAATATGGAGTTTGCCCTTTTTATCAGCAAGTCATCTGGACAAGTGTGCAATGGGTAACAGTGACTCATAGCAATGTTTTCTAATCTGATCATGTAAATGTAAAGGTTTGATTAAACTAAGTGTTTGGTTGTGTTCAGATAAAACACATGGTTTGGGGCAAAACTTTGTTCTTTGGTATTTGCATCATCAGGCATATAATAAATGCAAACTACTGTCAGGAAATGATGGAAGCTGTTACAAAAAGATTAAACAAAACAAGATATAAGATATCTGCATACACATCTTCTTTATGTATGTATATATATATATATATATATATATATATATATATATATATATATATATATATATATATATATATATATATATATATATATATATATATATATCTTTAGTAGATTTGACGAGCACATTTGACTAGGCTTTGATTTTATACAAGTAAAAGGCCCATATTCATATAACTGACAACTCACTGGATACAAAATCAGGCATCAGCTGGGTCCACTGGAAACTTAGAATGCCTGCATGTTTCAGAGGGAGTCAATAATAATAATAATCATAAATGATAAAATCAAATGTAAAGTTTTGTGTTGCAGGGGGCAACGCACCCTCTCAGAAATGTTCCGAAGTTACACAAAGCATATTTGAACTAAAAAAGACCCATACCTGTATTTTCAGCCCTTTATGTGTCATACGGCCACATTCTAGTTTTAAAACAATGAAGGATGTTAATCCTTTCATCCTTTGAAACATCTTTTGTTTTACAGTAATGTGGTGATTTGTCCTTTTAGTGTCTGATATTTTTCTTGTTTTAAAATCATCTAATGAAGCTTCTTTACAATAAGACGGTGCCTTGTACATGCGCTATATTAGGTGTCTCCTGGCATTTGCTGTAATGTTGCTGTTTGGAGCTCACAGGAAAATAACGCTATTGTTTATATATACATCCTGGAGGGGAGTTTAATTCTACTTTTATAGATCAATAACAAAAGAACAAGAAAAAACATAGCATTATATTGTTTTCCACTCACTATCCATCCCTAATCCATCCTCTCCCATTAGCTAATATATAGGCATGCAATGTCTGTTACATAATTAATCATCGGGGTGGTGCAATTAAAACTGGGAGGCTTTATGGGCTTGCTGATTAAGACATTTTAAGCATGAAGTACCCAAGGCTTTTATTTTCTTAAGTTTCTGCATATGATCCTATTTTATACTTGTCTTTTATTTCCTCTAGCAAATGTGTATTTGTGTGAAAAACAAGCGCTGCCTTTGTGTGTTTACATGCAGTATCAGAGTATGTGTAAGACCAGGAACAGTTTTAACACTTATCCTTGACTTTTCCTTTACCCGCATGCAATTAATTACTGCCCGGGACAGCAGCCCTGGGATCAGCTGCTGCAGAAATAAAAACACATCAGTGTAAATGCAAAGCTGGCTGGATCTGGAAGTGTCGTTAGGCGACGCAGTGAGACCCTGCACCTCCATCCATTTGCAATTGCAGTCATTATCGTATGAAAGCAATGGTCTCCAATCCTATTCTAGGGGGAATGTGCGTGTTCACAGTTGCACGGTAATCCATATTCACCTTCTTAATTGGTTCAATTAGTTCTCTCAGATACTGTATGAATTTTACACTCTGCTTGTCCCCAGATAAAGTCCGGTTAACATATTACTGGGCAAAGGTTACAAATTGGGTTCCCAGAGGTGAAGCTTAATACTCACAGGATTTAGAGTCATTTATGTGCTTCAGTGGGCTAAAAACTGTATTGCTGACACTGTAATGAGGGAACATCAGCGTCTTGGCCTCACCGTTTTGTCTTATGCGAGACTTATACTCGTGGGAATTCACACACAGACACACTCATAAAAAAATTCACAATAAGAGATAAATGTTCTTAAAATATTATGACTTTTTTGTCAACCAAGTTGCTTTACAGTTTTTAAAACAACCCCTCGCTTGCGCGCAACTGCATTAAACCTTTATCAAACCAGTGTTTGCATCTGGACAAAGAGATTAAGTTAGTGACATGCTGAACCTTGTGGCTTAATGGTCCCTCGCATTTAATGGCAGAGTAAAAGTTGTGCGTATCCAGGAAATGGGGGGGCCAGCTGAAAAATGCACACACGCGCACACAAGCAGCACGACAGTACATCGTCAAACAAATGAGGCAGTTGCATTGCTGTCTGTCTGGAGAATGGAGAGCATGTATTGATCTGGAACAGAAGCTCGTTCATCAGCATGGTTAAGAAAAATACTCAACTTAAGTTGGACGAGAAATTATAAACGGATATCAACAAACACACACACACACACATGGGTCTTCAGATCCAAGGCTCGGTAGAACATACATCAAGTAAAAGTTGAAGTATCTTGAGTATGTTGATGGGATCACCAGGCTTAAAAGCTAAATGTGTTCCACCTGGTTATAACAAGTTAAACCTGTTCAAAATCATCATCATTCCTATTATCATTATTATTTGCCTTTCCCTCCAGATATTCCCCCATTTCATTGTGTCTTCACTGTCTTCTCCCTCTCTCATGTGCCAATTGGCGCCCAATGACAGGTCCCACCTGAAACTGAGTTTACAGTGAAGTGCAGCTGGTTGATGCAGCTCAGCTCTTTTTCCTCTATCATGCAATTTGTGGGGTCTGATGGGTGAAGTGGGAATAGCAGGAGGGATTCAGCTCCACAGGGTCAAGATCTATGATAATGTGCCTTGGGGAACATTTCCATATAATGAACACAGTACGTCTTCTTTAGAGGCCCTCTTAAGGAACGCAGATGAGGACACGTAGATAAAGAAGAATGAAAGAAAAGGAGATCAAGGGAGATTTGGAGAATGAGAGTGCAAGAATAAGGGATGAGGGAGGAGAGAAGGTGGAGGAGAGCAGGTTGAAATGGCAATAATGAGAGAGAAAATTTAATGGGAGAAACACAGGAGTAAGAGAGAAAGAGGTAACAATAATGCAGTGCAGCCAGCAGTTTGTGCTCCCTCTGCACCACTTGTGAACACTCCTGGCTGTGGTGGGCACTTGCTCTTTCCTACCGGCTTCTACAGTAATAAGAGACTTTGAAAGGAAGATTTTTGCTTGACTGGATCTATGTTTTTGCATGTGTGTGTATGCATGTCCGCAGCCCTTTGTTACAAAGCGTATGACAAACTGTCATGCTGGCTTTTGATTTCTGTGGATAAAAGAAGCCATAGCCTGTCTCATAATGCGAGCTATTTAGGATGCCATTCAATGCATGCTGTCCTGTCGGTCAATCAAATGGAAATTTCTTAGACTCTTCGTGACAAGCCTGGGCTTTGGTACTGAAGATTGAACAACAGAGTGACACCACACTGACAGACATGCACACGCCCAACTCTGTTAACATCGTGAGACACTGAGAAAACTGCAAAGAAAACAGAGAAAACAGTCATGTCCTGTGCAGCTGGAGCAGGTTCCATGTGGCACACAAGTGTGAAATTGCTGAGTAGATTATGTGTGAGTGCTATGATGCTGGCAGTTGGTCCATCTTCACGGGTCAATACAGATCAAATATGGCTGATAATGTGTGGAGCCACAGTCTGGTTCTTATCTGAGCAGAGATCATAACACAAGTGAATCATCTTATTGGAAAGAAATTGCATTTATTGACAGAAATCCATTTTAAAATATCATACTGACTAATTTATTTATAGCCTTTCACCTTCTTAATCACACTGATAACAAATAAGTCTACCGGCTTCTTTGTTATGTTTCATCTTTCATCTCTATAAGCCTTTATGCTGATGCTCCATTCTATAACAAAATCAAGCTAAATATGTTATAAATGGTTGTATCATTGACACGTAATTGAAGTTTATCCCTGGCTTGACCCATTTGCAGCTCTCAGCTAAGCGATCAAAGAGCCAATACAATGCCTCACTGCCCTCTGTCAATACACCTGGCTGACCTATTGGCTGAAGTGGAGAAGAGAGCTGATCCATCGCATTGACTGCCTCCTCCCTTCTCCCCTGCACTCTCATTAGATCTACTCTATTAAACCCCTTATGCATCTGTCTGTAGGATGCAGGTTGGGGGCTTGGAAACAATCAAGGAGCCCTGCTGGTGGCTGGTGCGCTCTTCTAAGGCTGAGGAACCGAGACAAAGTGCTGACAGGTACTCTGTTTGGAGGCTGTTGTCTTTTGAGTGGGCACAAGTTGTTTGTCTCTGAGAATGTATGCAGCATTTATTAACACGCATGCCTGGAGTGGGGGAAACAGCTGCACGTGAACAAGAACAAACGAATACATTTGTGTTGGTATGAGAGAAATAGTCAAACATTTTGAGCTTTCTACCCGACAGTTAGATGAGGGGATCAATACGACTCTTTGTAGAAGTGCAATAAACAGAAGAAATACACGGCCATCAGTGTTTAGCTTGATAAAAAAATAACTGCTGCTTTGGCACTGTTGAAATGTAAATATGTATATTTAGCACAATATCAAAGCTCAAATTATTTTGTTTAATCCATGCATAAATAGCAACACAGTGATTTACCTCAGAAATATACTAGATTCATCATAAAAAGTCCCATTTCAATGCCCCTCAAATCACACATAGTTGTTTTTACACTTTTGTTCTTATTTACATTGAAAAAACAAACTATGCGTGTATTAAGTGATATTCGTTGGATTGTATTACCAATGGAAATAGTCCACATTTCAAGTCACATTTCAGTTTTTATAAGCTTGTATTAAGTAGACATGACAGTGGCATTGATCTCACTGTCTAATTGTACCTATAAGAGGTCCAATAACGTTTCCCTTCCCAAAATGTCAAACTTTGCCTTTCAGAATCCTGTGGCTGTTTATATGAGTGTATATTTGAGAAATGACGTCACATGACTGCTGATTGCTGACACTGTTTGGGTTTTGTGTTTGCATTGTTCAGGGCGCGGAAGGCATCACTCAGGGGTTGAATTGAGGCGAAGGGGACCGTGTGGCACAGAAGAGTCTGAGGTATCAGACATGTCCACTGTAGTCACTCCCATTTTCCTCAGGGAACGCTCGTCTGTCACAGAGATGGACCGCGAGAATGCAGGACGAGATCCAACCTGCGGATCTGAGATGGATAGAAACGGATATTTCCTTTACACTTTGACAAAACCAGTCAAGTATTTCATGTCATGCCTGTAAAACAAAGTGATGCTGAGCAAAAAAAATAAATAAAATAAAATTCTTAAAACAAGAGGATATGTAAGAAAAGAATTCTTAAAAGAAGGAAAAGGGGATCCCTGTTTGAGATTCCACTGTATTTAAGATTTGTGTCGTACACTTCAGCTCCCATTAGTTTAATCCCTTATTGGTATTCAGCTCATGCAGCCAACTTCTTATTAGATTCTCTTGAGTAAATGACATCCATTAGGTTTTATAACAACGGATGAATGAAATGAAAACTATACAGTATTTCTCAGTCTGTGCAGGGCTGAACGTTGTAGCAGCTCTTAGCCTGTAGGGGGTCATGGCAGTGCAGCGAGCTGCAGCAGGTTGAGCAATGACTGCAGATTTGTTGCAGCTTGATGTCTCTCATCATCGCACACAGAGGGAGAGAAAGAGGGAGCGCAGGCACAAGATGTTACAGGCCATATTGGGAGTTCTACCTTTGATATCTCTCACATCCTGCTGAGGTTCACCAGACAAACCAGCAGGGGGCAGGGGGACCACACACACACACACACACACACACACACACACACACACACACACACACACACACACACACACACACACACACACACACACACACACACACACACACACACACACACACACACACACACGAACATACCGCATACATGCCCAAACACATAACCCCACCAGGTCTGACATTTACAGCTAAGTGCTGCAATGTCTGGTTATTTATGTTGAGAGGGCTAGTGATGGAGAAAGTGCAGCAGGTGGCTGCATTACACCGTTTATCAGAGCGACACAGTGGCAATGCCACTTCATGAACCATCCTACTCCCTCCAACTCATACGCACGCACGCATGCACACACATGCACATATTTTCTCTCTGTCGTCCTTTTCTGAGCATAAACCCTCTGTCTTTCGCTCCTTGCTGCGTCTTGTGTAGTGAAATGCCTCCCGACTGCGTCTCCCTTTCCATTTTTTTTTTCTCCCACACATCTACTCCAGCCATCGTGGGGTACAGCAAAGGCTGTCAGGTTTACAGGTTATTAATTCATAGCATTTCCATCGACAGAAACTCATGGCATGCGAGGCAGCATTACATAAATACAAAATTCCTGTTCAAATTTTGATGTAAAATCCTAATGATCTGAAAATGTGTGCACTGAATGTGAATCATTGGGTTTTTTGCCTCACTGCCTTCCTTTTTTTGCTTATTGTGGTGAATTCACATGCAAAGATAATTACCACAAAGTAAAAATATATATTTCAGACCTATAGTGCTCTTTTCATCCACTCATCACAATGCCAGTTTTCATCTCTCTCTTTGTCTCTTTTTGCCTCCACTCCTTTATCATGCGGCTGCGTTCTTTCTCCCTCTACTCCCATTCCCTGTGCTATTTCATTACAGTGCAGGTCAGGAGCTGCACCCTCACCTGTGTTGTGGCTGGATTTGACTTTGCTGTTGGTCTTCTCTTGCATTGTCTGCTCGTACTGTCTCACTTCTTCCAAACTCAACCCTGTGGGAACAGCACAATCACCGTACATGTGCACATGGGATTAAAACAGGGTGTTGGTGTGTCTATGTGTAAATGAATTTGAATGCACATTATGCATTTGACCTCTAAGGCAAAGCTCTGTATTTTTGACTCACCATGCCACTCGTCGATCCATGCCACTGCCTGCCTGTGGCCGACCAGAAGAATGTCTTTAATGTTCTGAGATTATAAAACATAAAACGAAGCACCGGGGAAGAAAACGTGATTAAAATGATACAGCTGCTGTATTTGTCCATCTGTGAAATGCTTAATTTAGCATTAATATGTAGCACATCAATGTCAAAACGAAGGCAGTCCACTGTGCAGAGTAATTAATTTAAGATCCCGGGATATGTGGGAACTTCCATCAGTGGCTTGACCTGCATGAGGCTTTGTCAAAATGAGAGCCACAACCCAAACACTCATGAATGAACATAAAACAAACACTTTGGGGTTTTGTTCATGCACCATTGCTTTGTTTCACTTTGGGAGGGACAAATTTGTTAAAAGAGCTGAACTTGATCCATTGAGTTCCCTTGTGGGAAACTGGTTTGTTGCAACTGGAATAACAGATACTGCTAATGTGGTACAAAGGAACATGGCATTTTTTGTATAATAAGTCAGAGTTAATATTGAATTACAGCAAATGCAGAACAGAGGTCGTTTGAGACTGAGAGCCCTCATGGCGATGCTATTGGATATTTTGGGAATGTTCTGAAATCAGTGTCCCATTGATTTGCTTGTCTCAACATGTAACACAAGCCAAAAATTACAAAAAGACAAAAAAATAGCACAAATGAGAGTTGATAATTTTCCTTCAAGCAGCTCCTTTACAGCAGCGTCACAGCAGCAAACAGATTTCAGCAGTGGTTCACATCGCCCGTTTCTAAGTCAACGGCCAGCAACACTAAAGATGTTTCCGAAGCGTATGTGTGAGTGAGGGCTTATATCAGCGCATGGAGATGTCATGAAGGGAAAGAAAAAAAGCCATATCTCACTCTGTGAATGAACTCCTCAGTCTTGGTCTGTAAGCCGTAGACCTCGAAGCTGCATTGCACCCTCTTATAGGAGCACATAATGGGCTCATGGTGGTCTCTCCAGCCTTTCTTCAGAGGCCCACGGCTGGTTTTACTGGACAACCATTGACTAAGGTCCTGCACAGAGAAAACCAGTGGCTGTTAAAAAGCAGACGCCGGGAAAACTTAGGCCCTGTGAGGTATTTTTCAGAGGGAGCGTCAGATGTCTGTGTGTGCAGTACATGCAAGTGAATGAAAGGATGCGTGTCGCAGTATCTGCTGAGGTGTAAGCAGGATGCTGCTCACCACAGCCCTTAAGAGGAAAGCGTGATAACACAAATTATGCATCTGTGACCAAAGGATGTTTGTGTTTGTGACTTTATGTTCTCACCGTGTCACTTAATGTAAGCCACCAATGTGTTTGAGACTTCTTTTTTTCTTTTTTTTTTTTGTTGGTGTGCTCTTGTATGGATTTGTGCTGAATGCTTGTTTGCATGCCTGTGCGTCCACAGAACTGTGAATTTACCTTTGCTGCTAAGGGCTTGCAGGCAGCACAAAAGTGTGAAATCTTGTATGGGAGAGTTTGAAGGCAGCGAGACAAGCAGAGATGTGTGAGGCTATTACTGTACACTTTTTGATGTGGAAAAGCTAAAATCCAGTGCTATATGAAGGTGCAGAAAAATAAAAACGTTTGTGTGTGTGGAATCGTAATTTCTGTATCATATGTATCTACATATGTGTTAATAGATCATCTCTTCAAGAAATAGTCTGACATTTTGCAAAATAACTTGACTTATAATTAATAAGTAAGAGATCCAGTTTAGAGGTTACAAGTTTTAAATAGTCACTCTCATTCTTATTAGAGATACATCTATAAATGATCATAAAAGTCATTTTTTTAACAATCTGTATTTACTAAATATATATATATATATATATATATATATATATATATAAAATATACGTTTATGCGTAGATTTAAAGACCATGTGTGCATCAAGTAGTAGGGAGTAGTACAGCGGCTTGTTTTTTTAAATGTTAACTTGATGTTTCTCAACCTACTCATATTATAATAAGCTAAGTGTCTAAATTATTATATTTCCCATAATGATGAACTATAGCTTCAATATAATTTTACAGTTTGGTTTCTAAAAAGTTAGCACTTTTTTTGTTTTTGTTTGACACAATCATTAATTTTGCGTATTGCCTTTTATTTTTTAAATTATTCTTAAGTGTTTCTGTTTTTATGGCGTTTACCTCTGTTTCCTTATAGTGCTTTTCAGGGATGGGGTCACTGAGGATATCCAGGAAACTCACATTCTCTGCTGGGGTTGGTGTGTCCACAAAGACCTGCAGCCAAACAGATTGACAGCGTCATATAGTATAATGACAGCAGGCACACACTCATTCATACTCTGAACACACACACACACACACACACACACACACACACACACACACACACACACACGCGCGTTACTCACTCAGTGGCAAGCAGGATAAAGAGAAGATAAGTAACTGTGTGGAAAACGGAGGTCACACACCACAACACCCCTCACCATATCCCACCCTGAGGCCCCTTTGAAGAAATCACGCTGGAGCAAACAGACAAGAGAACAGATAAAGAGAGAGAGCAGAGGAGGGGAAAAGCAAACAAAAAAAAGGATGTATGACGGATATTAAAAGAGAGGAAAAAAATAGGTGCTATGAAAGCGGAATAAGCTGTTTCTTGTGAGAGCATGGAGTGAACCAGGAGAAAAGAGACTTTTACGTGACTTTGTGTATACAATTTTCTCTAATACCAAACTGACATTCATTTCATAATTGACAGCTAACAAATAAGAAAAACCTGGGCTATTATGACAGCCTACTATGGTCATATGATGTCGTCGTTGGTCTGTGTCTACGCAAAGTCCTGCTCCTTCTGATGGAATGTGTAACGTTGAATGTGTAACGTTGGAGGAAGTATTGTTTGGCTTTCTACACGTGCTCAGGGCTTGATAATCTCTCACAGTCTTAATCAACATGTCTGTCTATGGCTTATTTGTGTAGAGATTCCTGATTGCAAAAAAAGAAAACATGAAAAGGCAAAAGCTTTTTTGCAGTAGTGACAAAGAGGCTGAATTTATGCTACTTGTGATTGTGTTTAAAAATGATGTCATTAAGCAAAGACTTTAAAACATTTACCTACGTTTTAGAACGTTAAGGGGTGGGGTAAACCCCTTAACATTATGAAACATTCTGAAAGCTTTCCTCGCCCCGCCCCGCCTTGCCTTGCCCCGCCCCGCCCCGCCTTGCCTTGCCCCGCCCCGCCTTGCCCCGCCCCACTCTACCCTGCCCTGGCTTGCCCTGCCTTGTCCTGTCCTGGACAGTTCACTCTCTGGGGGATGAAATACTCTCCCCAAATCTAATCGTAAGTTGTGGTACCTGCATTGGAAATGTATGACTTTCCTACAAAGCTCCATAGTACCTGAGGTGTGTCTTTCTTTAGAAATCCAGTTAAAACCCAGTAAAACAGCTATAATAACATTAAAGAAGATGTTGGCAAAAAAAAAAGTGTGAACTATAAAGTTGTATATAAGTTGTATGTATAAATAATGTACGATTTTTCTAGGATTTTTCTGTCAAAATCCGAGTATCAAAGGTGACGTATCAGTATTGTAGTCATGGCGTACCTTTGTTGACCGCAAGTTGTTTAAGACATCAGTCACTGCAGGTTTAACGTCTGCGGCTCAACGCTTTCATGAATAATTGACCCTGCACAAATTGGAGCTGCTTTCTACTGAACATGTACAAGCACAGCTCTGTAAATTCTTAACATGTTGGGTCTGCTTGTTCACATTCCTGGATTACACACTGCAGACACAAGGACCAGAAGGAGTTGCAATTGTTTGTGAATTTCTGACTGAATGTGTTTATGCGCATTGGCTTCGAACAAAATGCAGCACAGCAGCCGCGATCGGCTCGCTGCATGTCTGGTTAATAGATCTGCCAATAGTACATTTTGTGCTTTGCTTGTTTTCCTTGTAATGGGCACATCAATTTGATGAACGTTTTCGTGGCGCTGCAGAGAAAATTGCAATTCCCCTCTCCCCCTTGTCTTCCTCCTTCCCCCTGTTTCTAATCACTCCATCCTTTCCAGGTCTTCTCAGGTTTGTGATGCTCATACTCACATTGTTGTTATTTCCATTGTTGTTCTCGAATCTTGTTTCAATGCGGATGCTGAACTTGGGGAGGAATGATGCCTACAGGGTGTCATGGTGGTAAAAACGGGGGGACAAAAAAGGGTCGAGGGCCAGAGATGGAGAGAGTGAAGCCACACTGCATTGGATTAACTGTTGCTGAAAAGAGATAAGCTCTGCTGAGTTCATGTACAGTAAATGATGTGTGGGAATACTTACAGAGTACTCTGCAGCAACAGGGACGTTCAATATGGACAGAGAGAAACATCATTAGTTGCTTATATGTATGAGCATGAAACTGCAGCCATATGCATACGCTTCACCTCCATGGCAATACATACACACAATAATCAAAATGTAATTGCACCGAATAAACCAGCTCTTGCGACAAAATAAGTTTTGTATTAGCCTTAAAGTTGAGGAGACACAAAAAGAGAAATATAAAACACGCACCTGTAATGGTGAACGGATAGAAGTTCCAGGCTTTTTCTGTCACATAGAAGAATCGTGGGACAAAAGCTTTTGCCCAGGTCGGCAGTTTACTGAAAGCAAAATCAAAAAAGGAAATAGAGGAAGAATCATAATCAGAAAGTGAATGTGTGTGAAAGAGCAGGAGAGACATTACGGAGGGAGACAAAGGGATCCTAAGTGCATTTTTGTGCCATTTATAGCCAGGTTACCTGTGGGCAACCCTTGCCACAGTATTCATTTTTGTGATTCATTCTCAATTACACTTGTGGTGATGAATTGTTACTGCAGCTTCCAAGTCATGTGTCGGAATATGATTGATATCGAATGCAGTGTGAAGTCCTTGTACCTTTGTGTTCGTGGTGTGTGTATATGGTTTCCTTCATATCACTGGTAAAAAACACCAAATGACCTACATCCACATACAGATTAGAAACATCATCCACAGTGAGAGCATGTCTCCACTACTAGTTATGAGCGCGTGGTATATGAAAGGAATCCTTTCAGCACAGTTGAGGAAAAACATACTTAACTGTCCAGTAGCCTCAAATTCAAGCTAAAAGCAAAAAAAAAAAAAAGGTTTTGGATTTCTTTAAACATCCAACATTATACTGTACATTAATCACACCTACTACCATTAATCACCAAACTACAGTGGCCTACAGTCTAACAAGGAACAACATGACAACGGTCATCAATTAATTAATTATTAAATAATTAGTCTGGTATTTGCCTGAAACTGTTTTGGTCGTTTTGGAATCAGAGTTGACCAATTTTGACGAAAAGGATGAAGCTAAATAAAAAGTGATAATTGAAAATCGTATTCAACAGCTGAAGTGGATCAAAAGTTTTGCTAAGAAAAAAAAACCCAGATATTTGAATGACGTGTGTTTTGGATCCACTTTAAATGTTGACTACTGGTATATTTATAAAAAAACAAAAACAAGACAACAGCGCAATGATCACAAAGAGAGGAGCAGGCTCACAAACCCTGATGACTACAGGAGACGATTGTTTTCGTTGTTCTTATTATCCTGGTAAAACCTGATAGGAGTCTCTGGAGCAGAACTACTGCCTAGTGGCCATTCCTGGTAATGCACTTTCAGGCACTCAACACAATAACCTCCATTTTGACAGTAATTTTAATAATAATAATAAAACTATATTTATATAGGACTTTTCTACTGAATGTTACAAAGTTCTGAACACAGCAGGTGAGTATAGCCAATATATATATATATATATATATATATATATATATATATATAGCCAATATAACAATATAAAACAAATGCATTCTAGTGTTGACTTCCCTTCATTGAATGAATTGTCTACACAAAACCCCTCGCAACAAGTTGAACTTTGGTAAAAAGAAAGGGCTCAAAGTGGCCAGAACTATCAGCATCAGAATATGTAATATATTCATCTGACGATACTAAAGGCCCTTCCACAAAGGAAAGCTTTAAGGAGAGTTTTTTAAGTATCAATAGATGTTGTGTGTCTGAGTGAAATTGGTAAAGAGTTCCATAAGGTGGGTGCTCTAATGGAAAAAGTCTGATCTCGCTTTGTCACAGACTTTCATCGGGGTATAGTCAGAAGTGCATCTGTGGATCTCAGTCGGGAGGGCACATAGCAGGTCAACAAGTCTGGGTGACCATGTCCTTCATTTATAAACAGTCTGTTGTTCCCAACTGCATCTGTGCAATTCCTAATTATAAAGAACATAAAAACAATCAAATGTATTATCATTTGTGCAGGGCAATTATTCAGAATTTGGTAAAAGAAGAAAATTGTCTTTGGTTGACACTTACTGATGCACGTGTAAGGAATACTTTCTTCAAGAGGAGTAAAAAGTACTTTGTTATTACAACAACATATTTGTGGCATTAACAGCTGTCTGAGTACCTTTGGCAAAACAACACAGTGTGTTTACACACTTGTGAATGGACAAGGAGATTATTGTGTAATGCCAAAAAAATCCATGTTCCAACACTTCCTTTAACAGAGCTTTTATATCTGTTCAAAGCTGCACTGCACTATATTTAGGACATTTACAGTAAAACCTTTATCAAGTGTTGCTTTGCATGTAAATAGTTAGGTGTGGTTACACAAGGAGTTTTCATTGTTTGGATGCTTGATGTCACAGTTAACAATTGTTTTTGGTATGTTTTGTACACATAGTTTAAGTAGCCGTAGACTGCTGACAGGCATATTTTCAACACCGCAAAGGAAAAATAATGAAAGCATAAAACCTCCCACACGACGTGCAATCAGAACAATGTGGATGCATTCCTCCCAGCTGGAGGCCAGTCGTTAAACAATTAGAACACTTAAACGTTTACTGGCATTTTAGCTCGTGGAACCGTAAACTCACAGCACATTTCAGACAAAGTTCTCTTGGACTTTGGATATAGGCCGGTTACACTGCAGAGTTGGTTTTTAAAACTATGTTTCATTGCTTATCCGCAGCTTGGAACTACAATATGTAAAGATTTTCAGTGATGCAGAAGATGGAACGACATCGGTTATCATAAGAACAGGGCTGACAAACCTATTAAAAAAACGGTTGTAAATAGTACAACAATGCAGTCATTGAACAGAGGAGAATTCTACCTGCTGAGGTAGATTCGCTTCTCGGTCAGCTGTCCAGGGCCGTGTTGAGGGTGAGTATCTGGCTCATTCTTCACCACCTCCACCCCCTCTCCTCCACCACTCTGCTCACAGCTGTGCTTACTGATCATATAGAGCTGCCCGATCCTGTACTGGAACCCAGAAAGAGGTTAAGGATCATGCTTATGGTGGGCAGAAGGTGGGAATGATGTGGAGAAAGAAATAAAGAGAAGGAAAGAGAGAAAATGTGGGTAGAAAACATGGTGTGCAAACCAAGAATCACCTTTCTAATCCTCAGAGGTGAATTCTGAATGTGCACATCGGAATTCAGAGTATTCAATTACAAAGGTTATTTACAATAGAAAAAAAATAATGAACCAATAAAAGTTTCTGTTGCTCTATTAAATTCTCTCTGATGTTTTGGAGCTGGAATGCAGTTGTGGAAAGGATATTTATATTCATATTATAAGTTTGGCACTTCAGCATAGTTTTGGGGTATATCATGTCTACCACCAATATTTCATTGTTTTGTAACGACAGTTACCTTTTTAGATAAGCACCTGCCTCTGTAAAGGATTTACACAGCATTAAGGTGAGCTGAATAACACTACATCTCATTAAAATGCAATGTTCTGCTGGGACATCTTTGGTATTCGGCCTCATATAGAAGCTACCGTGACACATAGCACCCATTTAAACATTGCTGCTGACCAAGCACACCCTCCTCCCTATGCCAAAAATCTCTCCCTGACAGCAGCAACCTCTCCCAGCAGGGCACGCTGTCCTGCCACACAGCAAAAAGCATTTAGGATGAACTTGAGGATCATGACAATCAAACTAGTAAAGCATTAGGAACAAGTGAGATCCAGAAAACAAAAAAATGATGCAATGAATCTGCAGTCCAGTAACACAAGGTGTGTTTCTGTTAAACCCCCCAGACAAGAACCTCTAACAGGGCCGACCCTGTCCTCAGTCCCTTTAGTGTGAGTGTCTCCATTACACTGTAGCGCCACACAACAACCATTGACAAAACAATTAATGCAGCTGACCATGAGGTGGTGATGATGCGCCTTTTTTCATGGCCAGCAGCATAAAAGTAGACGAAAAAGAAAAATGCAGCAAAAGTAGAAAGATAAGAAGAAACAAGTAAACGAGGAATGTTATTTGCATTCTTGTCTATTTTATTGTATTTTTTTTCCCCAACATACACTGTGGTGGTAGTGATTGAGATTAAAAGAAACCCCCGCCAAACCTCTACATCGGCGTAATACACCAACAAGGCCTGAACAGACTCATCGGTTTCACTGTCGTTTTTCTCCAACTCATGAAATGTACTTGCCGCACAACGTGTCTGCTTCAATAGGTTAAATTGAGTCGTGTTCACGTGATTTATGTTTACGTGAGAGTGCTGAACATCATTTAGAAATCCTGCTCAGGCGGTTCCTGTACGCCAACCTGAGTACATCTCTTATTACAGGAACATTTTTTGCCTTGTAAAGCTATCTGAAGGCCACTTTTGCAGAGCAGTTCCTGGTAATGGAGACACACATCGACGATCCGGCCCCGAAAAATCTACCTGGAACTCCTGCTAATGGAAACACGCCTCCCCACCACTGGACAGCAGTGCACTGTTTATGGATGGATTCACTTTTTTAATTGTCCATGCTTAATGAGCCAGAATCGTTCTGATGAAATGTGGCCGGCCAAATCAATATAAATATTTTTTCTATATCACTACATTACTTGTTTTACTTGGGTAAAAACTGTGAATACATTACTAACATGAGCAGCAGCTTAAAACACCATGGCAATTTTCTTTTAACAATAGTTTGATGTCTGTCAAGGACTTAATTAAGTTGGACAATTCATAAAGCTCACATTTCTTGAAGGAACAGTACATTTGAATATCATCAGCACAAAAGTGATATGAAATATTGTTGGATAGGTTCATCTTGATGAAAGTAAATGGTGAGAATAAAAGAGAGCCAAAAGCAGAACCCTGAGGGATCCCCCATGACAAGGCAGGAGCCTCTGACACCGAATACCACCCAAAATCCAGAATCCTGTTTATTATTATTATTATTATTATTATTATTATTATTATTACCACATTTTGATTTGGCTTTTAAAAGCTCAAATAGTTTTTTAACTTATTGCAGTGCTCCAGAGAAGAAAATACTGTTGGGCAGATGCATCGTTTTTCATAATCTTGAATCAAAAAGCAATTATTTGAAGTCTCAGAGGGATAAAAATGGGATTTCTTAACTACTGGTTAAAAACAACATGTTTTTAAAAACTTTGGACCGAGCCAATTGAAAGAAACAGATAAATTGTGTAAATTGTGTGCTAATAAGACTGAAATGACTGGACATTTGAGTATAAATTGAAAGAAGCCAGACAAAAAAAGTTAGATAAGTTAACAAGGGATTAACTGGGATTCAATTACTAACCTACCATCCTAACAAATCCACAAAATGCATGATTTAATCCTGAAAAACTCTATTAACTGTCAGCCAATGTGCAGCTGCAGCATGTGAGTGTGACACACACTGCAGCAGGTCCAACCACACTAACTGAAATCGGTTTCACCACAGCGAAACTCTCGGGTCAGGGTTGCTTAGACATAAACTTTTGTCTTGAATTTTTAAAAATAGTCACTTGCTGTGTGTAAATATTGCCACAAAGTGACCATAAGTGACAGAATTTGAAACTTTTATTGGGCTAGAGAGGGTGAATTCATGGCGTCTTAATGAGGGGGAAGGGACTTTGTTCTCCACTACAGGCCCAGTTTCTGCATGATGCTGATGAGGCGGGAGTATTTTCTTGAGGGTCGAAGGAGGACAACGCCTTTGGGCATCTGGCATGATCCTCATTTGCGCTCAGTCTGACAGACTCTGTGTTGTATTTTAACAACCTGCATTTCTCACGCAAACACTCCATTATTATTGCAGTTCTCTCCTTTTGTTTAATCCATAACTTGTTTCTGCATACAGTGTTGCTTCTTTAGTTGAAGAGTAAGACCACTGGCAAACATTATTTTTAAAGTTACTTTAAAAAGAAAAAAAAAGTAAAGTGAATTATGCCATAAAAGATAAACTATTTGGGTCTTCCCATTGGAATGCCATTAATTTTGTTGTCCTATATTCGTTAGACACACACAAAAGCACAATTTCAATTAAAAGCAGAAGCAGAGAAAGAAGACGAGTAACAGAGAAAGAGGAGGGCAGATGCCATTCTTCACTGTTGACGGTATGTGACTCTCCTCTTTCTTGTTCCAATTACCGTGGAACGTCAACATTCAATATTTACTTATTGGATATTCATGGGACTTAATTAATCATAGTGATCTGTGCTTTGCTGTTATAAAATTACCAGACACCAGTATGATGAGCTCCTCCTACACGTGTTGTGGATCTTTTTGTCTCTCTAATATTGATCTTAGAAGGAAGTTTAAATTATTTATCTGACCTTAAATCCCCATCATGGAATGTGAATGACCATCATTAGTCATGACTGGAATACTTTTGGCATGTTTTTCATCCCAGTGTTTGCTCAAGACCAGTTTACAAGAAATGTACTCGTCAAAAGTGCAAACATAGTTCATCACACTAGAAGGAAGTCTGTGCTGATAGTGTCAGTGAGACTACGATCAAAAGTAGGAATTTATGGTTAAAAATATGCACGGTTAAAATCTTGACTGTATGTTCGCAGTTGATGATCTACTCAACTTAAATTTACGACGCCACATACTTAACACTTTGGATCAGGCATTTCTAATAAATCCTTTTGGAAATGATGATAAACAGAGCCCATAAAAATATATCACACCTTTGTTTTTATGCTTTTTAGCCTTTCGTGTTGAATCAAACTAGAGTTAATCTTGGACACTTAGATTCTGAAAAGGCTCTTCTCTTGGAAGCTTTTATTCTTGCGCCACACACTCTCCCATTACAATAATGGATTCAATTTTCAATCTTAATAAAGCTTTTTTTTTTTTTTTTTATCTAAAGCAACTGGCTCTTTAATTCCTTTAAAGTCGTGGCAACTGTTAAGAATAATGATAATGAAATTTTTAACAGTGCATCTGGTGATGATGATTGATTATAGTACCATAAAAACTCTTGTTAAAAAGGGGAAAAAATGGAGCTTAGAAATATTTGCTCAGTGTGAGACACTGTTGTTGAACAATGATTCATTAAATATCAGAAGGAATGAACACATTTTATAATCATGATGCTTTTTCTGTGAGATTACATGTTACAAGTGACGTTAAAAGTCAAATATTGGCCTAAATCATACATTTTGATGTGTTTCAGTGAGCCCCATTTTTCCCTCCCCCTCCCACTTCTCCATAGTCACTCTGCTGTTTTTGGTTACCTTCCTAGGCGAGGCAAGGCAAGTTTATTTGTAGAGCACAATTCAACAACGAGGTGATTCAAAGTACTTTACAGAGACATTAAAACTTCACATAAATAAAAAGCATGATTTAAAATGCAAACAAAGGAAAGAAAAAAAAAACAATAGATGAAATGAGTGGCTAAAATGTAAATAAAAAGCATGATTTAAAATGTAAACAAAGGAAAGAAAAAAAAACAATAGATATAATCAGTGGTTAAATTGCAAAATAAAACGGTGTGGATTTGGAGCTTTATTCAAATGCAGCTGAGAACAGTTGCATCCTAAACCAATCAGACACGTTACAGTCGTGTCACGCTGAAAGAGACAGTTGGAGAATATTTCTTTTTGAAGTGAATCCAAGGAGGGTGGGGCTGCCCTTAAAAGGACATCGATGCATGGGGGGAGTTGATCTGCGCTTGTAGTTTATAGGACCAATCTGCTAATGCAATTAATGCTTTTGCAAACAGAAAGGTTTTTAAGGAAAAAAAAGATTGGGGTATGACTATGCTCTCAAAACTTTTATTTATTACTCATAAAAATAAAAACAAACAGCTAGACGGCCTGAAAACTGGGTATTTGCCAGATTACGCCAGTTTTGAACCTTTGAAAGTCAGGAAAAGCACAACGTGTGCTCTATAAGCACAGTGCATCTGTTTAAAGTGATATTTCTCTGAAGCTGCTTCTCATAAGCCAACAGACACAAGTACCTGTGGACAAGATTTATGTGGACTGAACCATCTACCTCACTGACACTGTTGTCTGAGCCACTGTCGCCTGTTTGCTTTTCACTAAACTTAAGACAATACTGAATCTTCCTCAACACAGCAGGACTGTCTTTTGCTAAAGTCTTTGTGGGTATTTCTCTTGCAAAAATCAACACAATGCATCTTAAAAATTAAGCCTGGGTTTGGATATTGTAAATGGCTTGGAACGAGGTGGCCGTTTTTATTTGATACCTCCTTAAGTAAGCTGTGCTTAAACTTGCATTACATTCAGACGAAAGAGGATTTGCTGCAAGCTCAAGTTTTTGTGCGCCCTGCACTGATACTGTAAATCCTGCTCCGGACTGCTATTTGTCACTGTCATTGTTGTGGTAACAGGTAGATGTGAGGGGGGTGGATTTGTATACAGGAGGGGATGAGGACATTCCATTTGAAGGACACTTCAGGGAATATCTCCCTCGCCTCTTCTCTCTTGCAGGATCTGTTTGCATTTAAGACCGCAGGCCAAATGCCTTTGTTTGAGCTCTTGCACAGCCGTAACCAGTCTGACTAGTTTCTGTTTTGATCTTAGAGCAGCTGTAAGTGTAGGATGTACAGAAGGAGAGACGCAATATACACAAAATAGCAATGCCACAGCGTGAGCCTGCTGGCTAGGTGTTGTGGCTTCGTCAGAATGCCTAAACTCATCATTGCTGAAGAAACCTTGATATCCAATGCACTGAAGCTCCCACAGAGAAGCAGCAGGAGGTGTGTGCACTCTGATTGTGGTTTTCTTATCAGCATATTAACACTTTCAAGGTTTCAAGTTGAAAAGAAATATTTCACGTTTGAAATAAACCGTCTTTTTTCATCACTAATTTTAAAGTTTTAGAAGGGCAGCATGTGTGTGTGTGCATATATGTCTATGCGTATGTATGTGTCAGCGTGGGAAAGACAAACACTTACCTCATCCACGGTCAGTGGCATGCAGATGCGGTACTCTTTCATCAACATGCTGCCTTTAGATTACGGCTTCACTTTAGGGAAAGCTGCCTTTTGGAAAAGTGTGTTAAGTTGCGTCTGTTTATGTCAGCTGTCTTGCTTGCATAGTAGACTCGCTCAGGCATGCCACACGCTGACCACAGTGACCTCTTCTCTGCCGTTCTTCTTGCTCTTGCTTTGCTGATGCCAGTAGTCCGTGGAGTTAATTTCGGTTCTTTCTGTCAGTGACTGGCTGTTGTTTTCTTACGTTCTTCAGTCCCCAGAGCCTTGTCTCTGATCTGCTTTTTTGTTTCTCTTCCTCTATTAATCCCTTAGACCCAACTTGATAACTGCTGTCTTTCCTTCCTTTTGTTTGCTGCTTCTCCTCCTCTGCCTTCAGCTGGTCTCTCTGTTAGCTTTTTTTTTCTCTCTCTCTCTACTTTCTGTTTACTTTCTTCTGCTGCAGAGAAAAGAAAGTGGTAATTAACTGAGGTAAAAATGAAACTCACTGTAAACCAACTCTACCTGTTCTTCCCTCATAACCCTCTCAGAGCTTTGTTTAATTTTTTTCGTCTGTAACTTTGCTGTTTCCTCGGTGCTCCTCCCTTTCCTCTAAACAGCATTATGCTACTTTCAGTTCCTTACACATTCCTTTGCCGGTTCTCTTCTTATCTGACCCCCCCTCCTCCTCCTACTTCTCTCCCTCCCATACTACCCACTCCCCGCCCCCGCCCACTGTACTTTACCACCTCTCCACCTGTGTCACCAGCCGACTCTGATCCGTATCTGTTCTTTTTTCCATGTCATGCAGATTGCTGTCAACAACTCTTGTCTTCCTGTAACTGACACATGTCACGTGTAAAGAAAAACATGTTCTTTCCATCCCTGGTGTGCAGATATGAAGTGAATCACTCCAACAGGATCCTCACATCTGACTGTCACACAGGGGTAGCCAGAATGGGCCATTGGATTAAATATTACCAGAGCCAAGAAAGCTTCCATGCAGCACAGCACTGGACTCGCTGACATTGTATAACTGTACCTCATGACCTTCCACCGGGTTTAATTGAATCCATGTTCAGTCAGTGAGTAGTGGAATTGAACCACTTGTAATATCTTACTTGTGCCCATTTTTGAGTCACAGACAGCTCAGCCACTGCCAAACCTTTGTTTTTGCTTCTCCATTAAATACAAGAAACAGATGTTTGGTTTCTCACAGAAAGTCTGATGGGGACCAAATCCAATAACAGGCCCTCGATTCCTCCTCTCTGGTCGAGTTCATTTGCTTTTTCTTGGTGTCCGGAGACAGGGCAAAAGCAGCTCTCTTTTCCTCGGATCCCTGCTATCACCAGCTCTACACCGAAAGAGTGGTGAAATCAAATTCCTAGTGGGGCTTGCTCCTATCTTATCAGATCAGTGTTTGGAGAAGGGAAGCCACTTCAGAGCGCTAAAGTGTGTTCTTTGCTTGTCTCAGCCTTGATTTTCCCCCGAAGCACAGAGCTCTGAAAGCACATACAGCACTGCAGTTTACAGGATTGTTGGTGGTGACTTTAGATGTGTCTTTAGAAGCTAATCGAATCATTGATGACTTTGATTATTCAGTTGCAGTTAAAATGTTGTTTTGGAAAGTGGTGAGGAAGGGCAGTGCTCTTGGATGAATTACGGAGCTCATCGTAAGATTGATTCTTTGATTCACTGCCTTAATGGATGGAACAGATGTCTACTGTAGTCTGTGTTTTATCATCAACAATAGAGTTCTGATGCATAACGAGTGGAGCGGTATGCTGAAAATTCCCCACTGACATTTGGTATTTACATCTGTGTCTGGAAAAGTTACCTGGAAATATAACGTTCTACTTAATTGTGTCTTTACATGCTGTATTCAAAAGTGTTATTTTGAATCTGCACTGTGATAAAATCCACAAATCATCTTATTCATACAAAGTAACTGGACTGAATTACACTAATAAATTATGGTTTCACTTCAACATCTGAAAGAAGAACCTGCATGCAACAATGTATTCCCTCCTCTTTAATCACGCTGTGGCTGAATGCTGATTAACTGACAATTAACTTGAACCAGAAAGGGGATAATTACATAAAGGAAGGAGCATGAAAAAAAAACAATAATAAAAAGAAAAATGACAACAACAAAAAAGCATGAATGAGAAGAATAGTCGATGGCTGCACTGGAAAACCTTTTTAATACTCAGTTTCACACATCAAAACAGTTGTTTTGGCAGCTGAAACCTATAGTTAGTAGATGCGTGATTAATCTTAGGTTGAAGAAAAACGTAGTTAAAAAAACCTCCTAAATAAGTTTTAAATTTTAAATAATTTATAAAGAGAGAGAAAAATATGAATTTAGCTCATCTCATTAACACCATGACATTGTGGTGCCATGTAATAGGCTTAAAACTGTAAATATAAAATCAATGGAAAGTCAATCAACAGTTTTGTTGTGGTGAGCACAAATGTTTGCTCATTTAATCAAGGCATTGTGAAGATGACAACAGGTTCACCTTTAGAGGCAGGAGAGGATGGTGGGGCACCAGCTCATATGCAAGACGTAGATCTCGCATTAAAACAGTTCAATCTTAAAGGTGGAGCTTATGATCTTTTCAAGGAGTATTATTTTTTTCTTTTGTTCTAAAAGTTGTTACATGAATTGAGTGGAGTTTTGCACTGGAATTAGATTTATGATGGTGAAACACTAATGGTAAGGATACAAGTTTATTTATTTTTTTTTTTTTTTTACTTCTTATGCAAGTGTGCATTCATGCGTTCTGGTGGTGTTTTTTTATGGCGGTTACAAGGATGAGGCTGAGCATTTTGGTTGAATACTTTCAAAATTCATTATGCTTTTTGCAGTTTGGTCAGCCCAAGGGTCAAGTCTCTCGCATCTGTGCAAAACATTTTGTAACTGATCTGTATGGCCCCTCTTGCACATGGTCAGCCCATGGGAGTAAGCCAAGTAACGTGTTAGGACTGAGCCTTAACACAGCCCTAAGGCCCAGACGCCAGGCACTCGCCGATGAGCCCCTACACCAGGCCTGGCTCCAGGGTGGGGCCAGTGATCCTAGTCTGGACAAGCTCTTAATGTCTTTGTCTCCATCTGAATCTACGAAATCATCTTTAGTCTGGCTCATCCCCTAACACCCCTTGGGAGACCCTAACAAGAGTAACTGGCCTTGACGATATATCTCATTGGATCATTCAGACAGGCACACCCTTCCATCATAAGGTGGTGATTTGAGGAGATTAATTTTAGGATACCTAACGAGTCTTCCACTACATATGACAAACACCTCCTTGTAGTGGTGTTTAAGGCATATCCAACTGCGAGAAGTCCCCAAGGCAGAAATAAGACATGCTGGAAGAAATATACTTTTTGGCTGGCTTGGGAACACCTTGGTGTCCTCCCAAAGGAGCTGGAAGAGATACCTGGTGAGACGCAGGTCTAGACATCTCTGTTTAGGGTCCTGCCCTCCTGATCCGAAAGTGGATAAGTGGTAGATAACAAATGGATGGATGGATCTCATTCTTGCACATTTTCCAGGGATCACCCCTTCTATCTTCAGGGCTTGGTTAAATACCAATAATAAAAGATGTCCACTGAAACATCTATTTCTTCAGCCTTTAATGAAGCAAGAAATATTAAATAAAAAGATTTTAAAAGGGTAAACCCTCTGGATTTATGATAAACTGATTTTGCCCTCATATATGTCAACATTTTTGATTAAATCATAATCGTTTGAGTATTTTCAAAATGTTGATGCAACATGGATATGTCGCTCCAGGCTTGAAAGTTAAAAGTACATATACAGTATGTCACATAATGTCATAAAGGGCTTAAACCAACAAGCCTAGTTGATTCCTCAGTGGAGCTGCTTTTGAAATCTCCCAGCAGCAAGTGTTGTTGCTGCCACTTAGGGCAGGATTCATCAGCCTGAAAAAAAGGCAAAGGTAAAGCTTGTTTCTTTCCATGGTACCAATAAACCATGTTAATCTCAATTGTGACCACCATGGTGTATGTTTAAAAAACAAAAGATTCTGTGTGTTTCTTCTTTTGCTGGATTCTTATTTTTTTAATCCTGCTATGCTGTTGGCTGTTTGCACACAGCCAAAAAGGCACATTACTGCTATCACTAATGGAGACATGCCGGCTAAAGGGGCTGTGAAGGTGGTCGGCCCTGTTAGAGGTTCCCAGAACACCCACTAACGGAAACAGTATCTGACTGAAATCTGATGATGATCCCACCACCTTGTAGTGTGGCGGAGTTAATGACACTCAGATAAGAAAACCCTCTGTGAATACTATAATGTCATCAACGAGTGTTTTGATAAAAACAGTCATTTGCACCAGAGAACTTGTTTAAATGTTCTTAGAGCTATTAAAAACCATCCAGCTGTTTTTTTTGTCTACACTGCAGAAACTTGAATATCTCCAAGGTCAAGACTAACAGGTACCTGAGGTAAAATGTTGGTTCAGACATTAATGTCCATTCATAGATCGCACAGATAAAGAAATCACAGGATACTGTTGTACAAAAGGGTATACATTAGTAAAGCATTTAAACTGCCAGCTCTAAGCAGTAGTATTAAAAAAAGTGAATAAAGCACAGGGTAATGAACCAACCCTGGAGTTCGTGCTCTATGAAGCTGTAAGAAATAAGTTAACATCCCTTCACAGAATCAGAGCCTACAAGGGGAAACTGGGGAGGAGGTGGGATTTTAAGAGCAGCTGTGATCATGGTGGACCTGCGACATCACAAGTCATGTGAGACACCAGAATCTTTTACTGCCTAAAAAGACTTATGAACAAGTTGAAGTAATTGGAATAAACCATGCAGAAAGGTAACAGCGGGGACTCGAGATGTCTCCCTGAACTAGAGCTCAAGGGGCTGCCTTATTAATTGAAGTCTCCGTGCAGGATGGTGTCCCAACATTTGTGCACTCTGATTATGGTCGTTCTTCCTCTTCATTGTCACATGGTCTTTGACTGATGTTTCACAGTGGTATAAAAGGTAACTGCTGCTAACTATAAAAGTATAATTTATATATACAACAAAGTTAAATGATTCAATGTGAGTGCAAAATGTGGTACTTTCACAAACAACTTTGTAATTAGCCGGTCACCGAGATTTAGCTGAGGACACGGTGTAGGACCTAAGAGAGACGTCTTAAAACAGTTCCTCTGTAGCTGCTTGTCTTTATTTCCTGTCTTACAGGATGAAGGAGCAGGTGCTGATTAAACTGGAGGGGACTTCATCATGGTGCTTGCACCTATCACATCCCCTCACATCATTCAATGAAAAATGAATGGCCGTCCTTAAAAGCTGCTGAGGTTCACTTTGTCCTCTGTGTTTCCTGCTCTTGCTGTGCTCATGTATGTGTATGCGTGTGCAACGACAGTGGTGAAGCAGTATGGATCTATATTAAGGAGAAAAAAGGACAAAGCAGATCATTAGCTGGTGGGATGGCTGCCACTGCTGCATTACCGACTCTTCCATCTGAAGGTCTCTCAAGCCAAGGTCAAAGGTTCTTTGCTGCGTGTCCCAGCCGAGGCTGTAAATGTTGGACACCTCCTGCCCTGGGCACCTAGCAGTGGCAAGGTGGAGGGCGCAGAGCAGATATGATGCATGTGTTTCATCTCAGAGCAGCGTAAAAGGTAATGCTTTGGAGTAAGATTAAGATGATGAATTCAGCCTTGTAGGATAAGGTTTGACTTGTTTACGAGCTCCATGTTGTATTGTTATGAAATGTGTAAAGTACCAGAATCTCTCTGTCTGTCCAGATCCCCCACCCTCCCTCCCTTCTCTCCACTATCACGACAGGCCCGCTGGATGCCTCTGATCTCTGTTTTAGTCCCATCATCAAAAAACCTAAAGTATTTAGGTCATACTTTAGTCCTCTCAGAGACAAGAGGAGAAAAACAACAGTGAGAGAAAGTAAACACGCCATTATTGTCCTGTGTTCAGATAGTGTCTCAGAGCACGAATGCCGCCAGATGCAACTGCACAGTACACAAAAAGCCGGCTACTTGTAGTGCTAACATCTTAGAGTGTGTATGTGCAGAATGTACTTCATGCCTTGTGAGTGGGGGGTCTTTGTGTGCTTGTGTGGCTGGCCCCACTGTGTTAAGATGTAAGCTTAGTTTTAATCTCCTTGCAGCTGAGTATCAAGCTAGTGCTAAGACATTGATTGGACCAACTCCTTAATTGATACCACTGGAGGACCACCTGCCGGAGGGATGTGGTTTCTGTGTGTATGTGCACTTTCTGTTCCTTTAGAAGCTTGAAATGAATCCCTCTTGTGACCTGGATGAAACAGAGTGTTCACTTATCTCTACCGAATCCCAATTTTGATATATACATGCACGCCAGTGGGTAGAATGAAGGTTTGTCCAACGTTGTTAGGAGCTCCAGACAGCGTTCCAGGACACGTCAATCAACCCAGCCCACCGCCATGATAACTTGGCACAAGAGATGCTACAACTGACATCATTAATTCCTCTAAACACGTACACACATACATGTTGTACCCATATGTCATCACACACAGGACTCATGGTCTTGTAACGAACTCCTGAGACTCCAATTATAAAAAAGAATAATTCATTTGCAGCCTTTCTCCATATTCATGAACTCAGTAATATAGACTGAATTCTATGTACTCCATCCATTGCTGAATGGATGCTCCCAGATGAATTATAGATTTTGTTTAAAATTGTTCAGTGTTCATAAATGTCATTGTTAATCTGAACAAGTAGCATCATTGCCAGCTCATTTCCACACAGGAAACCTCAAATGTGTGTCTGTGAAGAGTTTTTTTTTTTTTTTTTTTTGTGTGTGAAGAAAAGGAAAAAATATCCACATCTATTCTGAAGCTTGCATTATTCCCTTGTGTGTTTGTGAATCTGAAGATAAGGGGGTTGGGGAGAGGGTTCTTACAAGCACTGAAGGCAGCTAAAGGCTATGTATCTAAAGGCGCTCAGAGCAGGGATGATCAGAGGGTGTGTGCCCAACATATTCATTAGAGGTCGAGTCCACCACAGAGCCGAATAGAAATTCTATGGACCAAAACGAAATGAAATAATTTATTCCAGGAATGGAGTGGAAGGGCATTGGAGACAAGTACTTGGGAGAGAGAGGGCAGAAGAATGGATTATGACTGTATTCAATGTGGCTCTGCACTTTTTCATATTCCACACAACACTGAAAGAAAATTCAATTGCCACTCTCCCTCACTTTCTTCCTGTATGTGAGAGCCAGAGGAAGAAAGAAACACAGATAGTCTTACTGACTAAATGCAAATAAAAGTAAGGTAGAGGAATTAAAAAAAAAAAAAAAGCTAAAGAGATACCTTTTTTCTGTGGTGATGCTCCATGACCTTGAGATCCATAAGATCAAGCTCTAAACCTGCCAGACTCCAACTTTTGTCCCTGTTGCCAGTCTAAAGTGGAACAAGCTAATCAGCCTCCCGTAGCTGCACACTATTGTGTAGAGTCAGCAATGGTGGCTTTTAAATGCCATCACTGATGCTGCGATTGAATCAGTTACATCAGGACTGGATAATATTTCTTTAATGAGAGATGAGCAAAGGAGGAAACTGAGGGCTTTCTTCAGTGGAAGAGATGATACGGCTTTTCTCTCATCTGTCTTTGGAAAGAGTTTGGTTTTACTGCGTGGCTCCACTCCATTGATCTGATTAGTTGCAGCTACACTGTGATCGTTTGTGACCAACAGATTGTTCATCCAATCACTTGTCGAATATTTTCTTAAGAGTGCCTGCCCTTTTACAAACTGTTTCAAGCAGAGGGTTCCCAGATGGCTCAGTGTAACGAACCATCTGGCACAACAGGTTTCTGTGGCTCCTTCACACTTCTTGACCAGACCTTATACCCTCCATGTCTGCGTCTCATATAACCAGACTTCCACTACACATGACAAAGCGACATGCCTTAATTGTTAATAAACCTTCCAGTCCAGCCACGCTCCGAAAGTCACCACAGCTGCTTTAAAGCCTGTACTATACTGCGCAAGAAATGCATTTTAGCAGACTATAAAATGGCTGTTTAATGTGGAACTGTGTAGAGAATCCCTCAGGACCAAGGTCTGTTTGTTTTTCGACATCTACGCCAGATGGAGGAACGTGACAGTCACACTGATTGAAAACAACAGAACAAGAAATTTTTACATTGGTCCGCTATTTTTACAGCAGATCAGCCATCAAACACAACAGCGATGAATGCCAAAATTGAAACTAAAAACTGCCAATCGGCCTGCGCAAACATGTACAGTTCAGCTTGGGATACATTGTCAGTCTAACGCCACTTCTCTGACACTCAAAGACTTTTCTTTGCACCTCGATCTCCCACACCTTGTGAGTGTGTCCGCTCTCCTCCAGTAGGCCATGACAAAGGTACTCCTGGGGGTTCTGAACTTTGCTCATATCAAACTAATCAACAATTTGTTTCTTATTAACTCATGATCCATGTAATTAAGTCACTCTTGTGTGTTTGTACTGGCATGAATGAATGAATGAATGAATGAATGAATGAATGAATGAATGAATGAATGAATGAACGCAATACTCATAGATTGTATTGCACAGTAGTGCTGGTGCTGAAATGCGTTACATCATAAAAGGTCCTGTGATGGTATTATTTGCAGAGTATGTGCCAATGACTGTTAAAATTCTGTAAGAGACAAGTTGAACCTGAAAACATGTATTAATGTACTTTTGTCCAACAGTTGATCGCAAACTGGCAGCAAGATGCTCATTCATCAGCATAAATCCCCACCCAAGGACCATCATATAAAGCAGGTGTAAAGATGCATCCTCAACCTACAGGTCTACCTGTGTGTTGAGAGGAAGCGAATTTGGCAAAAGAAGTAATTTTAACTGAAGCAGAGCAAAGAAAAATGATTTTAATTTGCTTTGTTAGTCATCAGGCATGACAAGGACCAGCGAGTCACAGGCCTTGAAAGAGGTGATGAACGAAGGTCATTCCATGTTTTTCATCCAACAAAACATGTAAGAGGTGAAAATGGTTTGATATGAAGTCAGGATGACAAAAAAAGAGATTAATTTCTCTACATCACAAAACAACCGTATTGTCTCTGAGACTGGAGATACTGTAGCTCTTTATCAGGAATGATACCTGATGGAGAAAGTGACATAACTGTGGGCTATTTAAGATTTATTTGCTCGAAACGTACGTACTGTTTTTGTAGCTCCAATAAATCAATCTGCAGACAAAGGTAACTTTGAAAAGATGATTTATTCAAGTCATACACTTTGGTTTTTTATTTGGTCATTTAAAAACGTTTTTTGTTTCATGTTTTAAAATACGTGTTTTAAAAATATCTATCTATCTATCTATCTATCTATCTATCTATCTATCTATCTATCTATCTATCTATCTATCTATCTATCTATCTATCTATCTATCTATCTATCTATCTATCTATCTATCTATCTATCTATCTATCTATCTATCTATCTATCTATCTATCTATCTATCTATCTATCTATCTATCTATCTATCTATCTATCTATCTATCTATCTATCTATCTATCTATCTATCTATCTATCTATCTAATCTATCTATCTATCTATCTATCTATCTATCTATCTATCTATCTAAGAAATTAAAATTAAATCAGCTCTTAGATGAGCATGCGTCCATATCACATGTTTGGATACTAATAGTCTTACGTAGTGATTATTCAGCTTATTGGGTTACTTATATTAAGCTGCAGGTGACCATGTGTGTTTATCATTTGTATTATGGGATGAATTTTTCAGTGAAATTAAAATAATGTTGAAAGTAGCTGACTTACAAGTCACAGATTTTGGATATTCCCAGGAGCACAGCAAAGCAAGGCAGTGAGATAATGTGAGTAAAACCATAAAATAAGTCCCACACCGTAAAAATAAATCACTGTAAGTCCTGCTGTATAATGGGAATGATGTGCTTATTAAAAGTAATGTTTCTCAGTGCACCAAGCTCTGAAATACAAAACAAACATATATAGAAATCCTCAAAGAAATTCTGAAAAACAAACTTGCATTAAAGTAAAAGCAATAAAATTCAGAACCATGACTGAATGTCTGCACAAAGGCTTCTGTGAATGAAAAAAATAGCACTCAATTAATATATTTTCAGTCAATTAATCAGTCAATCAGCTAATCCTTTTTATATGTCATGTAAGGTTATTTAGCTGATGTGGAAATGTTTCTTAAGATGGTGGGAAGCCTGATTTGATGGTGGAGAGGCGCAGGAAAAGTAGCTATTTCAGCAAGAACTGTCTGTGCTGCAAAGCAGCGTCACAAATGAGAACCAGAAAGAGTAAAATAACTTTGTGATTGTATTAGCCTCAAATCAGATTATGAGCTTTCTGTTCTTTTCCTGGACAGTCGGTCACGGTATTGTCAGTGGCATTTGATTTAGTAGCAGCAAAATAGCAGCATTTATTGTAACCTTAGACGAAAAATGGAAGTCTGTCCAAGAATACAGAAAATTAGTAAACTAGAGCTAAAAGGTAATATGAAAAAAAAACTACCAAGTAAGAATTGTACATAGCCACTTTGATAGCAAAAACCTAATCAGATGGTTGAAGTTTTTATTAACAAAGTAGTGCAGTAAAATTTTAAACTGAAGTAACTTTATAAAACAATTGTTGAGGCGAGAGAGGGTTCGAGGTCTCCTAAATGACAGGAGTGCCCTATGCACTTTTTTACCTCTTAAAACTGGTAAACAGGGGGTTTCCAGCAGCCAGCCTGGGTTTAAATCCTGGCCTCTGGCCCTCTGCTGCATGTCTTTTCCATCTCCATGTGCTGGTTTACTGTCTGTACGTTTTCAGTAAAGACCAATAGTGCCAGAAAACCAAAAACAAAAGAAAAGAAAAGACAAAAAACAAAAAAAAAACAGTTAAACAACTGTTAAACACAGCAGCTTCGCAACCTGACAGTTTCCATCAAACTTTACATCTAAATGCAATCATTGCTGCCTAGTGGACTCCCGGTGAAACTGATTGTATAAAGAAAACCCTTTACCAAAAGAATATGCTGAAGTTGCAAAACAGACAAGATGATGCCCGTTTTTTTATTTTATTTTTGAATTGCAAAATTGAGTCAAAATATCTCATTCACCATTTTTTTATTGACATAAACTATTTTTAGTATTCAGAGAAAGACATTTATTGTATTGACTGGCACCAACTTATGATAAAAGAGAAAATATTGAGGTAAAAATTTTCTGCCTGGCAGAAGGACCTTGGAGCACCTTGGGAGTGCTTTTCCAATTCTCAAAGAATCGTTTTGTCAAAGCTCCTGGTCTGTCACTGATATGCCTGAGCAGTAACATTAGAAAACAAAGACAAATTCAATACAAAAGCCTGAAGTGTGAACTTTGAGAATGCAACAAAATCCTGGGGCTGGAGCGATCACAGAGTAAGAAACACGAGCCCAGGGTTTGACACCACTTTTCATTGTTTTTAATAAAGATCCTTGTTTTTATTCATTGATTCTTTTATTTCTGTTTCACTCAGTATTCAATATGATTTAGGTATCATAACCACTTAATGTGGTTATGGAAAAGATCAGAATTAAGTTTTGTAGGGAACATATCAGAGGAATAATTGTTTTATGCTTGAGAGCATGTGTCTGATGTGACCAACCTTTCAAAAACTCTAACATACAAGAAGACTTTCGTTTTGTTTCGTGCTGTCTACGTTCAACGGTTCAGATTGGCAGGGTGTTGTGACATCACAGTTCTGATCAGAAGAGTAGAATTTTCCAGCCTCCTCATCTTTATCGACACTCATCACTCAACACCATGGTGCATGTGCTGCATATTGGAAGTAAAAACACTGATTTCAATAGAGGCACATCATTAAACTGTAAAAAAAAAAAAAAAAAAATATATATATATATATATATATATATATATATATGGATGAAGCATTAAGTCAAGTGACCCACTGGTTTATGATGAGCGGTTTTTGAAGCCTCTTTTTATTTGCATTAAGTGCAACCATGTTGCTCGGAAAAGCAACATGAACAACCTCAATGTATGTCAGTCAAAGGTAGCTTTGGGTAGCAGCTCCTTCAGCAGGACTGGAATATCTCCAGAGCTGCTGGCAGATGTTTACAGCAGATTATATTGTTTAACATGTTCAGTCAGTCAGCAGTCTCAAAAATTACTGCCACATTTATCTGATGCTTGGTTAGTACAAGACATGGCATTTACGCATGAGGAAGTGATAGTGTAAAGCCATTTGCTGAGCCAACTGTCAATCAACCATATTGACATAAATGTATTGCTTTATATAAATTCTCCTGGGATGGTCCAAAAAAATCCATCCCCCTCAGGGTTGTCATGGGTGTGAAATCAAACGGTTCAGACCAAAACGTTGTTTTGAACCAGGCTGTAAATATGTTTATCTCTGCTGTAAAATTAGACATTTTAACATGGGAGTCAATGGTGATTGACTCCCGTTTGCAGCCAGGCTCCATCAGTCAGTCGAGAAGCGGGGAGCAGGAGCCCCAACACGGACGTTAGATGGTTGGCGCTTGGTCACACATCACAGAAGGGAGGCGACTCCACCCCCTGAAATTGGTTGCCAGGAACAAAGTACTAAAGAAAAAGATTTATATTGTTCTTTTTTAAAAACTAGTCGTATGTGTCAGGGTTTGTGTGAGGGAGTGTAAGTGAAAAAGCAAAAGAAAAAAGCCAGACTGTTTGATTGGTAGCTCGAGCTAAACAGATGCGTAAATAGAGATAGGAGAGCCAAATCACATTACACCAACCAACAAAAATCCTGATGGTCTCTCACGCTCACTCACTCTTACACAAACAAACACTCGAAAGCAGATGCTCATCGGCAAAGCAATGTGCCTAATTTATTTGTCCGGCTTAAAAAGACAGGGAGAGAGATGGAGATGGAGAAACAAGTGGCGAAGGTGCTCCTACACTATAACTATCAAGTAAATGTACTCAGATAGTTCAATGCGTTTGTATTCTACAAAAGCATACCGACACACGCTGTGGAGTAAATACACTGATGACGCATACCATCACATGCCTCATAAAGCTTAATGTCACCACTCCAGTATCTCCATAGGCTCCAGGCGAAACATAGAGCCCACCGCAGAGAAAGGAAGAGGGAGGTGCACAGTCATGAGCTGCGATGATGAATTGATTGATGAATGCAAATGAAGATGAATGCATGTGGCAAATACAGATAACAAGAGGAATATGAAGAGTACAGCTGCCGGTTCAGTGTTTCGCTGTGGCAGAAAATAAGAATAGCTGATGTGTATCTGGCCTATTAATACCACAGCAGCGACAGTGAACGCACCACTAAACCAGATACGGCTCTCTTATCGCAAACCATATGGCCCAGTAAAAGAGACCAGCAGTCTTTCTATACCACCTGAAATCTAATAACTCAGAGGGAGCGAACAGATCAGCTTCGTTGCTTTACATCCTAACCTTTATTGCCACATGGACTGAGTCCTAAAACTGACCAGAGATCAGCATACAAGATGAATAATGATCTGCTGTTCCTTGGGCAACATCAGTCCATCCCAAAGCATCCTGAGTGGCAATAACCAGGTTGATGTTGGAGGAAGACTTCCACATGTGGCTTTTTGTGAGAAACGATTCTGATAATTGATCATCTGAGTAATGTATTGCAGCATAGATTTATACAATAATATTCATATTACATTATAATATTGTAAACTAAATGTATATATGTTTGGGGGGCTGATGGTTTGTACAATATAGCATTTAACAATATAAGGGATGAATTGGTTAATAAGATAATTATTCTCATTATTTCTCATGCGTAAAATATTCTACTCTTGTTTGTTTAGTGAAACTGAAAGCGCATGTGTACGTAACTAATTTCACCCTTTGAAATACCAGCTGACCTTAACTAAAATGGTATTTTGTTGTTTTTTTTTCTTTTTTTTTTGCGTTTTCTTTCAGTTAGCTTCGGCTTTACTTGCACAGGTTTCCTCGCAGAGATTTATATCTCACTGTCACGAGGTGTTACTTCCCCTTATGAAGTTTAGTCTCTGGGAAAAGTGTTGACAGCTTTTTCTGCGGATTATACACAGTAATGAGGACACTCGTTGGAAATCGATGTTGCTGCTGATATTTTTGTTTTTAGATCTAAATTCTTTTTAATGCAGCGAATACTGTCAGTGAATTCTCCCCTTTTTTTGAGGGAGTGTGACTGTGAATAGTTAACATAGTTAGTTAACTGTCTTTAAAAATGACTTGAATTAAAAAAAAAGATTTTCCCCACAAAATGCGCTCAAGCCCAAATGCATTCACACAGTTTGTCCTAACATGAGTGGTTATTCTAAGATGGGACATGACATGACATGGGGCATTTTTGTTTTTTTCGCATTTATTTATTTGGTTAAATGGAGCACTGTTACCAATAAAATATAAATATATTATTTAAGTCAACATCTCAATTTGGTTACACAATTAAATTACAAATTCTTTACAAAATGTGAGATAAAATTTAACTTAAAGATGACACATTTTTACAAGTTCTTATTAACAAAAACACTTCACTGGAACTGACAGTCATCTCTGTTCGTGAGCCTAACATGTGCATTTCAATAAGTAGATTTCCACTTTTTCGCAAAACAAAAAGAAAATTATGAATTTGCGACAAAAGGAACTGATGCGGGGTCGGTGTTTCCTTTTAAACAGTATTGAGCCTAACTCCTCTGGTTGTCTTCCCATATCTCTGTAACTCTCGTTAACTCGTCCTTCAAGACTTCTTTACAAAACAAAGAAAAAGATGATCTTGTTTTCAAAGATGATGGATAAAAGCAACTTTAGTTCTGGACAAACAATTGCAACTGCCGCTACAACTGTTGCAAAAATGGTCAGCAGAAGAAGTGGGCAGCGGATGATCATCCAAAGCCCTTATGTAATGCAGTAATGCATAATTATTAAGTAGTGCTATAGCACTTCATAGTATTAATGAGGCCAAAAACAGCTTGTAACTAGATTTTGATGACTTTAGATTGACCGACTATGTCATATCCAGTGCAGCCAGAGACTGGGTTATCGACATGTCTGAAAAACCACCTCCTCAAAGCATAAAAAGGTTTATGAGATATTTGGCAGTTTTTTGTTTTTTTTTTTATTATAAGCATTCCCATGACAGGGTTTTCTTTGGGGCATTTAGGTTATGCGCAAATCTAAAGGTAATAGAAATGCAACTACTGGTGTCCACGGCAAAACACCTCAGAAGAAGTCCAGTCAAGTTGGCAGGTTTGCCAAAAAGCACCTTGGTCAACCACAGCACTACTAGGAAAATGTCTTGTGGACTGATGAGACAAAATTTTAATTGTTTGGGAAGCATATTTAGTACTATGTACAGCATGAAAAAGGCAAAGCTTTCCAGCATCAACCCATCTTTTCCTACAGAGGTATGGTGTATGTGGGCTTGTTCCGCTACCTCAGAAGGTGGACTAGATGCCATCATGTAAAGGGAGGAATGATTTTAAAGGGAATGTTGACATTCCCTTGAAAGCACATTCAAAGTAGTTCATTCTCTGGGCTCTGGCTACTTCATACAGTAAAATGCAAGCCTTGCATGCATAATCATTCAAACCCTAATAAGCAAGTGAGCGTGATGTAAAGTAATGAAAGGAGTCTGGAAAACATAATAAAAAATTGGTTCTTGCACTCCAGTGACTCGCATGTCAGCAAACAAACGTCTCTGTCCACCCGCATCTACCTTCTTACAAGGAATTTGGGCAAAAATCTATCCATCTATAATCTACACCATTCCAGTTCAGGGTCACCAGGGTTTGCTGGAGCCCATTCCAGGTTTCTTTGGGGGGAAGGCAGGGGTCAACCCTGTGCAGGTTGCCAGTCCATGGACAAATCAACAGTGTCAAACCTCTATTTCATCATGTAGCGAGACACATGGGAGATAAGGCAAGACTGTGATCTTTGTAAAAATTATTTTAGTATCCACAACTTTTATGTAGTGCTGCATGATTTTATCCCTTTTCAACCGTAAATGGTACGAAGCAATAATATTATGTTTGTCTAGCTTATAAATTGTTAGAGATTTGCCATCTTTAACTTTATCCCTTATGGAACTCGGCTCATTTTCTACTTTGGGTTGAAGGATTATTCAAAGTCTGTTGGAAATGCTACTCTGAAATCCTATCACAACTGACAGGAGCAACTAAAGCTCAGTCTGCTGATCATCTGTGGATATCTGTTAGGCTACTCAATTGATTAATCACGGAGTGCACACAGAGGAAGGTGCTCTGCAATCTTCCTGTTCCAAACATCCATTTTTGAAAGAGAGCAAAATATACAGTAAAGCAGCACAATCTCCTGTTTCATTCCTCTTCACAAATGGCTTAAAAAGTTAACTTAAATAGGAAATGTTAATGTCAGCTCTGCAGCCTAAACACTGAGCCTAAAATCTGAACTGCAGTGTTATGACACTGCACTGTCTACCCTTCTGTCTGCTGCTTACACATAGTTACTGACATGCTGCTGTAGTATTGATTTCTCATTCACATGCAAGCACGCACACTTGCACGAAAGCTGCAGCTGTCCATGCTAAAACGCACCAGGCAGCTGGATGACACTCACATGTGGATCCACAGACGCTGGTGTGGCGCCTCCGTTTTGCTTGGAGAAGCAGAAAGAGGCGATAGGAGAAGGAAGGAGGGGAGAAAAAAAGGAAGGACGGCGAAGGAGGGATGTAGGGAGGGAGCCAGTGATGGATGGATGGAGGGAGGGGAAAGGCTGAGGGACGCAAGAGAGAGAGAGAGGGGGGGGGGGGGGGCATGAAAGGGCTGAGTGGCGCTAGTAAATATTTATATTGCATTATGATACGCGCGACAGTGAAAGAGGGAGAGGCGGGAAGGCAGAGGGGGGGAGAGATATAGAGCGTCCATCCCTTTATTAATTTTATTCCGGACCGCTAAGTTTAGCATTCAACACGTGTCGCCAAAGATGGAGAGAGGGAGGGAGGGGGGGAGGAAACGCGAGAGATAGAGGGGGAGAGAGGGAGGTTGACGGTTGCTAGGTGACGGGGCGCATATACTGAATTTTAACAAAAGAACGGGGAAAGAGGGAGAACTGGAGAGAGTGTGTGAGAGAGGAGAGGAGAGAGGGAGGGAGAGAGGTGAAGAGAGAGATCGGAGAAATTGAATACATGTAGAACATTTATATATTTAGATTTATATTTTCACGGCGTGTGTGTGTGCGTGTGTGAGCGTGTGTCTGTGTGTGTGTATGTGTGTGTGCGTGTGTGGCAGCGGTGGCGGTGGTGGGGGGACACCCGCAAAACGGATACCTCAAAAAGGAAGGATGTGAAAAAGGATGGAGGGACGCGGGAAAAGAGGGGGGAAAGGCTGGTGAAAACAGTAAGTACATTTATTCTAATGATATTTGCAGTGCGGAGGTATTTTTTTCTTTTTCGCTGCTTCACTCCGCGCAAACACGCACACAGACTCTCTGCTGTTTGGATTAACTGCGGCTCGGGCACTGAGAGGGTGCTACGCGTCATTGAGACGGGAATAAGGGAGCTCGGATTTTGGCATCTGTGCGGAGACTTGTGATGGAGAGACGGACGGACAGGGATGGAGAGGTGGAAACGGCACGGCGCACCGGGGCTTTGACCCCTCTGTCATTGCTGCGCCTGAAAACTCACAAGCGCACGAGTCCCTTACAGCGGATGGGATAGATAGCACAGTCATACACACTCACACACACAGTTTACCGGCAGTTCAATTAATCATATAGACTAAATCCTCAAGGCTCTGATTTTTTTGTATTGATATTTTGGTCAGTCAGGCAATTTTCTCTGCAATTATAATAAAGACCGAGTTTGGGTTTTGTTTAAGTCTTTAGACACGGACGCCGGGACTGCAGTTTCCCCTTCACTTTGCTGCGGATGTATTAATTGAAGTGATCATATCTGTTGATGCTCATTTTCTCCGCCTACGTGGTCAATGTTAATGCGTGTGTGTTTGTGCGTGTGCGTGAAGACGTCTGCTTGTTCCTTGGATAAAACCAGCGCTATGAGCCCGCAAGATGCCGATCAGTTTTCCGTCTTGATCTATTTATATCCCGATACGCTGAATATTTGGGCGGATGGCAGGACAGTTATCCCACTGTTGCCACCGAGGAATCTTCTTGACGCGCTGACTTGCCTTGAACACTCTCAGACATCTGGAACATGCGGGGTTTTTTTTCTCCCCCCCCCAGATTGGTGATGAGTATTTAAGAGATTACACTCCATAGATTTCTAAATCTGCTCTCCATTTAGATGTCCAAATAACTTTTGTTTGATCACTTTAATAGAGAATAAGTTAATAACAGCTCAAACCACGAAAAAAAGGCCCTGGATCGCAAAAGACCACCAAGGGAGAACATCATGCTGTTGACCTGTAAAATGCAGAGGCACAGTGTTGCTTCTCATAGATTTACTGCAGTGCTTGAGAGTGGCAATGTCAAATTTATGGGCCTGCATTCTGAGGCTATTAGAGTAATTTATTCAGATGGTAATTGGAATTAATGTGTTTGTTTTCTCTATTTCTGTGGGGTGTTTGGTGCCTCTTTTCTCCCTCTCTCTCAGCTGAATTCTTCAGCTGATACCCATTTCAATCAACTCTTTCGCCCACAGGTGATGTACCCTGTTCACTTTCCCCCTCATTTTTCTTTAGAAATTTTAAACACCATCTTCTACTGCAGCAGCGTGCTGCATGCTCTACTGCCCCTGAAGTGTTGCCTTTAGTGTTCCCATCTCTGCTGATCTGCTGTACAGTTGCCCAAAGAGATCTGTACTGTACCAGCTGTGAGTAGGGGTAGGCAAGAAGGGAGGGGAGGGAAGAGGAGATGTGATGAGAGAGGCAGAAGGTGTAGAGGGATGGAGAGATGAGTGACGATGTGAGGAAGAGGAGGTGGAGAGACGACATAAGGGGAGAATGGGGTGAAAGATCGCAAAAGGCAGCACAACGAACAGGAGAGTAAAGAGAAGCGTGGTTGGAATTGAATCTCAGAGAGGGATATGGTTGGGAAGAACAGGAGAAAAGATGAGAGGAACAGTCAACATTTGTGTGCTTGTTTTCTCCAACCCCATGCTCCTCATCAATTTCACCCCATCGATTCTTCGACTTAAGCTCAGAAAAGCTTCACGCTTAGCTCACCCCCTTCCCCCAGCCTTGCTTGTCTCTTTATTCCTACCAATCTCTGTGTTTCTTGCTTTAATCCTTCCTGTCTTCCTCTTTTAGCTCTGCAACCTGTAACTTGCTCTACACAGCATGCTTTTCCATCAGTTTCCCCATCTGGTCTTTAATCATGTATTTGATGCAACATTAGCGGGTAGCTTTTGCAATCCTGCTGCCCACCCAAACCCCTCTTCCACCTTACCTACACATGGCAGTCAGTTTTTTAATACTACTAATTAAGGTAAAGCTCATTAACATAGAACATCAATTAGTTTTTAATGAGATCAGAGGCTGTTGTTTTGGAGCGGGTACAGTACTGCCAGAGGTATCTCCTGGTGTGCTCCTCTGGATTCATCTGTAGATTGTAACTACATGTCTGTCCAGACTGTAATGGCAGTGGGTCTGTCACAACATATCTGACCAATTATTTGAAAGCAGTTCAAAAAAAAAAAAAAAAAAGGAAGACATACTCACACCAACAAATACATCTAGCTCATTAACTGCAAATCTGTAATTTCCTCTGATAGCATCTTTGACTTGTGCTCATTAAATAAATCCATATAACTTTAAGAAAGATTGCCCTCCATTTAAATCAGCAGGGGACACAGTTTAGTAGGCCGACTCCTCTCTGCAGCTTGAATTGTATTAAAATCTTAATTGTACACTACAGTTTTAAGGCTTTTGATGCCCACACTCATGATTTTTGTTTTTTTTCTATAAAACAAGTGTCCACTTTCCTCTCAAAAAACAATCTTTTGCCTCTAAGTATGATAATATTTCAGGCATTAGAATAAATATCAAACAGATGTCAGAATAAGATTGAAATAAATAATATTTGACTTTAAAACAGATGGTTGAGTGACTAGCCTGTAATGTTTCAAATTCACGTACCTTCATGGAGGCGCATGAAGGCCTTCTCAGGAAGAAGCACATTTTTATTGTCATACAGCTACTGAAAAAAATAGTTTGGTCATAATTTGGTCGAGTGAATTATTAACAACAAGAAGAAAATATATAACACGTGATACACTGTATATCACGATAAATGAAAAAAAAGCAAACAGAAACAATTCAACTCAACAATTCATGTATTGATATAACTCATTTGAAAATGATATCAGTTAACACACCATGCTTACTGTATGGGTGATTAAAGCATTAAGCCAGAAACATAAAACTTGGAAGCAGAAATTACATTAAGGAGCACATGTTCATGTTCATCTATTTTTTTAATTTTATTTGAAGAAATATTTGCTTACTTTTAGGAAAGCGTCACCTAGCTACAGTAGTTTCCCAACTCAGCTGTTGGCAAAACCACCCAAAGTACTTCGGACTGCTGTCCCGAAGGGACAGACGCATATCATTTACTGCACCATGTGTTACATCATCAACGATGAAACAAGCTCACAGAGCTACAGTGGACGTCGGGCAGAGGCAGCTTGAGAAAGTAGCTATGGGAGAGAAAATGAGCGTGATCGTGCAAGAGACGAAAAATAAAATTAAATCATAGACCGTGTCTTAAAAGCAACTTAACTTCCACGCCTGTGGGGGGAACCTCTGAGCTAAAATGAGCAAAACTCCCTTTGTAACAAGAAAACAGAGCAGGAAGTAGTTACTAAAATTAGTGAAATGATTAATGATAAAATGTATATAACGGTAAGAAAAGAAGAACATAGAGAATGCCATCAATTAGTATAAAAATGAATCTATTTAAAAAAAATCAATATAGTTGACAAAAAACAAATCCTTTTTAATCTTATTATAATCCATATGAGAATGTTTAAAGATGTTACATGGAACTCTGGGGATTTGAATTTATTATATGCAGATTAATTAATATTGGCAAAAAAAAAAAAAAAAGTCAGCTGCACATAAAAGAAGGCTCATAAATGCCTTTATTTACTTCATGTGGTGGTCTGCGATAATAAACCAACTTTCATGGCGAAATATGTTCAGGTACGTCAAATCTCTGCCGGTGAGTTCTCACACCTGCCCAGCTATCAACGACAAATGAAAGAGGCTGCCTCTAATTGGATACACTTATGAGATCTTCATGTGACTGGTTGTGGCAAGCTACAGGAAAACAAAATGAATAAAAAAGACAAGCAACATTTGTGTTGCTCAATTCACCATTATATTGTCAAGGAGCCTGGGGACTATAAAGTAGTAACCAATCCCCACTTGAAGTTTGAGTTCTGCATCAGGTTTGATTAAAATGCAGCTTTCCTGCACAGAATATGTCACAATACACCAATTACACATTATTATATGGTAAAATCCTTTGAATAGCATCTGAAACTCTACCTCTGAATCTCTGTGTCTTCATTAAGGATGCAGCTGATACAGCTTGGGAACCCCGAGGTGCCACCTCTGGCCTTGTTCTAGCCCGATTCTGCCCTAGGTCTAGCAAAGAGATTCAAACACCTACTGTGAATAACATGACAGACAGTCACTTAACAAATAGGTGGAGATCAAAACAGATGGGCAGATGGACAGGCTGGAAGATTGGCTGATAAACAAAATCGCACAGGTACCATCATACAGAACACAGAGGGACAATTTAGCGTTGATTTCTTGCACACTCCTATCAAAACAGGTGCACACACACACATGCACGCAGATGCACAAACCTGAGCCAAAACCCTGCGGCGTGTTTTGGGAATACAAGTCTGGAGAAAGCTAGCAGGCACGCAGCCTCACACGGCTGCATGCAACACACAGTCATAGTATCACAGAAAGTACATTCAAGGAGACACCCATGGGAGGTCAGACACACACACAAGCACATGTATACACACATACACAAATACAATCAGAGCAAGACACTGAAAAAAGTCCCAATCTGGATGAGAGAGGACCCTTCTTACCCCCACCTTATCCCAGCTATCCTCGGGTGAGAGGCAAGGTGCATTCTGGACAGATCGCCAGTCCATCACAGGACCAACGAGGAACAACCAAACCTACACACCAGGAGTACCAGGAGAAAAATGGTAGGCCAATGGGGAGAACATGCAACCTTACAGAAAGGCCCCAACCAGGATGTGAACCGCCATCGTTCCACTGTGCTGCTGTTTGGTGCACGCCACAATTATTCAAATGCAGACACAGATGGAAATGAAAATGAAGAAAAGCAATGGAGGAGGATGGAGAGATGTGCAGGAATGTTTTGCGCAGCGTTTTGCAGCAGTGTGGTGTGGTCCTTCATGATGATGGATGGGCAGGAAATGACAGCATAAGTGGTTATTAAAAAGAGGAAATGGGGGCATTTATAAAAACTATGTTAGGCTGTGTCTGTAGCCCATGTCACATATCATCCTAGGCTATTGTGTCTTGTGTCCTGATCTGTGTGACTTCCTTGCACAGCATACGGGGCAAGCTTTGTGAAAACCTTATGTCATTCTCCACTCAAAGAAACTATGGAGCTGGCATTTATAGCAGGCTTTGTACCAGAGTGAATGTGTCAGATTTACAAGGTGCAGGTACAAAGTGCAAAGTTGAGCCTGTTTTATTGCCTTATCTTCATATAAAAATAGCTTACTTTTTACCTTCTGTCACGTTTGATTGTGAAATTCCTTCAATAAACAGGTACAAACTATGCAGCCGTTACAAATGCTAATATGTGTGTTTGCGCCTGAATAGATTTTGTACAACATTTTATCTCGAGAACAACAAAGAGGCGGTTTAGAGGACATGGAAGGGAGAGGGTAATGTCAGCTCAGAGATGGAAACATCTGCAGAAGATAGTTTGATGTTGCTGGGCTTTTTTTAAATATGCTTCAACTCAGCTTTTCAAATGGGCCTTGTGATTTGAGACAGTCGTTTCAACACATGCAGGTGGTTTCATTTTATGGGTTGTGATTACTTTGTGTTCATTTCAGTCACAAGTTTTTTTTTAATCTTGAAATGACTTTTTTTTTCTTTGCACATTTCTCTTTTAAAAGGTGATTTGGAGCGAATAACAACCTTTTCAGCTTTGTAGAAGCAGTTTTAATTTAAACTTTTAAATACAGCAAGAAATGATCCTTAACTTGATCCGGTGGTGATCAGACTCACACGTTTGATTGTTATGTAATCCCTGGAAACAGAGACATCCATTCACACATTTTGCACTGAGCAGTGATGCAAAATGGCAAAGAGATCAGTTCCTGGCGCTTGATGTTTTGTGTCATCTATCTTTATCCAACTATTAAGTCAACTGTTTACAGTTCCCATCACTGTCCAGCGTTGCTCTGGGAGGATAAACGACTTAAATAGAGACATGGAGCATGTCAGCCTTCATGTATCATGGTCTGGTCTGTTATTGACCAATTACGAAATTTCAAATACTTGATTATGTTCCGTCATCCTTCGCGTGTTTGTGAAATACAGCCGTTGTTCATTTGAAGATGATGAGTCACAGTAGATGAATCATATTAAGCCCGATTATTTATTATTTAGTGGTTCATTAACAAGTAAACCAGATCCAGACAAACAGTCAATGGAACATCTTTATTAAGCCAAATCTAATGTTTGCACAGAATGTTATTTATTTGTAACTGTAAGTAGTGATGGTTGTGAAGTCATTTAATCTCTTTTGTTGTTTATTTCTCAATAAAGCAAATCATAAGCTTCAGAAACTTCTCATAATTAGGCTCCAGTGTCAAAATTGTGGGTGTCTCAGTCTACTCAAACCCTGTCTGATGAGATTCTTCAGTTTTATTGCTGCTTTCAGACACACATCCCATTTATCTGCCAGTTTGCAACACAGCAGGAGACAAAAGACTTTTAAATACTGTTAAAACAAAGCCAGCATTCAGACTCATTTGTACTAAACAGGATACTTCAGCCTCCTCTTCATTGTGAAGGCGACTGGCTGCTTCTGTCACCTGTCTTTCGCATTCCCGATTCCACATCCAAACTGTTCACAAGGGCTGCAGGACTCTGAGCGGCTGTTGCCCCATATGGAAGTGCACATATCAAAGTATGCGCAGCTCTCTCCGGCAACGCGGATCCCTAACGCCAATATATATATTTTTAAGAAGTCATTTCATAATTGCATGTGATTTTCTAATCTTGATTCCTCTTTTATTAAGTGTTTTAATAACTTTACCATAGATTACTGCATTCTGTACAGCTAAGAAATTTTGCCCTAGTAAGAAATTTTGCCCTAGGCACAGGCAGCTGGTGGGTCGTAGATTCTTTTGCTATTCCAGTTTTCTGCCTTCTCTTCTTTTTTTTTTTTTTTTCAAATTTGCTGCATTCCTGAATGAGTGATCTGATGGACTGTGGCGCTCCAACCTGCCATTGATATATTACACAGAGGGGATAATCATTTTTTTATGTTACCTCACCATCTAGTCACAACAAACTTACACTTCGTATCGACACACGGTCTAAAAAAAATATACAGCACGGCCTTCATGTTTAAAATACAGTCCTTTATAGATGGCTTGATGCTTGAGCACCAACTCAGTCATTACGCTGATATGATGGTAGAAAAAACATTTAATGTTTGCATTAGTCCAACTAAAATGGCACTTTTTAAAACCCATGTAAGCATCTCAGTCTAGACTGAAGTTCTCACAGTTCGACCAACACAGCCAGACAATGTGTTTGAAGACGAGCCACTGCCTGCATGTAAATGTTTAATGGGACCTGGCGTACCTGGTCTTCGTATGCTCCACAGTTCCTGACTTTGAATACAGAGAAGAAAATAAAAACTACACCTTGAGGAGTACATGACGAACTTATAATGTTGAATATTTTGTTAAGAGAAGCATGAACTCCTAACTGTACGTCAGTTTCTTTAATGTTTATGATACCCAACACTTGTAGCCAACACAGTCTCATTAGTCAAACAGTTATGGATGGAGGTTTGTTTTCCCAAAGAAATAGCCTGCTAGCTATTTTTCTAATGATAGCTAGAGCCACACTTACGCTCTCTTTGAAATGCACTGCACAAGTTCCATTTTTTATAGGAAAATTACACTCCAGACCGAGGTTTATTACGACTACATCATAAATCATGGAGATCATGAGCCACGCACACTTAGATACACAACCTTAGTGCTAAATTAGTGGCTTCAGCCATCTGTCTGACAGAAGTGTATGTGTCAAAACTGAGAAAGAGTACGGGAGACGACAGAGATTATATATTGCTGTGAAGCAAACGCCACAGGACTAGTGAGCTCCTGCATTTTATGCAAAGCGGAGTGAAGCCAGAGGGCTTCATCATCTCTCTCATTAACCTTTCAACGCTTCTTTGCTTGACCATCATCTGGGGCTCCACAGAGAAACTTTCACTGTTCTCAGCCCTCGCACCTGTTGGGCTCCTGTCAGCTTGTGAGCACATTTCCTCAGCCAAAGTGAGCCACCAGCATTCTGACAGAAGGGTTTCTAACACCTTTGGTTAGAAGCCAGGGTAGAGCCAGATGTGCTGTGAATGCAGCTCAAACTGGGACTCCAGGATTGTTGTGTAGCGTAGGCTCTTAGAGGACACAATCCAGCTTGACTTCAGAAACTCGTGGCACTAAATAAACTAAATGAGACTTGCTTTCACTTGCGTTAAATGTTTTTTGTTAGTGTGACAAACAAACTGAATGTCCATGCAAAGTATACGCAAGCATACTTGCAAGTGAGACTGTGTTTGTGTGTTTGCATATGCAGCAACCTTCGTGTAACCTTGACCGACAGCTCCATAGTAATCAGTTAAGATTTCCCACACCAGTTTAATTTGTTGATCCTCAGAATTAAGATTTTGAATCATTACTATGCAGAGCTATGTGTTTTCTTCTGCCGAATGTCTTCAGTAGCTTCCTAGTTTGTAGCTGTTGCACAATTTTTCACCTTATAGTTCCTGAAGGGTTGCTCTGTTGGTGGGCTTTTCATCTTGCTCTTTTAATTAGTGACTGATTTAGACCTGGGTAGGTGATCCCAGTGTCTGGCCAATCAATGTGGGAATTAATGGAAGTTGTGGTGCAAACAGAGCAGAGAAACTGTGTGACTGTGCAACTTCTGGTTCAGGATGTAATGAAAAAACCGTCCTTGAATTGTTGTTGAAAAAAAGAGTAAATGTTTAATGGTTAAATGTGATTCCATTGAATTTTTCATATTCCAAGACACATTTCCTTCCTCCTAGTGAGCCCTATTGAGAATCTTTGCTCCTGCTTTCTGTATCAATGCTCGCTGAATCAGCCAAGCATTTAATTCCTGATTGTGCCGTATCTTATGTTATTTTTCATTTTGAATTCATAATTATTGCTATGTGACTAAGCTGCATTGATAGAAATTTTAACGCGAAGCAACTATCACCCTAAAAACCATCACAGTTCCTAGACATCTAGAAGACTGAACAGTAAGAAATGATTCATTTGATGATAAATACTGCATTATTGAAAGAACATCTTAGCAGAGCTTTTTGGGAAACCTACAGAAAATATTTTACATTGAGTAAACTATGTGACATCAAAGTCAAACTTGGAAATGAAGGCACAGACCAGACCAGCGAACACCTCTGCAGTCCTCTGCTTCCTGCTGTATTAGATGTCAGGTGTCACGATGAGAAAATGAAATATTCTGACTCGTTGGCTGGCCTTAAAGTAAGCACTTGGCAGTGTGGATGCAAACTATAAAGCCTCCTTACAAAACTATTTTTATTCATTCATGTCCTGTTAATCCGGGTCCATTAGGCCTATTGAAATATTACACTGCCCTCTTATAAGAATTCCCGCTGCATGATCTCCAAACCCTGGCCTTTCCACTTGATATTTATGTGTGAACACCTATTGTATGAGAGTAGTACACCATTTGTAGCTGATCTCATCTGAATAGGTGTGTGTGTGTGTGTGTGTGTGTGTGTGTGTGTGTGTGTGTGTGTGTGTGTGTGTGTGTGTGTGTGTGTGTGTGTGTGTGTCTGTGTCTGTCTGTGTCTGTGTGTGAGGGAGAGAGAGAGAGAAGCTAAAACAGAGGCAGTTCTGAACTATTTCTGCTCATCATTCATACACAAATTGATTTTGTTTGTGCAGTCTTCACAACTCAAAACAAAGTGTGTGTGAGTGGCCAGTGTCCTGAGGATTAAACGAATGACAAGGATTGAAAGATAACACACAGGCACACATGCACAAAAGGTGAACATTTCAAGATGCTCTATTGAAAAAGTAAAGTGGAACAACTGACAGGCTTTTAATTATATTGTCTAATGCTTCCACATTTGTTAGATAAGTTCATTCATCAGTACTGCTGCAGTTACAAGACATGCATGGAGTTATAATAATGCAAAATTAAACACACTCTCCATGTGGGTAATTGCAAACTCAATGCTGAATGTTGTGAATTAGAAAGACGACATGCAAATAATGTCAATTTCTTTCAGTAATTACAGTCATTCCCAGTCTTTTTTCCCTCCCATGTGTAGCATTCCAGAAATCTCGGTGTGTAAGACTGTGACAGCTTTTCTTTTGATAAAAAATGAGGTCAGAGAATTGTTAATGCTACACTGGGGCAAAGTCCAGGGTCAGCTTCATCTAATTTCCATCATTTCTTAGTGGGAAGAGAAGCAATGAGTTTCCTTCCATTCAAGTAATTATTATCCCCTTAGTATACAGAAATTAAGTCCAATTAATTGACATTGTCTCATGCCAGAGTTTAATTTGAATCTGTGAAAAACGAATAAAAAAGTAATAAAAAGAGATACTCCGAACCTGAGAGAAGTGAGACACATTTTATATGACCACGTGGACGTTAAAGGGGCCTCAAATGTCAGAATGAAATGCCGTTTTGCTGTGAAGACACATCAAAGTGAGACGTACTGGTGGCTGTTTCATTTTGTTCTTGCAAAAGGTTACAAAATATGAAAAAAGGAATACCAGAGACTACCAGCTGGAAACAAATGTTTAACATGAAGAGCCAACTGAGGTCAATCTTTCCCTCCCAATAACTAGACTATTTATAGAGAATAATTACATATGTGATTTGTTTATGCTTTCTCTGCATTTGCAATTAGGTGCAATAAAAGGTATAGCAGTGAAGAATTGAATTTATGCCTCATTACGGAAAGAAGGAGTCCTTCTCGTGTAGGCATCTCTGTATATTTGTTTTAAATTTGTAACACCGCAGTTTATTTTCCGTATACTCTGCATCAGCTTGCTCTTCCAATTTAACCGATCCACATAAAAAAATGCTTGTCAACAGAAGCAACAAGCTTTAATCTGGCTATCGTCCCATGGTATGTGTAATTTGAAAATATCATGCATTTTGTTTCACCGTGAGAGGACCTGGTGCAACTAGGCTTTGATGGATGGCTTAATCATTTGTTATTTGAATGGTTTATGATAAGCACAGCTATCAAGTGCACAGGAGGCTGCAGCAGCAGCAGCGTCAGCGGCGGCAGCAGCGGCGGCACCAGCAGCAGCAGCAGCAGCAGCAGCAGCAGCAGCAGCAGCAGCAGCAGCAGCAGCAGCAGGCTTTACAACTGCTACTTCCAGCCATGAAGCAGAAACACACACAGCACCGTATGCCCTGCTGCTGCACGCTGCGCTACTTGCCGATCACTCTCCACACTATGTACAATGGGAACAAGAGCCGCTCGCCTGCCTGGTGGCTCTTATACTCTACAGGGATCAAAGAGGGAGAAAGAAGAAGATAGGGTGGGAGAAATGAGAGAGGGGAAGTGAGTGAGGGAGGCAATGGAGGAAGTAGGGAGTGAAAGACGTGGAGAGCAGAGACATGTGTGGAAGGAAAAGAATGGGGGGAAAATGTGGAGGAGGTGTGGAAGGAGGGTTACTGAATCTGATATGCTGCAGAGTGGGGTGATGGGGTGGCTGAATGAATGAATGGATAAATGGATGAATGGATGAAAAGATGAACGATTGGGCCAAACACACAAATCAAACTTACTGAGTGTGTCTGGGAGTGTGTCCGTGTGTGCGCCAATCAAGAGTGGGTGAGTGAGGGGTGTGAGTGGATGAACAAATGTAGCAGGACAGAGTGGGAGAAAGATTGGGGAAGGGAGAAAGGGGGTGGGGGGGTGGGATCTGTTCCGTCAGAGAGGACACACTCCACTGGTTGTGATTGAAGTATGGGCCAATTAACACAAGGAGCATTGAGCTCCAGCTGCACTCTCCTCTTCATTCCTCCATTCCCACACACTGCCATCTTACCCCACACAACACACACAGTGAATCAGTCACTCATGTACACGCTGTGGGCACCACACTCTGCTGCCACTTTATCTTATCCTTTAATACAGTCTAGCCATGGACCACGGAAAATTGTAGCGGCTACAGATAGTTTTCTCAAGCTCACTGTGGTATTAAACGTGGGCTAATGAAAAAGACGTACAACAAGTCTTCATTGTCAAGTCACTCAGTTCGGCGCTGCAATTTTTCTTCTAATGGTTTACAGGAGCCCATATATTTATATAAGATTATTTCCTACGTTGCTTTTGTGTTGGCTATGAAAGGCTGCCTGGGCTGATTCAGTGCAGCTCGTGCCATAGGCAGCAAGGAGCAGGTCCATTACTCTGCATGACAGCATGGAATGGGGCAGCAGAGCCTCAGCGGGAGATAAACACAACACTGAACACTGCACCTCTGCAACTCCACACTCCAAATAACACAAACTCCGTCCCAATTCACTTTTCCCCAGCAGATCCTATGCAGCACAAGGTCTGGTGCATTTCCTCCATTGGAGCTCACAGTAGTAAAAAAAAAGCAACAACAAAAAACAGGGTTCAGAGAACTGTGGATGCCAGCAACTCACTCCTACCCGAACAGTTCTCTCCTCTCTCGGGACTCACTCCTCCTCAGTCACCGCAGGCCCTCGCTGCAGCTCAAGCATGTACAGTAAAGTGGAAAGAGGTGATCTGATTGTTTCCCTACCATCACACTGCCACCAAGAATCAATTTCACTTTGTGCTGAGTGGCTATACAAGGTTTTGGTCTCTTTGGTGGTTGTAGTAATAACATTGACTTCACTGTTCCAGAGCCTAAAGCAAGAACAATTTCTGAGCCTACTATTTTTTTTTTTTTTAGGGGTTAAGAATGGAAAATGGAGGGATGGGGGTTCACAAAATTCATGATGTGATGATCTCTGAATATAATTGGATATCTAAAAACAGAACAACAGTGAAAGACAGGCATAGGCATTATTGGAGTATTACTGTGGTACATAGAGTGGCGGTCCTCCCCCAGGAGAATTTGAGCATCAAACACTTAAATCACTGCAGTATTGTATTAGTATTATTAGCTGTTTTTTTTTTTTTTTTTTTTTTTTTTTGGGGGGGGGGGGTTCCTTATATCCAAATGGTGCCACAGTTGTAGGAGAAAGGCTGCTGCTGACTGAGGACTTTTGTCCACACAATGTTTACTTTTTCTTGGACATCAGAGTCACTCCCCACCCCATTACGCACATTGTTTACCCAGACTGCACTCATTGCAGCCTCGACTGTCTTTCAGAGCAATCTCTCTCCAAATGTTACTGGTTAACAAAAATGCCTCAACTTTTTCAGAGAAGAGCCGCTCATGTCACTAAGAATGAACACATTAAGGTACTTACCCCATCTGTTTATACCAAGATATAAGACATGTTAGAAACTATGGTGATGAAAAAAAGAAACCTAAGAAGAGCGAATTCGTGGGACAGCCAATTTTCTACTTTGCTTTACAGTTTACTTTTCTGTTTCCGACATGTCATGCACTGGCAACCTCTGTGCTCTACGGCTGTCAGATTGAGTTGTGACAAGCTCATCCACTGATGATGTGAGGGAGAGCATCCCTTATTTGGTGCTCTTGGAGAAAAACAGAGTTAAAAGCATAGTATACTGACAAATAGACAGCCTATCACAAATCAAATGGGTAATAGTAGTTTATCATACAACAATGGCGCAGTGGTGGTAGTAAGATGTCACAGAAACCGTCCTCTGTCTCAGAAGCCGACAGGTGCCGTCCCAAGGTCCCCCCACACTCATTGGCAGAGCATGTCCATTGCTACGAGTACAGGAGAATACATTATGTGGCTGAGCTTTGCCTTGTCATAATTTGTATCCTGACCTCCACAAAGCACTTTTGATGTCCTGCAGCAGGTGTTTTATTTTACTCCTAACTTTAGATCATTGGTGAAAATTATTCTTTTTTTACAAAGCACTTCTTCAATAAATATTAATGTTTTCTTTGTATAAAGTTAATTGTCAGACTCACTGTTACAAATCAGAGTAATTAGTCTAAATCAAAAACCCACATGAACAAATTTATTGGTATCCTTCTATTAAAGGAAATGATAAAAAATCTACCAATGAAATAACTTGAAACTGGCCTAATTCATTAACTAAATTACTATTTATTCTTACTTTTTTCAGTTTCAAGTTATTTTGGTAACTATTATGGACTTTTATTTCTTTAATGAAAGGGTACCAATAAATGTGTCCACATCTATACATAAAATAAACTAGTCAGGGATCATATGTGGTTTATAAAGAGAGAACACAAACTGCAGCAGACTGAGAAAGACTGTTAGTCAGTGCGATAGGCGTGAAAAAAACGCAACTTGAGAAACAAACAAAAAAAGACATGGTACAATTGCCTTGTTTTAGCAGAATGCAGTCTTATGCCAGGTCCCAAAAAAAAAAAATTAAATAAAAATGCAGATGCATATACTGAACGTGTGCACTTTCCTGCGAGTTGGGACACACTTCTAATCAGGGATGGCTATCTTGGCACAACACCAGCAGAAAGAGCCCCCCCCACACCACACCCACACCTCCTCCCATACACAAACACACACATGCCCTGCCAGAACTTTCCTGCAAGTAAAAACCATGATGTGGGCATATGCCCTGATATAAACACTATGGGTGTTTGTGTGCATGTGACAGGGTTAATTAAGTTTGCCTCAAAAGACTACTTTGCTGTATTGGACAGTATCACCGACAATGTCACAATGATGAATAATCTGCACTACATAGCGCTATTAAACCCTTTCCTGGTTTTATAAAGTGTTTTAAGATGCAACACTCTTATAGTCCTTTTTTAGTTTATATATATATATATATATATATATATATATATATATATATATATATATATATATATAGGGACTTTATATACTCTATGAACCACTTTTTCCTTAATAGTCACACACACTACAGTATCTCAAGGCCCATGCAGAGTTCAGTATCTTGTACAAGGGAACTATGGCATCTGGAGGAGCTGTACATGTCAGCTAACAGGGGTTAAAATGGGCTGGTGATGGATCATGAGACACATCTAAAAGAATAAAAGTGATTTTAGGTTCTGAGTTATTAAAATAATATTTGTATTATTTTTATTGTTTTTACATTATTTAGGAGAATGAAATGCCTTTAGTTTGTTTCCTCCGTTGGAAAACCGGATACTAAGAACTCTGAGAGCTTTAAATTAAACTCTGTGATCAATATTCTCGAGTGCTGATTTTTTCTACTCATCTGTTTTAACTCAGTTTACAATGACGACAAAAGATAATAGCAAGATATGTAACGCTGAAAAGAGGTGCTTAAATGAGTAACAACATCAGGTGTTTTAATTTCTTTTAGTCTATCGGTGAGTTTAAATTTCTCACACTGAAATGGAGCAGCAAAGGTCTCAACTAGCAGGTTAACACAAGGATGAAGTTAGTTTCTGATTCGAACGGAGGGACCTTTGTATTTTCGCCTTAGACCTAGCCTAGAAATCTAGATGTACCACTAGCAAATTTAAATTTGCTTTGCAGATACATTTACACATCTACATCTCTCTAGATGTCGGTCTGATCTCTCTGACTTGTGTGAGTGATAATGTGACCGACCGTCCTCTGACAAACACCCGACTGGAGACAAGATTTGGTGAAGACGAAGTATACAATTTATTGAACAACCTTGACGAAAGTTTTTAAAAAAAAGAAATGTACTCCAAAAGTTGGACCTCAATCCGGCGCTGGGTGAGGATGGCTGCCTCCAAGGACCCCCCCCTCACAGCTCTACCACATCTGTAGTTGGACCACCACCCGTATCTAAGGGACCCACGTCCAGTCCTCCCACCAGGAACACCTGCTCAGGGCCCCCTACACACAACCAAAAACACCCCACACAGTGACCAAAAGTAAAAGCACACAAAGCAAGGGGGGGTATACCTGAGCAGGACACCCAGTACTGGGCTGGGGCTGAGGTTGAGTCCCTCCTACCCTTGAGCGCCAAGTGGCTCAAAAGCTACAGAAATACAGGGGAGGAAAAAGGAGGGCAGCCACCTCAGCCAGGTCCAACACTCTCAAAGAAGAGTACCACTGGTTAAAAATGCATTAAAAGATGGTCAAGCTCCAACAAAGTAAAAATTCACTAAAAACACTACTAATAAAACAAGATAAAACCGTAAAAAAACCAGTACAACAAAACCCACGTAAAAAAGGAAACAGCAAAACAAAAATAAAAACACAAAACAAAACAAGACAAAACAGCAGTGGCAACCCTGCAAATAAAAAAAGGTAAATAAGTTAATTTTCCCTGGGACATACACATCATCACAGATTCATTTTACCTCTCATGTCCCAGGCTCATGCCCAAGCCAGGAAACCAAAGTCAAATTGGGATTTTCCCAGCTGCTATTTATTAGCCTCATGAGCCAATCCCAACTCATGGGCCAGCTGTGGCCATCAAGGGTAGACTACCACATCCCATAAGGGACAATCTACCTCACACAGTCCTACCTGTCACAATAACACTTCAAGTCGACTGTTGATGGTAAAGAACATCTAAAACACAGTTTGTGATTTATTAAATCGTTATCATTTTTGTGAAAATGTAAAGTGGAGCCATTTACTGACCTGTCACTGGTCTAAATAAAGATATTTTTTGAAACCAGAATTGTTACGGAAAATATTCAACTTTTTCATATTTATATAACCTTTATTGTTTTGTCAAAAATGTCATCTTTAAACTTTATGTCTGTATTGAAACCTGTTGGAAAGAGTTATTGAAGTAATCTTGTTAACATTTTTTTTTTTGTAAAAGTATGATCGGGGAGTTATTGTGTTTGTGAAATGTTGGTTTTTAAGCTATGGTTATTAGATTTTACCCCCGTGACCCTGCAAAGGATAAAGTGTGTATAGAAAATGGATGGATGGATGGATGGATGGATGGATGGATGGATGGATGGATGGATGGATGGATGGATGGATGGACGGACGGACGGGTGAATGGACGGATGGATGGACGGATGGATGGATGGTTATTAGATTTTGAATATTCAAGTTCCTGCTTGGACTTAAGCGCATTTCTGATTTAGACTAAGTGTTCTAAAAAGTTTATCAGTAAGTAAAAGATCATGTGATTGTTTGGTTCTTTTAAAGGAACCCATCAAGTTTAATGTAGCTATACTGTTCTCATTTGTAGTACCCATCTGTATTGTAGTACCTGTCTTTGTTACTTTATCTAATATTATAGTAACTACAATATATACACAGTGATCCCCACACACACACACACACATTCACACACAAAGCGAGTTCCAATTTAACCCCTGTCAGCCAACATAAACTGCTTTCACAGACCAAGATTTTAAGCCTGATTTGCTAATCACTGAGCTTGGTTGGAGACAAATCAGCAATTGGTCGCCAGCTGGCAGTGAAATGTTATGTGTGAACAATTCAAAGACACATCAAAGATGATCGTCTACAGATATCTAGCAAGGCAAGTTTATTTGCATAGCACATTTTATGTACAACACTTAAAGTGCTTGACATGAAAAGAGCTTAAAAAATGCATTAAAAAATAAAATTGTTTAAAAGCAGAAATTAAAGACAGACAGATATAAGTTAAAACGAATTTAAAAATTGAGATGCAAGAAATAAAGGTTGTAGTGTAATTGTGGTGGATTATTGTAATGCAGCAGTAAATAAAAATGTTTTCAACCTTGACTTAAAGCAAATGAGAGTTTCAGCAGCCTTGATGGATTCTGGGAATTTGTTTTACAGGTGAGGAGCATAATAGCTGGGATTTTAAAATCTATTCTGTGATGGACAGGATGCCGGTAAAGATCTAAGATCTGGAGTTATATGGTCCCTCTCTTGGTCTTAGTGGGGACTCAGGCAGCAGTTTTCTGGACTAACTGCAGCTGAGTGATGGATTTTTTTAAGATGACCTGTTAGAACAGCGTTACAGTAGTCCAGTCTACTGAAGATAAAAGCATAGACACATTTTTCTAAGTCCTGCTGAGACATCAGTCCTTGAATCCTCAATATGTTCTTTAGGTGATAATATGCTGACTTCACCGCTGTCTTAATGTGGCTGTTAAAGTTCAGATCTGAGTCCAGAACCACTCCCACATTTCTAACTTGGCTATTGGTTTTTAGCGTCACTGCTTGAAGTTGAGAGCTGACTTTTAATCTTTCTTCCCTGGCTCCAAACACTATTATTTCTGTTTTGTTTTAATTTAAATGAAAAAAATTCTGACACATTCATGCTTTAAGTTGATGAAGGGATTTGATCAATATTTGAATTGGATTATAGTCTCCTGGCAAATATAGATTTGTGTGTGATCTGCATAGTTATGGCAACATGTTTTTGTTTTTTTTTCATAATTTGAGTGAGTTGGAGTATACGGATGTTAAACAACAGAGGCCCCAGAATTGAACCTTGAGGAACGCCCCATGTTATTTTTGTTAGCTTGGATTTGTAGTTATCTAAAGACACGAGTCTATCAAGATGTTATGGTCAACCGTGTCGAATGCAACACTGAGATCCAGTAAGACCAAGACTGAAATGCTGCCAATATCCGTTTTGGAGCGGATGTCATTAAGGACCTTACTAGAGCTGCCTCAGTGCTGTGATGTGGCCGATAACCTGACTGGAAGACATCAAAACATTTACTGTCTGGAGGTTATATAGCTGTTGGAAAACAGCAGTTTCTGCAATCATACCAAGAAAAGGAAGGTTCTGATAACAACCTATAGCTGTTCATGAGTGACCTGTCTCGACTTTTCTATTTTAAAAGCGGCTTAATGACAGCTGTTTTTAGGTTTTTAGGTGAAATTACCTGAAAGCAGAGATGTATTTATGATGTCTAGCAGACCTGAGGCCATACAATATGCAACACTTTTAAACATCCCTGTTGGTATAGTATCGAGGCAGCAAGTGGTGGAATTCAGGTGATGTATGATGTCATCTAGGTTCCTATAAGTGATTGGATAAAATTGTGTCATGGATTCTCTCAGTAGAAACAGTCTGATTTTCTAAATTTGTCAGTAAAGAAAGAGGACAACTCATTGCAGGGACGGTTGGATAGAAGTTCGGGGTCCACTGACTCATGGGGATTTGTTAGCCTGTCAACAGTAGTGAAATTAGTGCGTGCATTATTGTTGTATTTGGTAATGAAATCAGGAAATATGATTGCCTTGAATTCCTATTGCATAATGGAATAAAGTATGTGAGATAGACTGGTCCATTGCAAACTGGCAAACTTTTCCACAAATAACACACCATTGAGGTATCTTTTTTATGCTGCAGGTGGTTGAACTATTTGGATTCCGCATACTACGTTTTTGCAAAATTGGTATGCACTGGATGTACCACATGAGGTTTCAAATATAGCCACTGTAAATAGCTGACAAGACTGAAAAAAAGCAGCAATATGGCAACTAGAAATAACTGGGAAAGAGAGGTTTGGAGAACTGTTGGGAGACTGAGTCCGTGTCAGATTGTATAGCGTTTGACCTGCAGTCGCCGATCAACCTGGTGGTGAAATGTTGCCTTATAATCAGTCATTATTTCAAAAAAGCACATTTTCACATCTGAGTAGCACACCAGTCTGCAGGGTTTCAAAAGCCTATAGTGTGAAAGTGGCCTCAAAAACATTTCAAAATGTTTAAGATTACAGTCATTGAGTAAAATCAATAAAATTCCTGCATGACTGTCTCTGTTTTTTCTTCATTTCATTCTGATATTTGTCTAGCTAAATTTAGCAACTCGATGGCGTGACTTCCAGTGACTATAGACAGTGACTAACTAACAAAGACAAAGCAGAATGCAGATATCTGTGCAGAATCTTATTTTAGTCTTTTTTGTGGATGCTGTTATGAAAAATTAGAAGAGCAAACAACAACAGCTAGATGGAAACATGCCAAAATCAGGGAACCATACTAAAGAATATATGAGTGAGACAGGATACTTAATCAATTTATATACTTTTACAAATGACCAATGTTAATGAGGGATGAATCTGAGACTGAATTCAATTATTTTTCTGAGTTTTTGGGTTTAAATGAAGCGAAACAGCTGAAATCACATAACAAAAAGAGAGTCCCTTTTTCCAGGCTCCAAACTATTTGTGTCCAAAATACAGAAAATTCTGGTCAGGAAGAATCCCATATACTGATATGTAACGGAGAGTTTTTGATGCGACAATAAAATATCTCCTCACAGTCACTTAATGTTTCTGTGGGAGTCTACTTGATTAATTTAACTGGTTTAAGAGTTTGATAGACAGAAGCTTCATCCAATCTTCTGCTACTTTTTTAAAGCACCGATTCATTTTCAAACGGTTTCTGATGGTTCTCTATAACGAAACATCTAGCATGTTTGAAGGCCCTGTGAAGTAAAAGAAGGAACTTTATGGTGTAAAAATACACCGTGTGGTTCCACATTCAAAATTGTACTTAGGTAGTAAAGTAAAGTTAATTTAAGACAACTTAAGGTTAATAAACTATTTATAGAACAACTGATTTCAGGAACATAAAATTCAAATTGATTGATCATAATAACTGATGATACAATGAATATGTTTACTCTAATAAAGTGGTTTATACATTACACACATATTTTAATGTATACATCACTTTGAAAAGTATTTTTCATTTTCCAGACCGCCACAGAAATCACATTCTGGTTTCATTCACAGAAATATGACAAGCTGATCACTCAAGTTTCCCTCCTCTGTCTTTTCCTGTTTGCACTTGTGACTTCTTGGTCATTGCTCAGCCAAACATGTAGTAGCAGGAAAAAAAAAATCTAAAACTCAGGAATCAGGGAATTTGGACTTTTACACAGCAGTAAAGAGCTGCGCAGAAGTGCGCTGGTCCAGAGAAGACGCACAGTGAGATGGGCTTCCAGTTTTCACAAATACAGGAGAAACCAAGCGGAAAGAGATGATAGACGCAGCAGGAGCCCCTCATAGCTGAAGTGAAAGTAATGCATGTTAATATGTTGCTGGATGCTAATCTGGCAAACATGCTCGGGGATGGGACCTATAGATTGATCCAGATCTTTAGACCGTTAGAACATCCAGAGTCAACCAATCTCCAGCAAAAGACGTGGATGCAAAAAATATGTGCAGTGTTTACAGTTAAATTGTTCCATATTTTTATGTCTTTCAAATCTATATGCAAAGTGTGTGCCTTCTTTTTATGTGTATATGATGCTGTTTAATGACAAGCCATCTTGGCTTGGTCTCTTATTTTTCTTTCTTTTTTAGATACTTGTTTTACTGTGGTCATACTTTAACCAGATATTTTCTTTTTTTAAATTCTGACCAGGTATTGTATCTTTCTAGCCTCAACCTGGTATTGCGTATCATATACTCAGAAAGGTCTTTTTAATTTAGTAAAGCTTACAAAAGTTGTTTTTTTAAGGCTAGGACAGTGATAAATGTTGAGTTCTACTCTCCTGAAGAGAAAAATGCCTGCACATGACATAATTCGGCTTCAGCTTCCTAAAAACTCAAACCTGCGTTAATATTTCTCAGGCCAATTGAAAAGCTACAGGAGGCATCCCTTCTTATGTAAAATCATTTGTAATCACAGAGAGCACATTATGCTCGTAAAGCAGAGATGTGATAAGATGCGTGATGTGTGATGATTGTCAAGTACTACCTGGCAAAATTGGAAGAGAAATAAGAGACTGACTTGCTTGTGTGACCATTTTCCTCTCATCTTCTTGATTAGCTGCCTCTGTCAGCCTAAGAATATTCCTGCTCTTAAGTACTCTGTAAATATTCTTCAAGATGCTGTTAGTTTGCTTCTGACAGTCACTGGCGTGCAAGCTGGCTAAAAATGCCACTTTCTTTGTTTAAAATGACAAACAAAAAAAAAACCCCAGCAGAAAAATAATTATACTGTAGATACAGTAAGCTGCTTACTACACTGACTGACAGATTGAAAGATCAGCACTGCACAATAGCAATAGTTTCAGTAAAAGAGCTGATATAATAATTTATACAGAGTATTATGATTGGAAAAAGTTTTTAACATGCATAAGAAAAAACTTTTACAACACTCATAAAGCTCGCAAATGAAGATTTTTATGTTATTCTTTTACAGAAAATCATGCAAACATTGTCATTATGGTGAAAACGCATAAATCCCAGGCAGAAAAGTTGCAGTTCTCCTTAAACGGGATGTAGATTAAAGGACTTTAGTATTCACACATCACTGTGTCATTCCTTACTGTAAATGCTGCTCTGAGACATACATACACCTTTTATTAATTGATCCCAAAACAATATTTTTTTCCCTGAATATAAGATGGTCCTCACCAAACGCAGAGTATTTTTAGTACATAATACTGAATATGAATAAGAATAGGCTCAGAAGACTGGAGAGGATCATTTTTAACGCTAGAGGGGTAAAGAAATATACTAAAACGTGAAGATTTGCATTTTAACAAAAGATTAATTTCTGCTAGCAAATAAAATAAAGCATTAATCTCTCACTCCCACTCTCTCCTTTTTCTTGTGTTTTTAAGTCCCTCTCATGCTTTTTATGATTCAGCTTGCAGAATTTCACAGATTGGAACGCTTAATGAACTGCATATATTTGGATGAGGATTCTTATTGTAACTTAGTTTGTGTCATTGTGCTGCGCCTCACTGGGAGCATGTTTGATAACGAGCAGGGTACGGAGCAGGAAAAGTGAATACAGCGATGCGTTGCCCACACTTCCAGCGCGGGTCAGTGTGGCAGAATAGTGCAGGCTGGTTGAGCAGTGCAACGTAAACACGTCGCGAGAGTGAAGAACAGTGACAGGCCTAATAGTTAATGGCTCTGAGCTCAGCACCGTACAGTACACCAAATGATATGATGCACCGCACTCCTGCAGTTTCATCTTTGGCTATCTCATTTTCTCTGTTTGTCTGTCCCATCCATTCTTTTCTGCCACATCATGACCAAAAAGAGGGGTGGAAAACAGCAAAACAACAAAGACCTGTTATTCTCCCTCTCTCCTTCATTATTACTTGTCTGTTTCCCTCATTCCCACTAAAAAGTCAGACCCCACACCTCCATCCCCTTTTCTCTTCTTTTACCCATATCTATCCACATCCCCTTATTTGCCTCCCCTGCCACTATATTTATATGCCACGTCCCTGCCTCCTTTCCCACTTTTTGCCTACTCCATTCCATCTCTCCATTAAGTCAGACGCATTGTATTTACAGTACTTTTCAGTTCTATTCTCACTTCTTTCTTGCCGTTGCTCACTATCTCTCTTTCCTCCAGTCACTTTTTGCTCCCACCCTCCACCTCTCTTGTTTTCTTTGCTACCTTTTTTTTCTACCCAAAAGACTGATCAGGGTCAAAGAACTGGCAGACTGTGACAAAGAGAGGAGAGTGGGATGAAGACGGAGTGAAACACATAGAGCATAGAGAGAGAGGGGGGGGGGGGGGGGTAGACGTGGAGCGAAGGAGAGGCACTTTATGGGGAATATTATTTCGGCGGGCCCCTTTTTAATCAATACAATTGTGTTTGGTAATGGAAGCCATGAAAATTAGGGGAAGAGATGGGGAAAATGGACAGAAAGAGGAAGTGGAGAGAAAGTGAGAAGGAGGCGGAGTGAGGGAGGGAGGGAGGGCAGTTGGCACCAGAAGTAAATTGAAAATGATGTGCTGGGTTGTGTGTGTGTGTGTGTGTGTGTGTGTGTGTGTGTGTGTGCAGCTGACATATTAACCCTGCCATCTTCCAGGTAGTCATTATCTTCCAGTGGGATTGTTTGTGTGTGTTTGTGAATTCTGTGTTAACCCTCATATCTCTATATTATTAAGCAGCTTTCTTGTGCAGCTATGAATTTATCTGGTGAATGTTTGTGAATATAACACTGGCATTTATGGATGCAGCTGTGTGAGGGGGATGTGTCTAAAGTGATCTTAACTGTTGTTATTATTTATGCAGCGCAATACTCATAACCACTTCTGTATCTTTATCTCTGTCTGCTACAAACTCTCACCCCGCTGTTCTCCAACAGCTAGTTTCTGTTTTTCTTCATATTGTTCCTGCTCAGCCTGCAGCCTAAATAGCGCCCATTTCATCTTTTCTGTCTTGCTTTCTTCCTGTCCTATAGATACTTTTCCTCTGTTTCCCATATTCCTGGTCCGCTTTTCTTTTTTTTTTTTATCCAGCCAAAGATAACTTTTATTACCTTGTGATTGGATCCAGAATTTTATTATTCAGTCTAGCCTGAATGCAATCTTTGATCATTTTCTTCCTACTAACTCAGTGCACAGCTTCTTCTTTCTTTATCTTTCTTGCTGCATCCTTCATTTTCTGTTTTATTCTGATTTGATGTCCTCAGCAGTGGACATTATAAAAAATAGTTTAACTTAATCTCTACTTCTTTTGCTCTTTTTCTTCTTTGCCCTCTTTCTTTTCTCCTTGCTGTCTCTCTTTCTTTTAGGCACCCTCTCTTAGTGTGATATTTATCTGCCACCCCCCCTCGGCAGGTTGCCATGGTCTCCATACCTACTCTCTCTCTCCTGTTGGTCCTGGCAGAGTGGGCAGGTCTGGTGGACGCGTCCCCGCACCTCCTGCTTCGGCCGAGCCCAAGGGAGCGTGATGCTGGGACCGTGATGAACTTCAACATCGCTGTCATCCATGCTGGTGCTACAGTGCAAGCAGAGGCAGCAGTGGCAGGGCCTGGAGGAAGGGTGCTTTACCCTGGTTTTGGGCGGGTTTACGGCTCCCTGGGGGAGAGTGTGGTCACCCAGTGGGGCTCTGCTAACGTCATTTGGCTACAGGTCAGACACAGTGTCCTCTACATTGTGCTCAATCAGCTTTATTTGAAAGGAGGGAATAACAATCCATTATTTGTTCTCGTTGAGCTGAATGGACCCAACTGCTGTGTGTTGCTGTGTTAGTCCTGCTCAGTGAGCAGATGTCTGGCTGGTTAACTAATTATCTCTCTTCCTGTTTCCCTCCCTGTCTACCACCCACCCTTCCTCTCCCAGGTGAATGACAGTAGTCCAAAGACAGTGCTGTCCCAGCTGTGTGAGCTGCTAGCTGCTCGACCTCTGCAGGGCCTGGTTTATGAAGAGGAGAGGCCCCCTCGCACACCTTGGGGTCCTTTGGCCCCCATGCTGGAGTTTGTCTCTGCGCAAACAGGACTGCCCATAGTGGCTGTAGGAGGGGGAGCAGGGCTAGGGAGGATGCCACAGGTAGGAGGAGGGAGGTCGGGACTGGGGTGGGGGAGTGAAGAGGAAAAGTTTGCAGGTGGTGTGTGTGAGATTGATTAAATGAAAGAGATTATAGGAGGCATTGTGGGGCTCAAATGTCACCAATATGCTGTGTTCTGAAGTGGTGTAGATTGATGACATTGTGAATCAATACACAAACAAAAACGAACCGATGTTAGTACACTTCAAGTTTAAAGAGACCCACTAGAGTGCATCCTCTGTGTGGGGAAAAAAAACGGCATTGGGAAGTGGGAGCAAGATGGAGGGGAAGCTTAAGGTCAGCATCACTGCTCAGTGGAAGCTGCACGGTTTGATCTGTGAATGTTGCTGTGCCCCTGATGGTTCTGGTGCAGAGGCAGTGAGCAAATATGCATCTGAATGGGTAAAGAAATTGTGTGCACACTACGCAGTTTTATGTGTATATAAGAGAAAACCTGTGCCGTTTTTCATCACCAGACGGGAAAAACACACAACAAGTTTAATATTAGGGCATACAAAATAACTGTTTTGACCATTTACTCTTGAGGAATTAAATTGTAGCACTTTGATAAACTTCCTTTGAAGATGCACCCCAGCCTAGTCCTCTTCCCCTCCCACCCCGGAGCAGACTTTTTAGAAACACTCCCTTCTAGATGTCATATGAGAATTCATTCACCAGTTCAGGCTGTTTTAGCCCCGTGGCAGTGGGAATGCTGCTGCTCCATAAAAACTTCAAGCCCTGTGACGCCTCTGTGTTGTGCATAAAGATGAAGCAGTTTCAAGCATTGTGGTTCTTTGGAGTGCTTTTCAGCGGTTTAAATTACTCATGCAGTTTGTAACTTCAGCTTAAACACAGAAGAGGATTTCTTCTTTTTTTTTTTTTTCATTGAGATTTTAACCACATCTGCTGCTCTCTTCCCCAAATCAGGAATCAGGTTCCATCTTTCTCCAGTTCAGCTCCTCTACCGCACTGCAATTAGAAGTCATCTTTGAGGTATTGGAGGAGTACGATTGGACTGCCTTCTCCGTCGTGTCTACGCGTCACCATGGCTACCAGGACTTCTTGTCTGTGGTGGAGGGCCTGACCGACGGCTCGTTCATTGGCTGGGAGAAGAAGAGCGTGGTGATCCTGAACGTGACCGACGACCCTGGGGGGGCACGCACGCGCAGGCTACTGAAGGAGAACGAGGCGCAGGTGAGACAGGGGGGAGGGAGGGGGGAACGAGGGAGGAAAGGGGAGGAAGTGCTGCAACAACCATTGGGGGCCCCCTCTCTGACAGGTGGCTTCCCAGCTTTTTCCTTCCTTCTTCATCTCTCCCTCTGCCCCTCCACCTCTCTCTCTCCCCTCTCTCCTCTATCCCTCTGTTCTTCTCTTCCCCCTCTGCTGATGCTTTAAAATTTAAACAGTACAGCAAAAACCACAAATCAGTCTGCTTTGTGAACAGGCTAAACGGCGACATTGCGCGAGAAGAATTTGACCAGTTAAATTGCAGTTTCCTCTTTTTTTCCCCCTAATGCGATGCTTTGAAAATGAAAAGTTGAAGACAAAAACAAAACATTTGTTAGCTCTACTGCATGAAAGTTTTAGACAAGTGTGATGTGAGACTGTATTTCAGTCAGACTGACGTATAAACGTATTTCAGAGCCTTGCACCTCCCCGTCACAGAAAGCTGCCCTGTCATAACGTATATCTTCCAGCCAATCAGTGTATTTATTTACGTGAAAAATGAATCAGCTGTACTTTCTTATGCTACTGATTCCAAATCCATCCTCATACTTCAAACCTTCTTTGCTTCATCGGTGTTGACAGAGGTGAATCGTGGTTTTGGGTTGCATCATGATGTTTTCCATTCCTTTTTGAATATGTGCTTGCTCGCTCTCTCCTTGATTCCTTCAGACAGACTTTTATGCTTCCCATGCTCTTGTTTTCACTTTCAACCTGCCACTTTTTCTCCACAGTCCTTGAGTTATCATTGCTTTTACTTGATCAAGCTCCATTTTGACCCCCATGATCCTCCTGTTGAATTTTTCACTTGTGTGTGTTCTCATGCCTACTCGCCCAACCTCCCTCCCCTTGCCTTTCCTCCTGCATTTCTTTGCCTAGAGACAGGCTCAATCACTTCTGCTGCTTTGCTTTGCACCTCCATCTCTGTATGGCTGTCTCTCATTCCTTCAGTCCATTTGTCCGCTTCGCACACTCGACATGTCTTCCCAGCCAAAGGCTCTGCTCTCTGTTGGCTGAGTTTAGTCTGGGTCTCAATGTCATCGCTAATGTCCCAGCATGGCCACTGCGGCTCTGCGTGCGTGTTTGTTTCCACAAGTGTGTGCATGTCGGCTGCACTCCTGCTATTTTCATTATTCATACAACACACTGCTTGCAGTAAGTTGTCCATTCGGAGAGCTTGCTTTTGTACTGTCTTCCTATCATGACAGCCCTCTCTCTTTCTACGGTGGGACTAACAAACACTTGTGATCGCGTTGTGATGCTGTCTATGTTTGTATCTCATTCTCTTTCTCTCTGTGTGCCACATGTATGGCAATGTCTTCCTCATAGCAGATGACCTGAAGCAGGTCTCTAGCTCGACTATTACTCAACCTTATCATTGTCTGTCTCTTGTTCCATTTCTCTTCCAGCTTCTGCCTTGTCAGTTTTTCTTCGGCTTTCTTTCTCTCTGTTCTGTGTTCCTCTTTTTCTCCATTTCCCATCTTTAGATGCCGTGCGGGTCTGTTTATAACTCAGATTTTTTCCTTCCCTTCTTACTTCAGTCTCCTCCTCTCTCCCTGTCACCCTCGTCCTCCCTTCTTTCAGTCACTCTCAGTTCCTGCTTAATTCACTGTAGGTTTATTGGCACACGGGCAGGATTGTTTTGCCAAGCCATTACAGTTCAAAATTCAATGAAGGGGCAATTCTCAAAATTTGCCTTCAGTCCGTATCCCTGACTGCCCTTCTATTGATGAAAGAGTTATCTTCTTCTTTCTTGTCCTTCTATTCCCCTTCACCTCATTCCCCTCACGCCATCAGTTTCTGTGTACTTCTTCCATTTTAAGCGCTTCCCCTCTTTTTTGATAGCAGGTAGCAGTATTCAGTCTTGTTATCTTTTTCCACCGTTCTCAGTCCTTTTTTTACCCACTGTTTTCCCTCTAAACCATTTTCATGTCCTCTGGTCAGTTTCTAAACCCTCCCCCCATCTCACCTTACGTCAGCATTTGCAGCTGACAACTCATTGAGTTTTTTTTTTGTGTTGTTATTTTATATGTTTTCCTTTCTTTCTTCATAGCCCCAGTCCATCATTCCACCTCCTATTTCAGAAATATCTTGTATCTCTCCAGGCCCTGATTTCACAAAAATATGCCATTTTCCGTGGCCCTCCCCCCAACTACCTCTGCTACCCTGCACCTTTTCCAATCTCTAAGGAAGGACTATTCCCATCTCTGACGACTTTCATAAATCTTCTCATTGCACCCCCTTCTCTGTTTCCTGTTGTCTTCAGGTCTCTGCTCACCTGCTTTTAAAGACATCTTTCCGAGTTTAACCTCCTACCCCTCATTTCCCCTCAAATGTGCTCGGTCTCCCTCCCCCTGACCCTCCTTCCTTCTCAAATCTCTGTCTCCTCTGCCTCTCATACACTACTCCTTTGCTCCACCACATACAGTTGTTTCATCTTCTCTTTCTTGTTTTCATACTCTTTTCATTATTCATTACAGTAACTCGTTTCATCAGGCTCAAGCTCATTAAGCACTGACCTCCATTGTCTCCCGTACCTCCAGGTTAGCACACATCCCTTGCATTCATGCAGTCTTTCCTTTTTCTTGTGTGTGTGCTTTTCTCTTGAAATTATACGCCCGACTTCCATGAACCTTATCTCATCACCTTCCAGCTATCTCTCCTCTTACGTCTACCAGCATCCTTTTTCATTGTCGATATGGCCTTTTCTGTCCACCCCCCTCCCTTTCCACTCAGGTGCACCGCTTCTCTTGCTCTGTCTGTCTCCCCTTACTTCTGCCACCTGCTGTCTCTCTCCATGTCTCCCCTTTCCCCTCCTTATCTCACTAGAGTGTATGTGTGTGTGTGTTTCCCCCTGTCCCTGTTCTGTCCCCGCCGTCCTGTTGTCCTCCAGGTGCGTTTGCTGTACTGCTCCCAGGAGGAAGCTGAGCTGGTTTTCAGAGCTGCTTGGGCAGCCGGCCAGGCCGGAGCATCGCACATGTGGTTTGCAGTGGGGCCAGCACTCTCAGGTTTGGGCATGGAGAGCCTGCCTCGGGCTTTGTTCGCCGTACGGCCCCAGGGCTGGAGGGACGAACCTCGCCGAAGGATCGCTCGAGGTGTGTCTGTGCTGACTCACGGGGCAGTGGCAATGCGCAAGGAATACGGAACTACGGGTGGGCCAAACTTTGTCACCAACTGCATGACGGATGCCAATCAGACCCAGAGACTGCGAGGCAGGATGAGGTGAGAGGAACAGAGGGAAAGAGGGAATCTCCAAAGAAGGGAAATTAGGAGGGAAGGAAGATTATTATTGAGGAGTGTAAATACAGGGTAGGTGGAAGACTAACAAGTTAAATAGTAGGACACAAAAATACACAGAATAAGGTTTAGTCTATGAAAGGACACTTGGTTCATAGAAACAATTAACTGAAAGATATGTAGGTGGAGTTGTGTCAAAGAGAAAGCACACATGGGATATGTGAATTTGGATCTGGACGCCATCCATGCAAAATAGATGTTGTTGGTGCGTGTAGTTGTGAGTTGGCAAAATTACCCCAGCATCTGTAGCAAGTGGACCATGTCTCATGTATATTAATGAGCTGGTTTTAATATATTCCTCATAGGCTGTACAAACACACAGCAGCACATTCTAACAGGTAGCAGAAGTGGTTCTGGTTATCATTTTTGTTCATTTCTAACAATGGTCAGTCTATATATATGTGTGTGTGTGTGTGTGTGCGCCATACATGATATAACTGCAAATGCCCCAAGTGTGATCACTTGAAAATGAGCCAAACATGTAATGAATTAGTCCATTTGCAATAATTTAGTAACTGATGCCAAGCACCAACAGTGTGGCAATTATCAGGATATGATGAATGGTTTCTTCTCTCTTTGTTTATAAGCTATGTCCAGGAACAGAGGAAAACAATATCTTCATTTCCATTTTTTTGCACTGCTACCTGCTGTTCACAGTCTGCAATTGCAAGCTGCTGTTCCATCTGATGCTCTCTCTCATGCAACAAGAAAGCTTTCAGATGTTTATGTTTTGAAGCCAGAGAGATGACATAAGGGGACAATTTGAAAGTCTATCCTGTGTGATTAACAGTCACTCTATAGACCGAAGCCTATACAGAGAGCAGCAGTTGTTTGATTTCAAAGACCTTGACAATTGTGAGCGTCTGATCATTTGTCTGTGGATGTGATTTAACAGACAAGCCCTGACTGACACCACAGAGCTGCTGCGGTTTAGTTTCAAGAGAACAGCACAGACGTATTGCATCACCTTCAACATCAAGATTTCTCTTTTTGTCCTCTTATCCTTTAGGAAAGCTGTTAATTTATTAATATTATGCACTTTGTGTGTCATTCTTAGCATCTCATTGTCTCCTTCCACCTCTGTCTAACAATGATGCAGGTATTTTAGCAACATCACACTTGGTGGACGAGACTACTCCTTCAATGGTGACGGTTACTTGGCCAACCCCTTCTTGGATGTCATCTCCTGGACACCTGGACGTGGATGGGAAGATGTAAGGACATGACATCAGTCATTTTATTTAATCACATGTTTGCGATTTCAACTGCAAGCCAAGAATCAAAGTCAAAGGAAGAAAACGGTGAAAAGATACAGTTCATTATACAGTATGTGTTGTAGCTTTCTCCAGAAACTGTAATTTTTGTCTTCTATGAAACTTAAAGGCGCCAGTGCTCCAGGCAGCAGGATTTTGCTGATTTGTGCAACATTTAAGTCTTAATCTGAGCTAGAAGGGTAGATCTATGTTGCATTGGCATCTGAAGAAAGAACATAAACCTGACAGTGAGGACAGCCAGGTCACAGAGGTTAATGTTCAAATAAAGTTCACTATGGCTGTCGGTGCCCAGAGGCAGAGGGGAGAAGCTGGCTGCACACAATTTAACTACACTTTGTTTGGCCTGCTGTGCTTTTTATGTTGCACCCACTTCTCTTTATCTGTGGTAAAGTACTCATGTAATATCTCAAACGCACTCACACTGCCAGGTCTGAGATGGATAGACCATTCAATCTGATATTTGATTAATGAAGTCACTTGTCAAAAAAATAAAAGATTCTGTTTTACTTGGTTAATCACAAGGAAAGTGAATTTGAAATTGTTTGAATCCACAGTGAAGACAAGGAAATCAAAAACCTAGAGTTTTTGTTTGTGCAAAAATATAATTTCAAGGTGGAGTTTATGAGATGTTTGTTCAAGCAACAGTTCCTTCTGTACGTTTATTCAAAGAATTATGCTCTGAGGAATGGTGAAACAAAGTTGGATTTTTGTGCAACTGCAGAGGCTACTTACCTGAATTAAATAACACCGTTAAGCTTTACATGCGCTTTACCTGAATTTTGGGCAGCATATCCACACTGCAGGAGAACTTTTCTAAAGGTGCACTCAGCAGAAATGGCTTGATGATCTTGACAGAAAGCAACAGTATATTTTCCTGAGTTTGGGAGAGGTATTTAAAAAAAAAAAAAAAAAAGAAAAAAGAAATTGCAGCCATATTTCATTTGATTCCTGGTGTTGTTTTGATTAATAACTGCTGGTTGGTTCTCCTGTCCTTCCTTCACTCAAGCTTTTCTGTGAAATTAAGATTTCATCAGAACAGGATATTTCTGGGTGTCATCATGTGTATACATGTCTCCCAAAGAGCATAGTCTTTAAAACTGCAGTTTTAAAAAAAAAAAAATCCTTAGTATGAAGCCTTGTCAACTGTTGGAGATATTTCCTCTTTAATATAGAGGGATTTTTACCCTTGTCAGGTGTCAGAGGAGAGAGCGATGCTCATTTTCTCAACTGCGCACCGGCTCCGCTACACGACAGTGCACATGCATAAAGGCACACAACCCTCTCAGATCATATACTTCGCAGTGGCACAAATGGTGATGCACCCACACAAGCACAAACACACACACTGGTGGTTCTCAGCCTCCTGCTGGTTTTAACAGCCCACCAGAGTCCAGTCTCAGCGTGTCATAACATACAGACTCCCGTCACATCCCTCAAATCTCTTTCAATTAGAGGCTCCTGTGCTGGTCCTTCGACTCAAACCTAGGGTACAAAACCCGCCCACACACATACACACACACACACGCATCTGCTTAGAGCTTATACATAGACATCCACACGTGTGCGCACAAGTGTGAGAACATACTGTATGCTTACACACCTCTTGCATAAACCCTACTCCATATACACACACACACAGACACATTCTGAGGATAAGACGTCTGCATCTGCCTATTATGCACATCCACGCTGTTGGCTCCCCCTGAATTTTTAATGTTCTCTTTACAATGACTGCACCATTACTTAGAGCCTGGGAGCGCCCAGCTTGGCTCACTGAAACACTGCAGACAAGTGCTAAAGGTTGTCCAACATTAGTGGAGACAGCAAAAAGAGCTAGATGTTCCAGGATATTACCAGAATTTAATGAACATTTATTAAAGCCGCCCTCAGCCGGTGAGGAATAACACTTTTGCTTTAAGTGGCTCCCAGTCTTCAAACTTTTGCTCCAAGCCAGAAGACTTTCTCTGCTACTAATATTCAAGCAATTTTTTAAAGTCTGCAGTCTTTTTTTTCTGTTCTTTTACTGACTGTGCCTTTCTGGATATTTGTCTTATACGGTGCAGCATGCTCTCCAGTAAGCGCAGTCTGTTTCCTGTCTGTGCTCCCTGAGACTGTTTTGATTGAATGTCTGTTGTGGCGCTGTGGACGAAGTGCAGTTAAGACTTTGTCATTGTTGCTACTGCCTCCTCCTCTCTGCCAACGCTTACATTACACAGATGGGAATACTACACAGAGCTGCCAAACTTTACTCGCACTGGCCTGCTTCAGCTCTCACATTTTTGTCTTTTTTTTTTTTTAAGATTTGTGTGTAAATCTTTATTTTTATGCATCCAGAAGGGTGTGCAACGGAATGTGCATCCGGCACATTCAGAGTGCAAATAAAAATGCACAGAGAAAGAAAGAACAGTAGTGCATCTTTGGGATATTTGACAGACATTTTCAGGTCAACAGCGGACACAAAGCAATGCAGTCAAATCGCACAGAAATGCTGGTGTACTTCATGCACGAATTTTTTGGAAGTCTCTAAGAGAGCATATGGACATCTACTCATCACATGGCTTTTTTTTTTTTTTTTTTTTTTTTTTTTTAATTTTCCAAGACCGCTAAACAGTTTGATGCCTTGGGATTAAAGACTTAGATTTCAGCTCTGCGCTGCCACTGAAACTGTCTTTGGTCTAAAAAAGCTCATTGTCCAGCCGTGTGTTATTTCAGTTAACATGTAGATTATTATTATCTTGCTTAGAGTCTGCAACTGAAATTGCAAGTATAAACACTTTAAATGATTTATTAATGTAACTTTTGCACCTTGCAACAGATTGATCAAAAATATCTTGCCTCCTTGGCCTTGTGGCCTAAAACTGACTGAATGAGCATCATATCTCATTAGTACCTGTACCGCGCAGTAAAACATTACGATATACCCTAAAGAAAGTTCTGCCTTTATGTATACTATTCACCTTTTTATTCATACGATAGAAGATATGTAAAATGTATTTCTGTAACCCTTTTGTGTCCAGTGTTTATGATGTTGCTGGATTGTTTTATGCTGCCCTTGTTTCTGCATTTGAAAACTGTGTTTGGTTAAGTATTCTTTATTTGTTTTGAACATACATCAGAAACATGAATTTAATGGTAACTCAGTAATGCTTGATCAATATGAGTGTTTCAAAAACAGAGCACTGACTGGATTTCTGTCATTGTTCTTGTTGTCGTCTACCGTCCTGGTATAGCTCTATTTAAAAATGTAATAAATATACAACCACTTTTTACAATATTTATAAGTGACAAGTGAAACAGTAGCAGTTAACAATACAATCTATTAAACAAGGTTTAATTGAATTGAGTATAGGCCAGTACTTAAATGGGTAAGATTTCAGGACTCGGGTTGGATCTATATCTGTTGCTGTAACACCAGCACTGGTGGTCCAGCTCTGAAAGACTCGATGAGCAAATCTTAATGAATGGTAATTATCCTGCGCGCTGCAGAGCTGTTCTGTGCTTCACTAAAGCAAAACAGGCAGGGAACCAGAAGTAAATAAATCAATGATTTTTCTTGGTACCAAAAGCACCAAAGCAGAAAACTGTCCTCTGAATTACTTGGTCATTACATCTATGCATGAAATGTATTTGAACAAAATTTGGGCTCATGGAAAAAAAAAAAAAAAAAAAAAAAAATCATTTCTCTCATTAACTTATATTCTGCTTTTTTTTTTTTTTTTTCTGCAGCGCATGTCAGTAGGGCATACAATTTACTTAGTATATGTATTCAGCCAGTAGGGCCAGAAATCCAGAAAACATATTTGATTTATAGATGCAGTACTAACTCCGGTTTTGTGGGTTTAAGTGCATAATCTTAACCATGTAGTTTTCAGCACATTATCAAGTAGCTTGTATTATGTAAAACAGTGACACAATTGTGACTAAAAGTGCAGTGAAACAGGAATAGAAATACAAAGCTTGCGAGTAAAGTTACTTTCAAAGAGCAGAGGGTGGAACACGACTTAAACTTGAATCTTTCACCAACGCTTCAAACCTTTCATGACTTCATAAAATAAGGTGACGATGTACTGCTCTGTGTCATCCGCTTCTCTTCCAATCATATCCGTGAGTTGTTTGGAGCTGGATGAGGGTGCCTGTGGCTCTTTCTGTGGTTTGGTGGCTGGTTCAATCCCCAACTCCTCCACATATTGAAGTGTTTTTGCTCATAGCATTGGCTCATATGCATGAAGTGCATATACATGTAAGTGTGTGCGAGTGTGCATATTAAGATAGGTGCTATATGCGACTGGGTGTTAATGGGTGAATGAGAAACACATTGTACTTCATGGGATGAACCTAGAGGAGGCTAAAGGGCACGACTTAGTTTGGACCATTTAAAAATTAAATAAATTAGACTTAGACTCCTTAAAAATGAAGGTAATTATTATCTCTTTACATTGATTTGTTTCTTTGTATACACTAACACTATGATTATACATTCAAATGACATTTTCATGTTTTTTGTTAAATATCCTTTACTCCTGGACCTTTTGTTTTATGTATATATATATATATATATATATATATATATATATATATATATATATATATATATATATATATATATATATATATATATATATATATATATATATATATAACTTTTTATTATTTTTTGTACAACAATGCAGAGGTATTTTCAGGTATTGTTGGAGGGCATTTTATACAGCAGCGATGGGAATAGAACAAGTGAAAATATTCTCTAAATTTGGAAAGCATGTTGAATCCAAAAACAGTTACATGAACTGATTCTGTCATTAAATTTGAAAACCTTTTTTCTTTTTTTAATTGACCTCAAGTCTAAGTGTGAAAATTTTGGGCACCTTTTTTTTTTTTTTTTTCTTTTTCTTTCTTTTCTTTTTTTTTTTTGTTACTTGTTTTCAAGATCCAGAGGCAGAGTCTTGTTGTTTGATTGTTTTTGATGCTTTGCGCTCAGAAAAGTAAAGATGACATGATTCATCATTACCAACAAAGGGAGCATTAGAAAAAGAGAGAGAAAAAAAGACTTGTTTGTGTTCTACGCCTTTATCTCATGTTTGTCTTATCTGTTCCCCTAGGTAGGCTGGTGGGAGAATGGGGTACTAAGGCTTCGGTACCCAGCCTGGTCCCGCTATGGGCCCTTCCTTAAACCACCTGATGATGCCCAGCACCTACGCGTGGTCACACTGGAGGAGAGGCCATTTGTCATTGTGGAGCTTGCAGACCCTGCATCTGGAACCTGCATCCGTGACTCGGTTCCCTGCAGACGACCTCTTAATGCCAGGTTTGACTGTTTTGGCCGAAAAACAAAAAAGATGTCACATAAACAAAATATTGAATTTAGTTATGGATGTTTTAGTTTATGAAATATGTGATGTTGTTATTCCTTTGTGTACTACAGTCTTATAAATTCCATTCACATGTACAACACTTTATAATATTCAAAAATGTTAAGTGCTGCAGGAGTTGTAATCTGTTATTTACAAAGTTGTGAATGGAACCTCTACGCTCTCATGATGCCATCGAACTGAGGTTGCATTAGTCACCTATCAAAACTGTAGTCTCTTCACTCCCTGGGCTTAATCAATAACAGACTGCTCTCCAGAGGATCAGTGGAATGACTCGAGTCTGGAATCAGATATGACCACAGAGGAGCTTTATGGTTCATCAGCTTCTGAAGGGATGACAGCACCTATCGTACACTGGTCAATCAAACCTGCCGCAAAGTGCCTGGCCACAATATTCCTCTCCTTTCCTTTCCAATCAGGATACAGTTTTTAACTCTTTTAAGTTTTGGTTTTGCATTTTCTCAATCATTTTTTCTAAACTTGTTTTTCCTTTCCTGTGATTCTCTTGTAGTGCCATCCACGAGGGAGTGGCTCCCATGAAGCAGTGCTGCAAGGGATTCTGCATTGATATCCTTAAGCGACTGGCCAAGATCGTCGGCTTCACCTATGATCTGTACTTGGTGACCAATGGGAAGCACGGGAAGAAAATCGATGGGATTTGGAACGGCATGATTGGAGAGGCGAGTCTTTGCTTATGTGTTTGTTGTATGGCACTGGTTCTGCCTGTCTGCCTTTGTGAGCAATGTGTTCTGGGTTTTAGCCCAGTAACACGTGTGTGTGTGTGTGTGTGTGTGTGTGTGTGTGTGTGTGTGTGTGTGTGTGTGTGTCTGTGTGTGTGTGTGTGTGTGTGTGTGTGTGTGTGTGTGTGTGTGTGTGTGTGTGTGTGTGGTTGTGGTTGTGGTTGTGGTTGTGGTTGTGCCTCTGCATATTTTGCGTTGCATATGCAGCTATGAAGCTGCACAAGAGCCTACCTCAGCATGTAGTCCTCGGTGACCACTTAAAGTCTTTGTGTCTCATCAATCTCTGTTAAAATTATGGCCACTTAATGGCTGCCAGCAATCAGACAGCTGTCATTTATCACACACGGGCATACACACGGACACATAAATGCGGAGACATAAACATATTCTGTACTGTAGGGAGAAAAGCACACAGGTAAACAAATTTAATGGACAAGCAATATATCTAACACATGCAGTGTGCACATTCTCCTAGAACCAAATCCACCTTGTGTGTTTATCTGCAGAGACACATTCTTGCTCCAACAAGCACATATTAGGACAAGCACACAATGTCAGACTCCCCCTGGTTAGCTGCAGTTTGTCTTTGATAACTTCTTGGTCATGAGGGGTTCGTGAGTTCCCAGCAAGGAATGACACAGATATGCTGATGAAAATTTTAAAAAATAAATTACAAGATGCATACAAACAGACAGGCCTGTACACATACTATGCTCTCGAATAAGCAGAGATCAATACGGTGGCTGCTGTTTCTATCTTCGTGCTTCCCGCTGTTTCTATCTTTGTCCCAGAGGGAATTTGCCAAACAGCATTAGTCACAGGTTCCTAAGCAGTTCCACTACTTTCTGCTGCTCTTATCTTTTATAATTTGACCACAAATCAGTCTTCGGGATTGAAAGGCCACACAAGTTTTGTTTTCTTATACCTATGAATGTCTTTGAGGAGCTGCTGCAAAACTTGCCATTCTTTGATCAGGTAATCCACGGACTTGGCAAAGTGGAGAGAAGTGCATGTTGCGTTCTGCTCTGCTTTATTTTTCTGCTGATTTTCTCTGAAGTGCGAATGTGCCATGTCTAATGTAGATTAACATTTTACTTGTACAATCAGCAGACACAGCGGTTTTCAGGTTTTGCTGGATGGTTGCTGGGAGAAGACAAGCCTGAGCTCATTTCGTATGCTAAAGACATGCACAGAAGACACGTGTTCAGTTATTGTACTGCACTGAATCACTGGCACCCCCTCGTGCTGCCAGACTCTAGTATGTACAAAGGGTCGAGGTGCAGAGATGTCAGCATCTCACCTGGAAACAAACCTTTGTGAACCGTAAAAGATAGGCTTTGTCCACCTGAAACACCTGCATGTATTACACATAATTAGATTTCTTCATTATCATTGCTCTTTTCCCCTTTTAGGTAGTGTACAAGCGGGCAGATATGGCCATTGGTTCACTGACTATCAATGAGGAGAGGTCAGAGGTTGTGGATTTCTCTGTTCCCTTTGTGGAGACGGGGATCAGTGTCATGGTCTCCCGTAGCAACGGAACTGTATCACCATCAGCTTTTTTAGGTAAGAGGCCGTGTATAGAGGGAGGCATCACGCTGATGTACAGAGTCTAATCTAATTGTAAAGTGTTGAGTTGGCATAAAACTCCTCGATCTTCGGTTGCCGGCCGTTACATCAAAATTAGCGGTTCTTTTCTTCTTAGCTGCTCATGTCTTCTTAACTTCTTCTTTCACTCAGTCAGCAAACTCAAGGCTCCAGTGGGAGGAGAGTGTTATTGGCTTATAGACTGCATTGAGGAGATAGTAGAAAAGAGAGATAGTGTTTATGGTCTTCTGAAGAATATGTTTGCTCTAGTGCTTTCTATTTTCATTGTCCATATGTTCAGCATTCATTATGTGTCAGTTTTATGAAGCTCGCTTGTATCTTTTACTGAGTCAATGAATAATATTGATCATTTCACAAAGCCGTGCAAAACATATCCTTTCTCTTTTCCTTCACAGAACCCTACAGTCCAGCAGTGTGGGTGATGATGTTTGTCATGTGCCTCACTGTTGTGGCTGTGACCGTCTTCATTTTTGAATTCTTCAGCCCCGTGGGTTATAACCGCAGCCTCCAGACTGGCAAGAGTGAGTGATGAGTCTGAGCTTTCTGAGTTTCCTAGTTTGATAAACGAGTCTGTGCACGGTCCATCACTGTTGCCTAATGCATCAAATGGACAAACATGGAACAGCTTCCTGAAAAACTGGTTAAAAGCTAACAAAGACAAAAAAAAAAGTGAGATTTTTTTTTCTTGTTGTTTTTTTTTTTTTTGTGGAGAACCGGAATAAATGTAGTTTCAAATGAAATTGCTTTCTTGCTGTTTGATTACTCAGCTGTCCACTGGTCCACTGTCCGTTGCGCAGATATTCTCTGTGAAGACAAACTTGAACGTACAGCATGTTAAACTTCATCAAGCGTTCCAAACATTAAAACAGCTATTACTTATTCACCGTCACAGATTGTACCCTCTGTGATATCCAGCTTGCCAAATACTTTGGTGCAATACCCAACCTGACTTGCCTGTTTCACCGCATGGTTGTTGCAATTTCTACATAGTTTTCCTAAACGTCATCCTCTCCTATATTCCCCTCATTCATTCTAATCTCCCTGTTTTCTTTTCTCGCTCACTATCGTCGTATTAGGGTAGGGGTATTTGAGCCATTTCAAAGGAAATGTTGCACCGCAAGCTTGAATCATTTGTAAGATCATGTAGCAGCTGAATGGAAAGCTGCAATCCTTAAAATGAAAAGCTACCACCTTAAAAGGCTTGATCTCAAAAAAACCTTAATGCATTCTTTCTCTTTTTTTTCCTTTCGTGAACTGTGAGCCTATTTTCACAGATCATTTGGGGGAAAGATTTTATTAAAATCTCCTGCTTTATCTGCATTTGCATATAAGCCAATACATTCTTCTTCTCTCATACTGACTGTGTTGCTTTTTTGAGAAAAAAAAAAAATGTCACAGCTGCCAGTTTCACTCATAACTCGTTATATCTCACAGTCTTCTTTGAACCTTTCTCATTGTGAGCAGAGGCTGGAGGGTCAACTTTCACAATAGGAAAGTCTGTCTGGCTTCTGTGGGCCATTGTCTTCAACAACTCGGTGCCAGTGGAGAACCCAAGAGGAACCACAAGCAAAATCATGGTGCTGATCTGGGCCTTCTTTGCTGTCATTTTTCTGGCCTCCTACACTGCTAACCTGGCTGCTTTCATGATCCAGGAGGAGTACATTGACACAGTGTCAGGCCTCTCAGACAAGAAGGTACTGCGCCACTTGAATACTGATTAAGAGGAAAACGCTGAAGGAGAATTAAAGTCTTTGTAAGCCAAATCCCATGCATTTGAATGTTAAATTGATTAAAGCATGGGATTTTTTTAAATGAATAGAATATCATTGAACACAATGCGGTTACCGCAGTTCCTGAGTGCTATAAAAAAAGGTGGCCCTAAGTAGTACTTTTAAAAAGACAGTCCTAAATAGTACTTCATAGAACGCAGTTATAAATATTGCTTAAGTTCTACACGATGGTCTCTTTTCTTATTTGACTGAGCATGGAGTGATGTAAGTTAGTCTGGAAAGTGGACAGAAATAGGTCAGACAGATTGGTGCACAGACTGATGTGTCTCATATGCCCCTTCTGTCTCCCTCCCTCGCCTTCTTTTGCTCTGATAGTTTCAGCATCCAGAAGAGCAGTACCCACCTCTGAAGTTTGGCACGGTGCCCAATGGGAGCACGGAAAAAAACATCCGCTCTAACTACCCAGACATGCACCAGTACATGGGCAAATACAACCAGAAAGGAGTGGAGGATGCCATTCTGAACCTCAAGACCGGGTCTGTCTGCCACATCTAGTCTGTGCTTTTCTGCTTCATCGTCTTTCTCCACATCCCACCTTTAGTTTTCCCGCAGCTGAACATCCATTCAAACATGCTCTGTAAGTTACTGTTTTTTGTTTTTTTTTTTTACTTTGAGAGGCTTTTGTCAAACATTCCTTAAGACCATTTAAAATAGTTTTGTTGGACATAACAACCTTTTAGGCTTTCAAGACACAAAACAACAAAGATCACATCACAAATAACGCAAAGATGTGCAAGTTTGTATTACAAATATATAAATGCAAAAATGTATTATAAACTGCACTTAAAGACTTGTTCTACAATGAGGCAAATATATTTATCTGCAATGTTTCACATAAAAATATATTTAGGTCTTTCAATTCTCCTGAAAAAAGGGGAAAAGGAATTTAATTAAATCAGCCATGTAGGATGACATTCTGTTGCAGAAGGCAGTAATATCTGCTTTCAAATTGCCATCCATCAAGTACATTCAACGCTTTAAATAAAGTGATCACAAGGAGATGATAAAAAAAAGTGTTTATTGGAATATTGAATATCCTCCAAAGAAAGACGCACAAAGTATAGATATAAGTGAAACGCATTTTCATTTGTGTAAAAATGTGTGATCAACAAATTAGATTTCAATTTACTTGTTTTCAGACATATACTTTTGAGTTTTCTCATTGGCTGTTGCAGGTTTCAGATGTTTTTTTGTATACCTGTCTTTCTAAACCTGTGGACAAGGTGAAGTGAAGGACTCCGGTCTGCAACATTTTCACCAGCACTGCCCGGTACTTTTTGTCCCTGGTGGATTTTTTTTTTTACATGGAACTACTATAAAAAGAGCTCTCCTCTCTGCTGTCAGAGCTGCAGCTATGTGTGTCTGACTGTTGGGACACACAACAACACACGCGTTGACATACTGTACATCCACAGAGGTGACGCCACAGCAGTGAGAATCAAAAACTTATACTACCTTTCATGCAAAATCTGGCACTTTCCTGCATGATTCTGTAGGGGTTTGTTTAAACCTTAAAAGAAAAACACTTTTAAGCCGAGAATAGCAGTTAATTCACTGATTCACTTTTTTGTTGTCATGGGCATTCATTTTTTAATCACTTATTAGTTACCTAAAAAAGTGTAACAATATTTAAACAGATGCATCAGGATCTATATCTTCAAGTGTCAATGCTATTAAAATGTTACCCGTATGCAGATCTTATCCGGTAAACTAACTGCAAAGACTTTTTTTTTTTTTTTTACCTCAGATGTCACCCACTTGGTCTGAGCAGCAGTGAAAACAATAATACCTGCTTGCACAGATGCTGACAAAGGCAGATGCTACTAGTAATCATTGTTTTTCGCAAAAGCTTTCAAAAACAAAATCGCCTCATTAGTAACCCAACTTCAGCAAGACAACCAAAACCAGTTTTTCTTCACACAGTGGACTCTTAAGATCATTGTGTGTGGGGAAAAGTCAAATTGAAGTAATGAAGATTTTCTTTTCATATAAATGGTTACTTAGGCTGGTCGTTATTGGAATAAATACTTCCAAATACTCTAAAATAAAATCAGTTTAATGTTCCCATAAATAACAGTTGTGATTGTACGGTTGGCTTTACAGTATGTTTATTATCTTCTAATAATTTATCACAAACCAATGTGAAAAAAAAAGAAAAAAAATATATTTTGTTTGTGACCAAAATGCAAAATGTTTACATTTACACAATAACATCTCGGCACAAATTTCATTCAATAAAGCCATTGTTTTACATAACCCCATAGATTTAAAATGCATAAAATATGTTTGTTTAATATTATTTTGAGGTTTTCACTGGATAAAGTGTAAAAGATGAAAACAGTGTCAGCCTGCTGTGTTATTTTATTTTATTTATTATTAATATTCTTACTCTGGCACTAACAGGCCATCATCCACAGTCTTTCTTTCTAAATCCTTCAAATCAGAGCAACATTTCACATCTTTTGTCACACGTCATGCTTTGCTGCACACATTCTCTCACCTTTATTCTTTCCTGCTTCACCTCTACAACTCCACCTCCACCCATAAAGTAGGAGCAGCATCTCATCCTCAGTTTATAGTCGAATCAATCAATCATATGTTTGCATAATCCCAGTTTACTTTATCCTAAGCCGCTGCCATCAACCACATTGCCTTGGCACCAAAATTATAACTCGCTGTTAACATGAGCAAATAATTAGAAATTCCCATTTTTCTCCCAGAGTGTTTTTTTCTCTGTACTTATCTTTTCCTTCCGCTCACTCCTTGGTTTTCTTTTTTGTACCAACATTTTTTTCTCCATCTATTTTTTGGTCCATTCTTTCCCCTCCAAGCATGCTTTTTCTGTCTGTCTGAATTTAAACTTTATAATCCTCATCACTCTGCCTCTATCCCATGTCTTTCCTCCCCCCTGAAGTTTCTAAATCTCTCCCTCCTCTCTCTGTCTCTCCCTGTCGCTGTGCTCTTCATACCATATAAATCCCCATCCTCCTTGTTCCCTCAGCTTCCTCCACCACCTTCCTCTCATACACAGATCTGTGCTTGATTTCTGCCTTATTTTATTTTTCTTGTGTTTTCACTCTTGCCACCAAACCTGCTTTACCTTTCCACCCTTCCTCCCTTTCCTTGCTATTATTAAACTTTTTATGCCCTCTCCATCATCCTCTGAGCTGTCTGCTGTATATTTCTGCACCCCAGCTCTCTTGCCAGGTACATTGCAGATATACCTTTACTCATCCTCCCCTGCCTCAGCCAGTCTTTCCATCCCTTCACTGTCCCTCTCTCTCATTAAATGATGAATGAATTCTCCCTTGATCCCTTTACAGGAAACTGGATGCTTTTATTTATGATGCTGCGGTATTAAACTATATGGCCAGGAAGGACGAAGGTTGTAAGGTGAGGACCAGGCAGGCACTTTTGCACACACACTCTGTGGATCAGACATGCCCATGTGGTAAGTTTTTTTTTGTTTTTTGTTTTGAGTATCTACCTGTTGGCCTTTCTCAAAGGTGATGACCATAGGCTCGGGGAAGGTTTTTGCCACCACAGGCTACGGTATCGCCCTGCACAAAAACTCACGCTGGAAACGTCCTCTTGATCTAGCCTTACTGCAGCTGGTGGGAGATGGTAAGACCTGTGAAAAGGACGTGTGTGTCTGTTTGTGTGTCTCTAACAATAAAGTTGGGCAACGAGTGACAAAGTAATGTGGATGCAGAGGACTGAGGACACAGGGGGTAGATGAATGAGAGGATATTAACAGGTGAATAGGGAGGGGGGTGGGGGGTGCAATGGCTGTAAGGTGTTTTGATTGTGACAGGGGGAATAACGATGTGTGGGAGAGGGCTGATGGGGCTTTCCAAGAGGTTTGAGTCTTTATTTGCCAGCTGAGAGAAGGAGAAATAAAAGGGGAATAGGAACAAGAAAAATATTGTTTGTGAATGTGTACCCTCACTCTCATCCCTTATACACTCTTACAGACTTATCTCACTGTCCCTGGTGATCCTTTTTCATGTTTAGAATTGTCAAAGAAAAGATTATTTGCTTGCGTGCGTCAGAGTTGTAAAAAGTCACAACTTGTGTGGTGACGGATTTGCACAAATACAGATTAGCTGAGACTGACGCAAAGGCTGAGGATATGCAAGAAAAAAAAATGTCTAAAAAGAAATACCTCCAGATACCCTAAATACACAATGTGGAGAAGACAACAGTGAGGCGAAAGGAAACATAGAAAGCGTATGGAGTTGGATAGCTAAATAATTGATTGCTATGAGGCCATTATTACTATACTGTTTCCCCACTTGTGTCTAGGACTAATCCATGAGAAGACCATTCCTCATGTTATACAGAGCAAATCTGTTTTTTATTTTGTTTTTCTTTAGCAATAGTTGTCAGTACACTAATGCTTGATTGTCATTTTATGCAGTCAGCCACACGCACTTTTTTGTCTCAATTGGATACAGCTTGTTTTTCTTCTCCTCGTGTTTTAAATCAGCTTTGCTTATGGCGTGGCGGACAAAGCCCTTTAGCTGTTTCTGGCATGCCGACTCTTTAGCTGCTTACACACTGATAGTGCCAATTTGGTGCCAAGATCTATTAAATAAGACTGGCGTCTGGAGCCGAATTGCTGGACCTTGAAAAGACTGTGTTGGCGTGTGCATGTGTGTGTGTGTGCATGTGTGTGTGTGTGTGTGTGTGTGTGTGTGTGTGTGTGTGTGTGTGTGTGTGTGTGTGTGTGTGTGTGTGTGTGTGTGTGTGTGTGCACAATAAATCAGAGAGCCCAGTAGCGCTGACGTGCTATGTGTTTTGTTTTTTCTAACGCTTTGCTCATAATATTATCCATGCTTCACTTATGTGTAATAAAACTCCTTCACATCATCTGGTTAAAGCAATGTGTTCAATGTCAGGTCTTCTAGCCGTAGGCATTATTGGAGTGGATTACTAAGGAAGAGGATTAGTTTGTTTGAATGTGGAAAGAAGTGGGGGTCACATAACCATCGTGGCCTCAAAGGCTACATCTCAACAACTGCCCTGCGGCTCAAGAGCGCGGCATCACACCTTCAGCTGCAGCTGAGTCGTGTCACAGTGTTACATCATTATTGTTCCATGCTGTGTTGAGTCGTATCATTTTTACAACTGCATTAGACGATAGCAGAGCACTTCTCAACCCCGTGAGTGTATTGTTCTCTGCTGCCTCTAGTGATTCACACCACAGCTTTAAGAGATGGTGCATTGATCTCACCTCATTTTATTTCCTGATAAAAGCAAAAGAGCTGAGTAGCAAGATTTCCCTTTCCCTTCATATCAGATCCACTCCTGTTTTTTTTTTGTTTTTTTGTTTTTTTTATGCCTAGTATCATGACTTTGATTTCTAGAATATATTATTCAGAAAGTAGATATTAAAATGTGAGAAGCTGGGTTATCGGCTCTTGGCCAGCGGGGTGTTTTGTTCAGAAATCTTGCAATGAATGCAAAGAGGCTTGTCGTGTTGTGATAAAAGCGTGGCATTGCACGGGTCATGGTTTACTGCTCAACAACTGTGAGGCTCAGTGTCTCTGGATGCGTTTGGAATCATGCCACATCTGGCATACGGCAAAAATGCAAACGTGCTCACCGGCACTTGCACATTTGAATATGCATGCATGACCATACACATACGGTATACTTTATTGGGTATATTTGTGGTGCTTGCTAGATTTGTGTTTGCAGTGCTGCCAGCTCAACTTGACCTGGCCTGCCAGGAACAACATAGGTGGATTTGACACACCTGTCAGATTTGGCAGGCCTGACTTGGCTGTGACTAAGAGGTAGAAACAACTGCCATCACAAAGGTTGAGAGGTTTGCAGTGAGACTCGGTGAGATTCAAAAGAGGGAGATGAAGAAAAAAAAAAGAGTACAAGATGAATCACTGGGAGTCAAATGGCAGCTGACCCAGGAGATGAAATTTAGAGCTCAGGAAAAAAAAAAACGAAAAAAAAAAAAAACATCAAGATTTTTGAATTGGACGACAGACATGAAAGTACCAGTTTATCTATGCCTTTCTCTAAGACACCTGCTGTTTTCACATTAGGGCACACAGCCACTTCTGACGTTCAGTGACATGGATACGTCTTCTTTTAAAAAACACGCCTTTCTGTCCTGGAATGCATCATTATGTGAGCAAACATGAGAAACAAGGTTGTTACCTGAATCTGCCTGTGGGCTGCAGTAGCACCCTCTGCATCTGTAACATTTGCTGGAGGCAACGACTGATTGGCTAATGATGTTTTACAGGAGACGCATTACCCAAATCACACAGATGACTGAATCGGCTTCAACTAAGCCTTGCAAGCAAAGCTAATGATGGCTCAAATGTAAACGCAAGACCTTGACTTTTTTTTTTTTTTTTACAGTGCAAAGTAGTGTTGCAAGTAGATGTGTGAGCATGTCAGCTTTTAAGCTCTGCAGAAGCCATTTGATGTGAAGTATTTCAGCGACTGTAACATAAAGTAAAGACAGCCTCCAGACTTCATTATTGGAGTGCACCTCATGCTGCCATTGTTATTAGTGTAACAGAAAGCTCTCATTAGGAGTTCTGGTGGTGAGCGTCTCTCTAATTCCAAGATGAAGTATGTGCTCCATCTCATGGTTTCCCGTCAGCATGGCTGTACCAGGAACCCCTACAGCCAATCACATGTTTGACAGGGAATTTCTGATTCCTTATGCCAATCAGATCAGTAAATACATTTTAAAATAGGCAGAGTGCGGTATAAAGATGCCTTGCCTTGTTCTTGGTAGCTTAAAAAGATGGGAATCTTGCATTCCCTAAAGCTTACCACCTGGATGGAAATTCCGATCATCCATCCAGGACAATTAAATGATTATAATCTCCTCAGTCCTCTGCCTATGTCTCTGTCTCTGTCCCTTACCTATCTCTATCGGTTCTCTTTCTCTTTCATTGCATTTTCTCTCCCGTCATCCTTTTCAACCTGAGGAATCTTCCACTGCTTTTCACGATGACACAATTTTAGCTTCCCATCCTCCATCTTTGCACCCCTTCTTTCACCACCATCTAACGCTCTCTGTCCATCTCATTTCCCCTGACACCTTGGTGGACAGAGGAGGAATGTTGCTTGTTCTCTTTCTATATAAGGCATTCTTTGCAATTCTCTCATTACCTGTCCCCATCTTGTCTATGATTTTTCCACCTATCCACCCTCTCATTGCAGCTCATGGTGTTGCTCTCTGCACGCCTTTTCTAATTTAGTCTGGGTTACAATGTTGAGATTAGGTTGTCGATGCCATTTTAGTTCTGTGTGCTACTTCATTATTGTAGACTCTGTCCCTGTACGTCTCCTTTATCCTTTTAACTTCCAAAATAGTGCTTTATATTACTCACCACTGACCCTGAGGTGTCACCTTGAGTAAAGGTCAAGCAATAAGCAGGAATGTAAACCTGCTTTTAAAAAGCTCTCTTTTATTTAACTTCACTCCTCACTCTCATTATTTATCTCTTATCCAAAATGATACCCTTCCCTTCATTGTCTAACCTCTTTCTGTCTCGTCTTTTCCTGTTATACACTATTTACATGGTGTTGTTTAATTCTTCTTCTGCTGTTTTTACCCCTTTTTCTTCTTTCCTCTGTGCTTCTACATCTTTGTGACTTTGCTTTCTTCCTTCTCCAGCATTCTCACCCCCTCATGTGTTTCCTCTCCAGATGAGATTGAGATGCTGGAGCGCCTCTGGCTGTCAGGTATCTGCCATAATGACAAAATTGAGGTGATGAGCAGTAAACTGGACATTGACAACATGGCCGGGGTCTTCTACATGCTGCTGGTGGCTATGGGACTCAGTCTGCTGGTATTTGCTTGGGAACATTTGGTTTACTGGAAGCTTCGCCACTGTATAGCTACTAGTTCTGGCAAATTGGACTTTCTCTTGGCGATCAGCAGGGTAAGTGTTTTGGTCAGTGCATGTAACACACAAGCACACCAAATGCCCCGCATGGGCTCTTTTACTGAGATTCTAACGACTGTTTCAAGACCGCGTGTTTTTTGGTAATGCTTTACTTTTCACCGCTTATCAACCCAATTTCATGTGACAAACTAAACCCAGCATTATGACTGAAAGCAGAAAGGTGCACGAGTTGCCATGTGGACACACAGATCTAGGCAGCAGTTGGATTCTGCTCCTTTGACAGTGACCTTGACAGAAGCAAGCCACACCACATGCACATGATTATTGCAGCTATATTGATAGCTGGTCCTTTTCTACCACGGTGGTTCTAATCTATGTATTTCTATGCAAAGTGTTAACCACACAATGCACAACTATACTAGAAATAGTAATGTATATTATCTCAAGATTGTATCCTATTTCTTATATGATTGGAACTTTGCTTAGCTGGGTTTGGTCTTAATGTTTATCTTCATTCTCATTCACCAACTCGTCCCTTCCCTATCTCGTTCTGTGTCTGTACATACAGAACAACACATTTTATCCATATGTGCTCTGTGACAGCTGCTGTCACATAAATGTCTTCACTCACGTCACAATGTGCAATCATTAATTACACTTTGTTTCCTTTAAAAAAGTGATTTAAATTAAAAAAATTATTTTAAAATATTGTTTTTTTAGCCATCTTGGAAAAGATTTTCCTTGAGACTTTTTTCTGTGTCTTCCCATCGTAGGGTATGTACAGCTGCTGCAGCTTTGAGGATGAAACGGCACCAGGTGGAGCTAAATCTTTGCCTTCACACCACACTGCAATGGTTACAGTCCCATCGCAGCCACACGTCGTTTCAACGACTATGAGTAACCCAGCCATTGCCATGGCACAACAGCAGCAACAACCACAACAGCAGCAACCGCAGCCTGTCTACAAAACACCTCTACCAGGTTCTCCTCCCACCGTGGTGCATTCTGGGACAGCACTGGGTTCCTCTAACACTCCAATTGCTGGTGCGCCCCTCCCTTGCTCCACCTTCCTGCCCAGGCCAGACCGCAGACTGGCTGTGGTGGATCGCTGGAGGCTGCCCAAATCGGCTACAGCCACCAATCCCATGGCTGTTAGGGGGGGCATCACTGACATGGGACCCTTTGCTCAGAAAATCCCACCAAACTGGGCTTCAACTGCTGGAGGGGGCGGGGGACTCGATGGCTATAAGAGATACTATGGTCCCATTGACCCTGAGGGACTGGGGCCCTGCATGGAGCAGCAGGCAGGGTCCCAGACCCCCAAGACTATGCCCAGGGGCCACCCCCAGCCCCCTCCAGCCAGTGTAGCCTTCTATTCAGAGAAGGGCATGGACCATGGGGTGGGGAAGAGGGTGGTAGGAGGTGGCAGTGGAGGTCAGGGGAAAGGGGCTGTTAAATCTCTGGGTACTCCCAGACTGCCTCCTAAGAGTCAGGCCCCCCTGCCTCCTACACCCCCACTGCCACACCCCTCTCCCCCTCTCCCTTCATCTTTCTGGAGGAAGCGCAGACCCAAGAAGCCCAAAGAGCCTGGAGGACCACTGTATGAGAACATTCTGCCTCTGGGGCGGAGGGGAGGAGCACGAGATGTTGTGAGGGAGGGTGGTGGGAGACGGGCACGACCCCTTTCTCCCCCTCTCTCACTTCCTATACCAGTGCCCCTGAGCCCCTCTTATACCCCTCCTTCTCCCTCTGCATCCTTGCATTATACTTCCTCGTCCTCTTCGTCGACCACCTCGTCCACATCTACATCCTCATCTGCCTCATCCTCTCGCTCAACATCTCCCAGCTACTCTTACAGCTCTTCCAGGAGCACACAAGACAGAACTGGAGGAATAGATGGAGAAGATGATGATGATGAAGAGCTGACAGAAGAGTCAAGCCTTCTCCTTGGGAGGGGAAGAGAGAGGGAACGCTCAATCATCCGCCCTCGTTCTCTCAGCCACGGCCGCCTGCCACCACCCATACCCCCCAGGAAACCACGCACATCCTGGGGTGACAGAGAGAGGGAGCAAGAGAGGGAAAGAGGGGGGAGCCAGCTGTCTCAGCTCCAAGAGTGGTGGGCAAGCTGGAATGAAAGAGACAGAAGTGGAATATTTGGAGATACCGAGAGACAAAAAAGGGACAAAAAGAGGAGGAAAGAAAAGGAGAAAGAGAAGAAGAAGAAGAAAAAGAACAAAAAGAGAAAAAAGAGGGAGGAAAGGGAAAGAGAACGAGAGAGAGAAAGGAAGCGAAGAAAGATGAAAAAAAAGAAAAAGAAGGCACTGAAGACAAAGAAACGGAAGAAATTAACTGGGGGAAAACGGTCTGAGCCAGAGGAGGGAGATGTGGAACCAGAGAGGGAAGGAGAAGCGGAGGGAGAGAGGGAAGGAGGAATTCAGGACTACTCATCTTTTTCTGGCCAGTATAGGAGTGTATTTGGTGAGAAGGGAAGAGATTCGTGGGAAGGAGAGAGGGAGAGAGGCAGGAGAGAAGGAGGAGAAGAGGGTAATGACAGGGAAGAAGAAGACAGTGGAAGGAGCAGGGAAAGACGTCCAAAATCTTCACACTCTCGTTCTAGACATCGAATCCCAAGTAAGCGGTACCCAAACTTAAATAAGCTTCCTTCATCAGTTAAATTTTGGGTGAATGGAAGAGGTGATGACTCCAGTGCTCCTCCCTCATCCTTCCACCCACTCCTTCCATCTACCAAGCGACGAAGAAGCGGAGTTATGGATAGAGATGATAGTGGCAGAGTTGGAGAGAGGCGTCCTTTGTTAATGCATTACGAAAAAGAGAAAGCACACACACGAGAAGGGTTGTCCTTTCATGAATGGGATTCTGATGAAGATGACGATAATGACAATGATGAGGAGGAGGAAGAGGCGAGGGATAGAGTGAGGGAGCAGGTGGAAGAAAGGGGAAGGAGGGTTGGAAGGGGGGCAGTATCTGAATCAGAGAGGGACAGGGCTAGGGCAGAGGACAGTTACTCAGACGAGGGCTCATCGGGGGAGTTTGGTCAGTTTGAGAGATACTGGGAGGAAGGTGCCAGAGGTAGCAGTGCTGAAATAGGGGGCATAGGCGGAGGAGGGTGGTTCTTTGGTACCTACCCTTCTAGAGAGAAAGGAGGCAGTGTCAATAGCAGAGATGATTCCTTATTAGGAACTCGGGCAGAGGGCTGGATTGGTGCTGATTTTTGGGGATCAGGGGCAGGTGTTGGCTGGGGATCTGGGGGAGGGAGTGGAGGGTTGGGCTCACAGTGGCCACCACCTCCAACTGCATTCCCTCCACCTAGGCGATACTGGTCTATGGACAAGATTCCTGTGAAGGGAGAGAAAAAGTGGAAGAGTGGAGGAGGGAAGAGCAAGGGGCGAAGTAGGGAAAGAGGGGAAGAGACAGGAAGGGCAACAATGTGTTCTTGCAGCCTTTACCCCCAACCACATCCTTATCCACATCGCCACGGCCGCTCACACACTTCTCACTCTAAAAGAGGATCCTCAACGCTTTCCCATAGCCAAGAAGAGCTTCTCCCTCACTGCCACAGCTTCAGCGGGGGCACTCGTCCCAAGCCCCTGCCTCCCAAACCTGACTCCAGTCAGGCCAAATCAGGCAGCCAGTCTAACCTCAGCCTCAGCACACAGCCTACAGACCATCCACAACAGCCCTCACCGTCACCACCACAACAACCGTCCATGTCTCCCACCTCCCTACCAATGCCCATCCCTCCTCCGCCCTCATCATCCTCTGTTTCACCACCAGCAGGGGTAGGGATGGCAGGTCAGGCTCAGGCTTCAGCCAGTGCCAAACTTCAGTATCAAAGACTGCGCTCCGTGCCACAGCCACGGAGGTTCTACTCTCCCCACCTGCCACTCAAAGCCAAAAGCCTGTGCTCGCGTCGAGGGTCTGCACACTTCTCCAGCCTAGAGAGTGAGGTATGACAGGGGGACAGGAGAGAGGGAGACGTGGGAGCAAGTACCAGTGCTATTGAAAACCATGGTGTTATGGCAGCTGGAGCCAGGGATAACACCAGAGATATGGCTGCCTTATTGACCATAGGTAATCAATTAGCAACCATCACTATGGGAACTAACATGGACGGTCTTTCTGTTCCAAACACTACTCTTGGTGAGAGCGACACTACCGCCACCCACTCCATTGTGCGTGTTCTAGTGAGGGCGAGAGTGAGACGCCACACCCGGGTGAGCTACATCCGTCTGGATGGTTCTCATGATGACGAGAGTGAAACTGAGGCTGCATCACTGGGGACAGCATCCCCAGAACTTCTCCTGTGCTCAGAAATGAGCTTTGTGATGTCATCTTCGGTTCTCCTTCCCTCCCTGAATCACAACAGTGGATAACAGTAATCTCCAACCTGTGAGTAATGATGTCATGTTTGCATATATACATGCATGAACACACAAACACACACACACACACACACACACACACACAGAGACACACCGAGAATATGCTCAAAACGTCTCCCTCCCTCTGGCTTTGAGAACACTCCTCAGTGGGATAAGGAGAGACCCACCTTTTCCCAAACAATGCCAGTGTTGGTCAAAAGAGTCTGGCTCCGTGTCCTCATTGGCTGTTGGCTTTTGAACTGGACTGGTGGACTGCTTCTTGGTGTTGGAGACACTACTCCCTCTTCTTCCCTTTTTTAAATCAGTTGATACAAAAAGCAATGCAGTCGCCTCTCTCATGCACTGTCTGCCTGATCACCTTTCAATGGGCAGTGAGGCCAGTGCTACTTATTTGCCCTTTGACCTCATGATGCCATCAGACCCATCTAGCTCTACCCCAGGACCATCTATTTGATGTCATGTTTTGCTAGAAACCTTTTAACCAGTCAGACTCTACCCCGCTGGAGCTTGTCATGTCACCGTTGGTCCAATTGGAAACTGAACAAAGTATCAAAGAATCTGAACAACAAAATAAACATTTAAAGAAAAGTAACAGTTAAAAACAAAATAGACATTTAGTAGAATTTCTTTTTATGTCTGTCTTTGTTTTTCTTATTCAGACTTCTCTCCTTGTCCCCTCTTTTTATTCTATATATTTCGCTGACTGTATTAGTGTTTTATTAAAGAGGAGGCTGGATGTGGCTAGTGTTGGACGTGGGAATTAATCAATAGCAGTGCCAAAATTACACTCAAGTTATTTTAAGTTAGATTGGTGTTCAAATGATTTGGATTTTTTTTTAGATAAAACCTATTCTTTTTCTTTCCGTACATGAATTGATTTAATTTATCCTCATTTAAGTACATAAAGGGAATGATTAGTGCAATATCTCAAATTGGCACTAGATGGCTGCATAATATTCAAATAAGTCAGTTGTGCAAGAGGCCTCTGGTCAGTTTCACAACTGTATTTACATGATGCATAGTAAGGAATGGGCAGCTCGGAATTACTCTTTAAAAGATTCTGGTTAGGATTTATTTAGAGGAATGCCAACCAATTCAAACCATGTGCAGTGCATTTTAAAAGGTCTCTTATGATATTATTCCATGTTGACACGATTTTGCGACCCGGGTGAGTTTGTGGATGATGGATTATGTGAAGCACAATTACACATTGTATTTTTCAGTTATAAATGCACAATCTCAAGGTAACATATTTTCTTGATATAGCTACTCACATAATGTTAAACAATGTTTCTATATGGACGATGAATTTCAATGTGGCTACGATTTAAATTGTAAAGCATCAAAACACTGGCGCTAAGGAAACGATCTACTTTGTCATTTTCAGTTTTGACCAAGGTGACTGAACAACATACTGTGAATGTTTTGAGCTTCGTGTATTGTTTAGGAGCTGACATTTCACTGAATGCAGTCAGTAATAAGATTATCAGATGACTTTTTGACTTTGAGCAATATTCCCAGCATCAGTGTGGCAGGGGTACAATGGCACATTATTGTAGCTGTTTCTAATTCTGATTTAAAATACGATCAGTTGTTTCCGTCAGGCTTGGATGTTCCATATCTCCAGTTATTTTACTGAAAGTACAAAACATTTGAGCTAAATTGGACAGATGTTATTGAATTAAATTAGTAAAATCTATAGCACTTGAAATTGGGTGACAAATTTGATTACAAAATGCGACATACTCGAGACTGAATTGTGATATGCAGCTTGGCACCTTCTGTGAGCTGTGCCATAAGCCATTTACTGTGCAAGATGTGCTAACATTGCCGTGCATATGCTATTTTCATAATCTTGGCGTACCCACCTCATTTCTCACACTAAGACCAGCCACAGCCCAGCTCGTCTTCTATTGTAGTTGAATGTAGCGTTGACATGATGTAGCATAAGAACACCAACTTACTTTGTAGCTTTTTGGATGCTGTTGATACTGGCGGGGGGGAGGGGATTGACCTGACAGGTGAGGGGCTGTGCATTGTGTTTGTGCATGTTGTCACAGATTGAAGGGTTAGTCGACCTTTTCACTTTCCCTTTTTTCACTCCTTTGCCCTTCTTGAGACCAGACTGTACCTTTTATCTGCACATGGATTGCTTTTTTCTAAGTCTGAGTGGGGCAGTTTGTAAAACAATAGGTTTTTAGAGATATGCTTGGGCTTTTTTCCCCATCGTTTGGAAAATCCCAGACTCTTTGCATGCTTAGCTGAATGAAATCTCCAAGATTGGGGGGGAGGGGAGGGGGGATATGCTCGGGATCCAGAACAGCTAACTTCCAGTGAGATAGTAAGCTTGCTCCACTCTGCACAGCGGCAGTGGAAACCACGGCAACAGTCCGACTGCTCTCTGTGTAGTAGAACACGGTTTTTTTCAACCAATTAACAGGGCTTAAACCTGGTGTTTTCATTGAGCATTATTGATTTCTATTAAGGCGCTAATACTTAAGTCTGTGACTGCATGAACAGAATTGACTCTTGCTTTTTTTGTTTTATTTATTTTATGCTAAGGAAAAAATATATTGAAATATACTATGTTTTTGAGAATGTACCATGTTATACTGTGAAAACTGAAATATTTTATTGTATTCAGTCATCATTTGAATTCTATCATTTATCTATAAAGAAATATATATGTACAAATAAATATATACATATATATACATACAGGTATATATATATATTAGTTAAGTTTGGTATATTTGGAGGAAGTGTTAGATATAATAGTTTTAAATGTTTTAGCTTTGTAGCAATTCTAGAGACAGAAATCATTTTTGAATTTTGATTCCTCCTATATGACTGTGAAGACATTAGTGCCTGTGACAAAAAAGACAAGTAAAAGTCAAAACATTCTGTTCATCTGTATCTACTATAGCTATCAGTCTTCAAGAACTACCTAACATTACTTTTTGACATTTGCTGCTTTTACTTATCAGCATGCTTCTCTCATGCGCCCAGCTGTTTTTTGTTTTGTTTCGCTTTTGGGTTTTTTTTTTGTTTTGTTTTCTGCTTTCTGCTGCTCTCCTCTGTGGTTATTCCTCTAAGTTTTCATCAACAATTTGTAACCATGCACACCTATCCCCTTTTAAACATAAATGACATATGGGTAACATCCATTCATCCAATTTCTGTACCCACGTCATTCTGTTCAGGTTCACGGGGGGCTGGAGCCCACCCTCGGTTTCATCAGGCCTGAGGTGGGGAACATACTGGACAGGTCACCAGAAACAAAAGAGACAAATGACCATGCATGCTAACACTCACCGCTTCGGACAAGAACATGCAAACTCCGCTCAAAAAGGCCTGCGCTGGGATTCAACACGAGAACCTTCCTGTTGTGAGGCGACAGTATTAACCGATATAACACCATGCTCTTTTGCTGGTGACATTTTTTTGTTGGTTAATTTATCCATTGACCTTTGCTTTTTTTTTTCTTTTTTTCTTTTTTTAATCAACTTTTCACATCAGCTCCTCCATCTGTCTGTCTCTCACTTAGCAAAAAACAGAGACCAGTAGATACTGTGTTCTTGCTCCTTTTGACTGATTGTTGATGATGATGATCAATTAATTGATTGATGAAATAATCAATGAACAATGTTACTCTTACATATGTGACTGAAGTGTTTATCTGACGACCACGCCACTGTAGCAAGTCTGGGCTGTACCACACCACCAGCGAGCAAGTGGGGCCACAGTTGCTATGGTGTTGCCATGGTATTCTAATGGCGTTGCTATGGTGTCCTCTGCATCGCCACCACCTGGTGCCTGCTGGGTAATATAGTATAATTTCCTTCACTTTCCCCTAAGTGTTGGTCAGATATCCGTCATCACTCTGGGCCTTATTGAATGGGAGGAGACATACATACATACATATACCTATATATACATATATACATATATATATATATATATATATATATATATATATATATATATATATATATATATATATATATATATATATATATATATATATATATATACATATAATCTACATAAAATCATTTGAAGGACAAAGATCACTTGAGAAGAGTGCTGATGGACAGCATGGTGGCAGCATGTTTCCTGTCAGTGCTAATCTAGACTGGACTGGCTTGGCTTTGGTGTTGAATAATCTTTGATTCACCAGTTTGTGCTGCTTCAATTGTTACCCCTAAAGCTTACGGCCTGAAACCAGGTGGATGTGTGTTTCTGTGTCTCCTCTGTATGTCTAATACAGAATATATGTGCTCCATGTCGAGAGGGAACATGATGTTTTCCATGAGCACATATCCACAGCCCACTGCAGCATGACTCTGCAATGCTCTCCTTTGCTCGTTTTATTTCATCTCCCGCACTTTGTGAAAAATGCATACACACACAAACACACACTTGCTGGGCATGCATATTTAACGCACAAGCCGCACATAACCCAGGCAGTGATCCTCATCTTTCATCAGTCCGCACTCAGATGCACTTCATATCATTGAGTCAAGAAGTTGATTATCTACCACAAGCTTTGTAAAAAAGTGAGAACACAGTGATTTCTTGAAGTCTTTAGTGTAAAATCTAGTCCACCTGAGGGAGCTAAGCACATTCGCAATAAGTCTTCTGCTCACTTTGAGGTGTTTGTTTCTTGTGTTTGCTATATACACCATCCACTCTGCTACACTGCATTTCTTATATATCAGTTTCTGTTATGAGTAGTGGAGTTCAATTTGTTTTACTTTGCTGACTTGCTCTTTCTTTGATTTACCTCTTTGTTGTAATCTGCTTCATCAGATTTTCTCTTTC